>CM035813.1:48162616-48762616 GCA_020458035.1 Magallana ariakensis
GAATGCCCAGTCGACCCTCAAAAGGAATTGGGTTTACACGACCGGTAACAGGCTTAGCTAGCCCGGCGAAAATTGGAAATTTCGCATAATACAGTTATAATGGGATAGCTTTCAGGGGGCTGGCTAACATCCTGTATCCCACATTTGGGCCTTCATATTTGGAGGAGGTGGGGCCCCGGGAATGCCCAGTCGACCCTCAAAAGGAATTGGGTTTACACGACCGGTAACAGGCTTAGCTAGCCCGGCGAAATTGGAAATTTCGCATAATACAGTTATAATGGGATAGCTTTCAGGGGGCTGGCTAACATCCTGTATCCCACATTTGGGCCTTCATATTTGGAGGAGGTGGGGCCCCGGGAATGCCCAGTCGACCCTCAAAAGGAATTGGGTTTACACGACCGGTAACAGGCTTAGCTAGCCCGGCGAAAATTGGAAATTTCGCATAATACAGTTATAATGGGATAGCTTTCAGGGGGCTGGCTAACATCCTGTATCCCACATTTGGGCCTTCATATTTGGAGGAGGTGGGGCCCGGGAATGCCCAGTCGACCCTCAAAAGGAATTGGGTTTACACGACCGGTAACAGGCTTAGCTAGCCCGGCGAAAATTGGAAATTTCGCATAATACAGTTATAATGGGATAGCTTTCAGGGGGCTGGCTAACATCCTGTATCCCACATTTGGGCCTTCATATTTGGAGGAGGTGGGGCCCCGGGAATGCCCAGTCGACCCTCAAAAGGAATTGGGTTTACACGACCGGTAACAGGCTTAGCTAGCCCGGCGAAAATTGGAAATTTCGCATAATACAGTTATAATGGGATAGCTTTCAGGGGGCTGGCTAACATCCTGTATCCCACATTTGGGCCTTCATATTTGGAGGAGGTGGGGCCCCGGGAATGCCCAGTCGACCCTCAAAAGGAATTGGGTTTACACGACCGGTAACAGGCTTAGCTAGCCCGGCGAAAATTGGAAATTTCGCATAATACAGTTATAATGGGATAGCTTTCAGGGGGCTGGCTAACATCCTGTATCCCACATTTGGGCCTTCATATTTGGAGGAGGTGGGGCCCCGGGAATGCCCAGTCGACCCTCAAAAGGAATTGGGTTTACACGACCGGTAACAGGCTTAGCTAGCCCGGCGAAAATTGGAAATTTCGCATAATACAGTTATAATGGGATAGCTTTCAGGGGGCTGGCTAACATCCTGTATCCCACATTTGGGCCTTCATATTTGGAGGAGGTGGGGCCCCGGGAATGCCCAGTCGACCCTCAAAAGGAATTGGGTTTACACGACCGGTAACAGGCTTAGCTAGCCGCGCGAAAATTGGAAATTTCGCATAATACAGTTATAATGGGATAGCTTTCAGGGGGCTGGCTAACATCCTGTATCCCACATTTGGGCCTTCATATTTGGAGGAGGTGGGGCCCCGGGAATGCCCAGTCGACCCTCAAAAGGAATTGGGTTTACACGACCGGTAACAGGCTTAGCTAGCCCGGCGAAAATTGGAAATTTCGCATAATACAGTTATAATGGGATAGCTTTCAGGGGGCTGGCTAACATCCTGTATCCCACATTTGGGCCTTCATATTTGGAGGAGGTGGGGCCCCGGGAATGCCCAGTCGACCCTCAAAAGGAATTGGGTTTACACGACCGGTAACAGGCTTAGCTAGCCCGGCGAAAATTGGAAATTTCGCATAATACAGTTATAATGGGATAGCTTTCAGGGGGCTGGCTAACATCCTGTATCCCACATTTGGGCCTTCATATTTGGAGGAGGTGGGGCCCCGGGAATGCCCAGTCGACCCTCAAAAGGAATTGGGTTTACACGACCGGTAACAGGCTTAGCTAGCCCGGCGAAAATTGGAAATTTCGCATAATACAGTTATAATGGGATAGCTTTCAGGGGGCTGGCTAACATCCTGTATCCCACATTTGGGCCTTCATATTTGGAGGAGGTGGGGCCCCGGGAATGCCCAGTCGACCCTCAAAAGGAATTGGGTTTACACGACCGGTAACAGGCTTAGCTAGCCCGGCGAAAATTGGAAATTTCGCATAATACAGTTATAATGGGATAGCTTTCAGGGGGCTGGCTAACATCCTGTATCCCACATTTGGGCCTTCATATTTGGAGGAGGTGGGGCCCCGGGAATGCCCAGTCGACCCTCAAAAGGAATTGGGTTTACACGACCGGTAACAGGCTTAGCTAGCCCGGCGAAAATTGGAAATTTCGCATAATACAGTTATAATGGGATAGCTTTCAGGGGGCTGGCTAACATCCTGTATCCCACATTTGGGCCTTCATATTTGGAGGAGGTGGGGCCCCGGGAATGCCCAGTCGACCCTCAAAAGGAATTGGGTTTACACGACCGGTAACAGGCTTAGCTAGCCCGGCGAAAATTGGAAATTTCGCATAATACAGTTATAATGGGATAGCTTTCAGGGGGCTGGCTAACATCCTGTATCCCACATTTGGGCCTTCATATTTGGAGGAGGTGGGGCCCCGGGAATGCCCAGTCGACCCTCAAAAGGAATTGGGTTTACACGACCGGTAACATGGCTTAGCTAGCCCGGCGAAAATTGGAAATTTCGCATAATACAGTTATAATGGGATAGCTTTCAGGGGGCTGGCTAACATCCTGTATCCCACATTTGGGCCTTCATATTTGGAGGAGGTGGGGCCCCGGGAATGCCCAGTCGACCCTCAAAAGGAATTGGGTTTACACGACCGGTAACAGGCTTAGCTAGCCCGGCGAAAATTGGAAATTTCGCATAATACAGTTATAATGGGATAGCTTTCAGGGGGCTGGCTAACATCCTGTATCCCACATTTGGGCCTTCATATTTGGAGGAGGTGGGGCCCCGGGAATGCCCAGTCGACCCTCAAAAGGAATTGGGTTTACACGACCGGTAACAGGCTTAGCTAGCCCGGCGAAAATTGGAAATTTCGCATAATACAGTTATAATGGGATAGCTTTCAGGGGGCTGGCTAACATCCTGTATCCCACATTTGGGCCTTCATATTTGGAGGAGGTGGGGCCCCGGGAATGCCCAGTCGACCCTCAAAAGGAATTGGGTTTACACGACCGGTAACAGGCTTAGCTAGCCCGGCGAAAATTGGAAATTTCGCATAATACAGTTATAATGGGATAGCTTTCAGGGGGCTGGCTAACATCCTGTATCCCACATTTGGGCCTTCATATTTGGAGGAGGTGGGGCCCCGGGAATGCCCAGTCGACCCTCAAAAGGAATTGGGTTTACACGACCGGTAACAGGCTTAGCTAGCCCGGCGAAAATTGGAAATTTCGCATAATACAGTTATAATGGGATAGCTTTCAGGGGGCTGGCTAACATCCTGTATCCCACATTTGGGCCTTCATATTTGGAGGAGGTGGGGCCCCGGGAATGCCCAGTCGACCCTCAAAAGGAATTGGGTTTACACGACCGGTAACAGGCTTAGCTAGCCCGGCGAAAATTGGAAATTTCGCATAATACAGTTATAATGGGATAGCTTTCAGGGGGCTGGCTAACATCCTGTATCCCACATTTGGGCCTTCATATTTGGAGGAGGTGGGGCCCCGGGAATGCCCAGTCGACCCTCAAAAGGAATTGGGTTTACACGACCGGTAACAGGCTTAGCTAGCCCGGCGAAAATTGGAAATTTCGCATAATACAGTTATAATGGGATAGCTTTCAGGGGGCTGGCTAACATCCTGTATCCCACATTTGGGCCTTCATATTTGGAGGAGGTGGGGCCCCGGGAATGCCCAGTCGACCCTCAAAAGGAATTGGGTTTACACGACCGGTAACAGGCTTAGCTAGCCCGGCGAAAATTGGAAATTTCGCATAATACAGTTATAATGGGATAGCTTTCAGGGGGCTGGCTAACATCCTGTATCCCACATTTGGGCCTTCATATTTGGAGGAGGTGGGGCCCCGGGAATGCCCAGTCGACCCTCAAAAGGAATTGGGTTTACACGACCGGTAACAGGCTTAGCTAGCCCGGCGAAAATTGGAAATTTCGCATAATACAGTTATAATGGGATAGCTTTCAGGGGGCTGGCTAACATCCTGTATCCCACATTTGGGCCTTCATATTTGGAGGAGGTGGGGCCCCGGGAATGCCCAGTCGACCCTCAAAAGGAATTGGGTTTACACGACCGGTAACAGGCTTAGCTAGCCCGGCGAAAATTGGAAATTTCGCATAATACAGTTATAATGGGATAGCTTTCAGGGGGCTGGCTAACATCCTGTATCCCACATTTGGGCCTTCATATTTGGAGGAGGTGGGGCCCCGGGAATGCCCAGTCGACCCTCAAAAGGAATTGGGTTTACACGACCGGTAACAGGCTTAGCTAGCCCGGCGAAAATTGGAAATTTCGCATAATACAGTTATAATGGGATAGCTTTCAGGGGGCTGGCTAACATCCTGTATCCCACATTTGGGCCTTCATATTTGGAGGAGGTGGGGCCCCGGGAATGCCCAGTCGACCCTCAAAAGGAATTGGGTTTACACGACCGGTAACAGGCTTAGCTAGCCCGGCGAAAATTGGAAATTTCGCATAATACAGTTATAATGGGATAGCTTTCAGGGGGCTGGCTAACATCCTGTATCCCACATTTGGGCCTTCATATTTGGAGGAGGTGGGGCCCCGGGAATGCCCAGTCGACCCTCAAAAGGAATTGGGTTTACACGACCGGTAACAGGCTTAGCTAGCCCGGCGAAAATTGGAAATTTCGCATAATACAGTTATAATGGGATAGCTTTCAGGGGGCTGGCTAACATCCTGTATCCCACATTTGGGCCTTCATATTTGGAGGAGGTGGGGCCCCGGGAATGCCCAGTCGACCCTCAAAAGGAATTGGGTTTACACGACCGGTAACAGGCTTAGCTAGCCCGGCGAAAATTGGAAATTTCGCATAATACAGTTATAATGGGATAGCTTTCAGGGGGCTGGCTAACATCCTGTATCCCACATTTGGGCCTTCATATTTGGAGGAGGTGGGGCCCCGGGAATGCCCAGTCGACCCTCAAAAGGAATTGGGTTTACACGACCGGTAACAGGCTTAGCTAGCCCGGCGAAAATTGGAAATTTCGCATAATACAGTTATAATGGGATAGCTTTCAGGGGGCTGGCTAACATCCTGTATCCCACATTTGGGCCTTCATATTTGGAGGAGGTGGGGCCCCGGGAATGCCCAGTCGACCCTCAAAAGGAATTGGGTTTACACGACCGGTAACAGGCTTAGCTAGCCCGGCGAAAATTGGAAATTTCGCATAATACAGTTATAATGGGATAGCTTTCAGGGGGCTGGCTAACATCCTGTATCCCACATTTGGGCCTTCATATTTGGAGGAGGTGGGGCCCCGGGAATGCCCAGTCGACCCTCAAAAGGAATTGGGTTTACACGACCGGTAACAGGCTTAGCTAGCCCGGCGAAAATTGGAAATTTCGCATAATACAGTTATAATGGGATAGCTTTCAGGGGGCTGGCTAACATCCTGTATCCCACATTTGGGCCTTCATATTTGGAGGAGGTGGGGCCCCGGGAATGCCCAGTCGACCCTCAAAAGGAATTGGGTTTACACGACCGGTAACAGGCTTAGCTAGCCCGGCGAAAATTGGAAATTTCGCATAATACAGTTATAATGGGATAGCTTTCAGGGGGCTGGCTAACATCCTGTATCCCACATTTGGGCCTTCATATTTGGAGGAGGTGGGGCCCCGGGAATGCCCAGTCGACCCTCAAAAGGAATTGGGTTTACACGACCGGTAACAGGCTTAGCTAGCCCGGCGAAAATTGGAAATTTCGCATAATACAGTTATAATGGGATAGCTTTCAGGGGGCTGGCTAACATCCTGTATCCCACATTTGGGCCTTCATATTTGGAGGAGGTGGGGCCCCGGGAATGCCCAGTCGACCCTCAAAAGGAATTGGGTTTACACGACCGGTAACAGGCTTAGCTAGCCCGGCGAAAATTGGAAATTTCGCATAATACAGTTATAATGGGATAGCTTTCAGGGGGCTGGCTAACATCCTGTATCCCACATTTGGGCCTTCATATTTGGAGGAGGTGGGGCCCCGGGAATGCCCAGTCGACCCTCAAAAGGAATTGGGTTTACACGACCGGTAACAGGCTTAGCTAGCCCGGCGAAAATTGGAAATTTCGCATAATACAGTTATAATGGGATAGCTTTCAGGGGGCTGGCTAACATCCTGTATCCCACATTTGGGCCTTCATATTTGGAGGAGGTGGGGCCCCGGGAATGCCCAGTCGACCCTCAAAAGGAATTGGGTTTACACGACCGGTAACAGGCTTAGCTAGCCCGGCGAAAATTGGAAATTTCGCATAATACAGTTATAATGGGATAGCTTTCAGGGGGCTGGCTAACATCCTGTATCCCACATTTGGGCCTTCATATTTGGAGGAGGTGGGGCCCCGGGAATGCCCAGTCGACCCTCAAAAGGAATTGGGTTTACACGACCGGTAACAGGCTTAGCTAGCCCGGCGAAAATTGGAAATTTCGCATAATACAGTTATAATGGGATAGCTTTCAGGGGGCTGGCTAACATCCTGTATCCCACATTTGGGCCTTCATATTTGGAGGAGGTGGGGCCCCGGGAATGCCCAGTCGACCCTCAAAAGGAATTGGGTTTACACGACCGGTAACAGGCTTAGCTAGCCCGGCGAAAATTGGAAATTTCGCATAATACAGTTATAATGGGATAGCTTTCAGGGGGCTGGCTAACATCCTGTATCCCACATTTGGGCCTTCATATTTGGAGGAGGTGGGGCCCCGGGAATGCCCAGTCGACCCTCAAAAGGAATTGGGTTTACACGACCGGTAACAGGCTTAGCTAGCCCGGCGAAAATTGGAAATTTCGCATAATACAGTTATAATGGGATAGCTTTCAGGGGGCTGGCTAACATCCTGTATCCCACATTTGGGCCTTCATATTTGGAGGAGGTGGGGCCCCGGGAATGCCCAGTCGACCCTCAAAAGGAATTGGGTTTACACGACCGGTAACAGGCTTAGCTAGCCCGGCGAAAATTGGAAATTTCGCATAATACAGTTATAATGGGATAGCTTTCAGGGGGCTGGCTAACATCCTGTATCCCACATTTGGGCCTTCATATTTGGAGGAGGTGGGGCCCCGGGAATGCCCAGTCGACCCTCAAAAGGAATTGGGTTTACACGACCGGTAACAGGCTTAGCTAGCCCGGCGAAAATTGGAAATTTCGCATAATACAGTTATAATGGGATAGCTTTCAGGGGGCTGGCTAACATCCTGTATCCCACATTTGGGCCTTCATATTTGGAGGAGGTGGGGCCCCGGGAATGCCCAGTCGACCCTCAAAAGGAATTGGGTTTACACGACCGGTAACAGGCTTAGCTAGCCCGGCGAAAATTGGAAATTTCGCATAATACAGTTATAATGGGATAGCTTTCAGGGGGCTGGCTAACATCCTGTATCCCACATTTGGGCCTTCATATTTGGAGGAGGTGGGGCCCCGGGAATGCCCAGTCGACCCTCAAAAGGAATTGGGTTTACACGACCGGTAACAGGCTTAGCTAGCCCGGCGAAAATTGGAAATTTCGCATAATACAGTTATAATGGGATAGCTTTCAGGGGGCTGGCTAACATCCTGTATCCCACATTTGGGCCTTCATATTTGGAGGAGGTGGGGCCCCGGGAATGCCCAGTCGACCCTCAAAAGGAATTGGGTTTACACGACCGGTAACAGGCTTAGCTAGCCCGGCGAAAATTGGAAATTTCGCATAATACAGTTATAATGGGATAGCTTTCAGGGGGCTGGCTAACATCCTGTATCCCACATTTGGGCCTTCATATTTGGAGGAGGTGGGGCCCCGGGAATGCCCAGTCGACCCTCAAAAGGAATTGGGTTTACACGACCGGTAACAGGCTTAGCTAGCCCGGCGAAAATTGGAAATTTCGCATAATACAGTTATAATGGGATAGCTTTCAGGGGGCTGGCTAACATCCTGTATCCCACATTTGGGCCTTCATATTTGGAGGAGGTGGGGCCCCGGGAATGCCCAGTCGACCCTCAAAAGGAATTGGGTTTACACGACCGGTAACAGGCTTAGCTAGCCCGGCGAAAATTGGAAATTTCGCATAATACAGTTATAATGGGATAGCTTTCAGGGGGCTGGCTAACATCCTGTATCCCACATTTGGGCCTTCATATTTGGAGGAGGTGGGGCCCCGGGAATGCCCAGTCGACCCTCAAAAGGAATTGGGTTTACACGACCGGTAACAGGCTTAGCTAGCCCGGCGAAAATTGGAAATTTCGCATAATACAGTTATAATGGGATAGCTTTCAGGGGGCTGGCTAACATCCTGTATCCCACATTTGGGCCTTCATATTTGGAGGAGGTGGGGCCCCGGGAATGCCCAGTCGACCCTCAAAAGGAATTGGGTTTACACGACCGGTAACAGGCTTAGCTAGCCCGGCGAAAATTGGAAATTTCGCATAATACAGTTATAATGGGATAGCTTTCAGGGGGCTGGCTAACATCCTGTATCCCACATTTGGGCCTTCATATTTGGAGGAGGTGGGGCCCCGGGAATGCCCAGTCGACCCTCAAAAGGAATTGGGTTTACACGACCGGTAACAGGCTTAGCTAGCCCGGCGAAAATTGGAAATTTCGCATAATACAGTTATAATGGGATAGCTTTCAGGGGGCTGGCTAACATCCTGTATCCCACATTTGGGCCTTCATATTTGGAGGAGGTGGGGCCCCGGGAATGCCCAGTCGACCCTCAAAAGGAATTGGGTTTACACGACCGGTAACAGGCTTAGCTAGCCCGGCGAAAATTGGAAATTTCGCATAATACAGTTATAATGGGATAGCTTTCAGGGGGCTGGCTAACATCCTGTATCCCACATTTGGGCCTTCATATTTGGAGGAGGTGGGGCCCCGGGAATGCCCAGTCGACCCTCAAAAGGAATTGGGTTTACACGACCGGTAACAGGCTTAGCTAGCCCGGCGAAAATTGGAAATTTCGCATAATACAGTTATAATGGGATAGCTTTCAGGGGGCTGGCTAACATCCTGTATCCCACATTTGGGCCTTCATATTTGGAGGAGGTGGGGCCCCGGGAATGCCCAGTCGACCCTCAAAAGGAATTGGGTTTACACGACCGGTAACAGGCTTAGCTAGCCCGGCGAAAATTGGAAATTTCGCATAATACAGTTATAATGGGATAGCTTTCAGGGGGCTGGCTAACATCCTGTATCCCACATTTGGGCCTTCATATTTGGAGGAGGTGGGGCCCCGGGAATGCCCAGTCGACCCTCAAAAGGAATTGGGTTTACACGACCGGTAACAGGCTTAGCTAGCCCGGCGAAAATTGGAAATTTCGCATAATACAGTTATAATGGGATAGCTTTCAGGGGGCTGGCTAACATCCTGTATCCCACATTTGGGCCTTCATATTTGGAGGAGGTGGGGCCCCGGGAATGCCCAGTCGACCCTCAAAAGGAATTGGGTTTACACGACCGGTAACAGGCTTAGCTAGCCCGGCGAAAATTGGAAATTTCGCATAATACAGTTATAATGGGATAGCTTTCAGGGGGCTGGCTAACATCCTGTATCCCACATTTGGGCCTTCATATTTGGAGGAGGTGGGGCCCCGGGAATGCCCAGTCGACCCTCAAAAGGAATTGGGTTTACACGACCGGTAACAGGCTTAGCTAGCCCGGCGAAAATTGGAAATTTCGCATAATACAGTTATAATGGGATAGCTTTCAGGGGGCTGGCTAACATCCTGTATCCCACATTTGGGCCTTCATATTTGGAGGAGGTGGGGCCCCGGGAATGCCCAGTCGACCCTCAAAAGGAATTGGGTTTACACGACCGGTAACAGGCTTAGCTAGCCCGGCGAAAATTGGAAATTTCGCATAATACAGTTATAATGGGATAGCTTTCAGGGGGCTGGCTAACATCCTGTATCCCACATTTGGGCCTTCATATTTGGAGGAGGTGGGGCCCCGGGAATGCCCAGTCGACCCTCAAAAGGAATTGGGTTTACACGACCGGTAACAGGCTTAGCTAGCCCGGCGAAAATTGGAAATTTCGCATAATACAGTTATAATGGGATAGCTTTCAGGGGGCTGGCTAACATCCTGTATCCCACATTTGGGCCTTCATATTTGGAGGAGGTGGGGCCCCGGGAATGCCCAGTCGACCCTCAAAAGGAATTGGGTTTACACGACCGGTAACAGGCTTAGCTAGCCCGGCGAAAATTGGAAATTTCGCATAATACAGTTATAATGGGATAGCTTTCAGGGGGCTGGCTAACATCCTGTATCCCACATTTGGGCCTTCATATTTGGAGGAGGTGGGGCCCCGGGAATGCCCAGTCGACCCTCAAAAGGAATTGGGTTTACACGACCGGTAACAGGCTTAGCTAGCCCGGCGAAAATTGGAAATTTCGCATAATACAGTTATAATGGGATAGCTTTCAGGGGGCTGGCTAACATCCTGTATCCCACATTTGGGCCTTCATATTTGGAGGAGGTGGGGCCCCGGGAATGCCCAGTCGACCCTCAAAAGGAATTGGGTTTACACGACCGGTAACAGGCTTAGCTAGCCCGGCGAAAATTGGAAATTTCGCATAATACAGTTATAATGGGATAGCTTTCAGGGGGCTGGCTAACATCCTGTATCCCACATTTGGGCCTTCATATTTGGAGGAGGTGGGGCCCCGGGAATGCCCAGTCGACCCTCAAAAGGAATTGGGTTTACACGACCGGTAACAGGCTTAGCTAGCCCGGCGAAAATTGGAAATTTCGCATAATACAGTTATAATGGGATAGCTTTCAGGGGGCTGGCTAACATCCTGTATCCCACATTTGGGCCTTCATATTTGGAGGAGGTGGGGCCCCGGGAATGCCCAGTCGACCCTCAAAAGGAATTGGGTTTACACGACCGGTAACAGGCTTAGCTAGCCCGGCGAAAATTGGAAATTTCGCATAATACAGTTATAATGGGATAGCTTTCAGGGGGCTGGCTAACATCCTGTATCCCACATTTGGGCCTTCATATTTGGAGGAGGTGGGGCCCCGGGAATGCCCAGTCGACCCTCAAAAGGAATTGGGTTTACACGACCGGTAACAGGCTTAGCTAGCCCGGCGAAAATTGGAAATTTCGCATAATACAGTTATAATGGGATAGCTTTCAGGGGGCTGGCTAACATCCTGTATCCCACATTTGGGCCTTCATATTTGGAGGAGGTGGGGCCCCGGGAATGCCCAGTCGACCCTCAAAAGGAATTGGGTTTACACGACCGGTAACAGGCTTAGCTAGCCCGGCGAAAATTGGAAATTTCGCATAATACAGTTATAATGGGATAGCTTTCAGGGGGCTGGCTAACATCCTGTATCCCACATTTGGGCCTTCATATTTGGAGGAGGTGGGGCCCCGGGAATGCCCAGTCGACCCTCAAAAGGAATTGGGTTTACACGACCGGTAACAGGCTTAGCTAGCCCGGCGAAAATTGGAAATTTCGCATAATACAGTTATAATGGGATAGCTTTCAGGGGGCTGGCTAACATCCTGTATCCCACATTTGGGCCTTCATATTTGGAGGAGGTGGGGCCCCGGGAATGCCCAGTCGACCCTCAAAAGGAATTGGGTTTACACGACCGGTAACAGGCTTAGCTAGCCCGGCGAAAATTGGAAATTTCGCATAATACAGTTATAATGGGATAGCTTTCAGGGGGCTGGCTAACATCCTGTATCCCACATTTGGGCCTTCATATTTGGAGGAGGTGGGGCCCCGGGAATGCCCTGTCTTTTGTTGGTGTAGCGATTAATTATGAATTATAAATAAATTATATACACCTTATTTTACACGTCGCTTTGTTATCTAAATTTCTTTTATATTTATGTCTTATTATTTCTTCTGACTTTGCTGAAATACGAGATGCAGTTTTGTTTTAAATTTGTTTAAACTTGTTTTTCAAGTATGGGAAAGATCGATCACTTTCCCTTCGAGTGAGATTTCATGTTCTGTCTCCCCCCCCCGTTCCATTATAAAATCGAAAGTGAAAATTTAGGCCACAGTTTCGCATTTTCTATTTTCTATTCTCTGATAAAAAGGGCTGATTCTCACCCAAACGTAACTGATAAATATTATACCAATTTATGCCCTTCAAGTAACCACCAAAACCCCACATTTACCCTTTTTTGTAAAATTTGACAGGGTCTTTCGTGCGAAACTGTCCCATGCCACCTACCAAAATACCATATCAGTTTGTTGACATCAAAGTCAAGGTAGCCTTCAATATGTAAAAATAACCGCGTACGACAAAAAATTGACTAGTCTTGTTTCTTAACAGGTTAATCAACACTATGCTTCCAAATAGTTAATTATCAACAATAACCCCCCCCCCCCCCCACACACACACACACACACCTGAAATATGTCTTTTATTCGACCAATTGCTCAATGTTTTTCAACTTTTCCATGTAAAGGAGGCGATGTGTATATGACTTTGTTAATTGACATTATATTTACATTTGTATAGATACCAAAGAAAAAAGCAGTGTACCTAGAGTGGGCAACTATATGCGTAGATCTAGATGGAGAGGGTCGGACCCCTCCCCCGGCAAACCAAATTATATTTCATCACCTCCTTTTGGGTTAATTTTTCTTGATCTTGAAGGCACCCCCCTCTCTCTCTCTCTCTCTCTCTATCTCTCTCTCTCTTACTCTCTCTCTTTCTCTGTTTGAGTGTCTGTCTCTCTCTTTCTCTCTCTCTCTCTCTCTCTCTCTCTCTCTCTCTCTCTCTCTCTATGTTATACCAACATATAAACCATGGATACACAGGTGTAAAATGTCCACTTAGTTTACAGGACGATACCCGGATTTAGAAAATTTCTCTCGCGAGGGTTGGGGGGTCTAAAAGATAATTTGTTTGGCGGGGGGGCGGTTGGGTGACTCCCTCCATGGAGATCCCATTCTACGGTAACGTAGGTTTGTTCTTTGGTAACTATGATAGAAAAATTCACGCTACGCCAGAAGAAATACTTCCACTCTTTATCGACTTGCAAAATTGTAATAGATTTGGAAAACTGAACATATTCTGTCAATAAAATATGTCAGATATCGTATAAATATCAAAGAATAGTACAAGACTGTATGCATTTATTTGCATATAATAATTTATCGTTTAAAGGAAAACAGACAATCCAGGAAATGAGTGGATTGATTATTGCACCCCCCCTCCTCCTCGTAATCTACATCATTGCCAGATCCGATAGTCTAACTGACTCTAAATTAGTCTTTAAAATCAATTAATTTATTTGTTCGAACATATAGCAAATTCGTGAGAACTTAAAAATATTTTTTTCATTTGGTTCTTGGCTTTTTCACGCCGCTGTAAATACCAAAGCATTTCGTTTAAAGAACGAAATGTGGTGTGCCAATATCTATTTCATGATTTTAATTGATATTGCACTATTGGTTTAAATCAATTTCGTTCGATGTTATTTTTTCTACAACCACTACCATCACCTAGCTTGCGAATCCGAAGCGTTTGAGTCACCACTGGTGCGCTGTCCTAGCTATTATATATATTCCTAGTTTGCACATGTTCTAAATTGAATGTATCAGGGAAGTAGCATCTGTTAAACAGTTTTGAATGTGGGTGCCAGAAATATCCTATATCATGATAAGCAAATACCTTTATTTATGAATTATAACAAGTCTTCAAAATCTATCATAAAGATTTAATAATTCGATACAATTATTCTTTAAAGCTGTAAATTTCAATTCAAGTTATTTATTAATTATAAACAGCCCTCATAGGGGTAACAGGAAGATTTTACAATAAACATTCATAATGTACAATACACATATCCACAAGAGGGAGCGATTGTATGATTGAAAGGTTACAGACATAAAGCATTAGCATACATGTTTATTTATATATTAAAAACATGTATGTATAATTAAATATAAACACCAATATATAGATATGTCAAAATACATACACATTTTGAATAATATTACATTATGAGAAATTATTATCGAATATAGTTGATTAGTAAATAGTTAGTTTCAACTTGGAAAGAAATATATTAGTTACGGATTTATTATATCTTAAATAAAAACAGTTTCTCCCGATTCAGCGGTATTAAAGCACAACCAAAGCATTTAATTATTTGTAAAGATGTTAACAAACTTCATGGACGTATTTGCATTATTAAGAATATTTTCATTCTTTCTCCGACTAATGAGGGATTTTATTTTATTCCTGGTTTCCGTGATTCTAATCGGATGCAAATCATAGACTCCATCTATATGGGATACCAGTTTATCGCGGATTAACTTCAGCCTGAGGCGGGATCCAATTTTATCTTTGTGGACGAAGACAAATGTAGATAAAGTTCCTTGTCCAAGGACACAACACACATTAAGTGGCCACACCGGGGTTTTTCATATTTTTATATTACTCTCACATAATATATGATACATCATATGGCATATGAATCGTTATGAAATAGCACACCATGTGAACTTTGTTATATGCATTGATAGATAACACAAGTCTACCAAAGACTCATATTGATTTAAATATTCGTTCAACCTTGTACAAGCGATTAAAGAGCATATTACATAACCTCTTGATATCGATTTTATACACTATAAAAATCAAAACGTACTACATACATGTACATACAAATATTATTACATGTAATACCTCAAATTATTCATCTCTGCTTACTTTCAATATTTAATTTAAAAAGGGTTAAGATAAATAGTGTGATAACTGTATAATATAAATGTCCTTATACATTCACAATAATAACTCCGTCTTAAATGTCAATTGATTTCACCAAGTACCACATTTGATATAAGAAAATATAAATATGTAAGTCACTCCCTAATATAGTATTCCGATTATAATCATTCACATGAAATTTATGACTGTTAGGTGTAATCGCAATTCCTTTTGAGGGTCAACTGGACAGCCAGCCCCTTCAATGATATTCCCAATTTAACTTTATTATACTAAATTACTATGTTCACAAGGCTAGCTATGCCTCTTCGAGGTCGTGTAAACCCAATTCCTTTTGACTGTACATTCCCAGGGCCCTAACCCCCCTCCAAAAATGAAGACCCATATATAGGGATACAGGGTGTTAGGCAGACCCTTGAAAAATATTCCACTATAACTGTATTATACGAATTTTCCGATTTTCGCCAGGCTAGGTACGCATGTTAATGGCCGTATAAACCCAATTCCATTTGAGGGTCGACTGGGCTTTCCCGAGGCCCCATCCTCACCAAATATGAATGCCCAAACATGGGATACAGGGGGTTAGCCAGCCCTCGAAAGATATTTCACTATAACTGTACTATACGAAATTTCCTATTTTCAGCAGGCTGGCTAAGCCTGTTAATGGCCGTGTAAACCCAATTCCTTTTGAGGGTCGACTGGGCATTCCCGGGGTCTCATCCTCACCAAATATGAAGGCAGAAATATGGGATACAGGGGGTAAGCCAGCCCCTTGAATGATATCCCATTATAACTGTATTATACGAAATTTCCTATACTCGGCATGCTAGCTAAGCCTGTTAATGGCCATGTAAACCCAATTCCTATTGAGGATCGACTGGGCATTCCCGGTGCCCCTTTCTTACCAAATATGAAGGCCCAAATATGGGATACAAGGGGTAAGCCAGCCCCTCGAAATATATCCAATTATAACTGTATTATACGAAATTTCCTATTCTCGGCAGGCTAGCTAAGCCTGTTAATGGCCGTGTAAACATAATTCCTTTTAAGGTTCGACTGGGCATTCCCGGGGCCCCATTCTCACCAAATATGAAGGCCCAAATATGGGATACAGGGGGTTAGTCAGCCCCTTGAAAGATATCCCATTATAACAGTACTATACGAAATTTCTTTTTTTGCCAGGCTAGCTAAGCCTGTTAATGGCCGTGTAAACCCAATTTCTTTTGAGGGTCTACTGGGCATTCACGGGGCTCCATACTCACCAAATATGAAGGTCCAAATATGGGATTCAGGGGGTTAGCCAGCCCCTTGAAAGACATCCCGTTATTAATGTATTATACGAAATTTCCAATTTTCGCCAGGCTAGCTAAGCCTGTTACCGGTCGTGTAAACCCAATTCCTTTTAGGGTAGACTGGGCTTTCCCGAGGCCCCATCTTCACTAAATATGAAGGCCCAAATATGCGATACAGGGGGTTAGCCAGCCCTCGAAAGATATCACATTATAACTGTATTATACGGAATTTCCTATTTTCTCCAGGATAGCTAAGCCTGTTAATGGCCGTGTAAACCCAATTCCTTTTGAAGGTCGACTGGGCATTCCCGGGGCCCCATCCTCACCAAATATGAAGGCCCAAATATGGGATACAGGGTGTTAGCCAGCCCCTTGAAAGATATCCCATTATAACAGTACTATACGAAATTTCCTATTTTTGCCAGGCTAGCTAAGCCTGTTAATGGCCGTGTAAACCCAATTCCTTTTGAGGGTCTACTGGGCATTCCCGGGGCTCCATACTCACCAAATATGAAGGTCCAAATATGGGATTCAGGGGGTTAGCCAGCCCCTTGAAAGACATCCCGTTATTAATGTATTATACGAAATTTCCAATTTTCGCCAGGCTAGCTAAGCCTGTTAACGGTCGTATAAACCCAATTCCTTTTGAGGGTCGACTGGGCATTCCCGGGGCCCCACCTCCTCCAAATATGAAGGCCCAAATATGAGATACAGGGTGTTAGCCAGCCCCTTGAAAGATATCCCATTTTAACTGTATTATACGAAATTTCCAATTTTCGCCAGGCTGGCTAAACCTGTTAACGGTCGTGTAAACCCAATTCCTTTTGAGGGTCGACTGGGCATTCCCGGGGCCCCACCTCCTCCAAATATGAAGGCCCAAATATGGGATACAGGGTGTTAGCCAGCCCCTTGAAAGATATCCCATTATAACTGTATTGTACGAAATTTCCAATTTTCGCCAGGCTGCCTAAGCCTGTTAACGGTCGTGTAAACCCAATTCCTTTTGAGGGTCGACTGGGCATTCCCGGGGCCCCACCTCCTCCAAATATGAGGGCCCAAATATGGGATACAGGGTGTTAGCCAGCCCCTTGAAAGATATCCCATTATAACTGTATTATACGAAATTTCCAATTTTCGCCAGGCTGGCTAAGCCTGTTAACGGTCGTGTAAACCCAATTCCTTTTGAGGGTTGACTGGGCATTCCCGGGGCCCCACCTCCTCCAAATATGAAAGCCCAAATATGGGATACAGGGTGTAAGCCAGCCCCTTGAAAGATATCCCATTATAACTGTATTGTACGAAATTTCCAATTTTCGCCAGGCTGGCTAATCCTGTTAACGGTCGTGTAAACCCAATTCCTTTTGAGGGTCGACTGGGCATTCCCGGGGCCCCACCTCCTCCAAATATGAAGGCCCAAATATGGGATACAGGGTGTTAGCCAGCCCCTTGAAAGATATCCCATTATAACTGTATTATACGAAATTTCCAATTTTCGCCAGGCTGGCTAAGCCTGTTAACGGTCGTGTAAACCCAATTCCTCTTGAGGGTCGACTGGGCATTCCCGGGGCCCCACCTCCTCCAAATATGAAGGCCCAAATATGGGATACAGGGTGTTAGCCAGCCCCTTGAAAGATATCCCATTATAACTGTATTATACGAAATTTCCAATTTTCGCCAGGCTGCCTAAGCCTGTTAACGGTCGTGTAAACCCAATTCCTTTTGAGGGTCGACTGGGCATTCCCGGGGCCCCACCTCCTCCAAATATGAGGGCCCAAATATGGGATACAGGGTGTTAGCCAGCCCCTTGAAAGATATCCCATTATAACTGTATTATACGAAATTTCCAATTTTCGCCAGGCTGGCTAAGCCTGTTAACGGTCGTGTAAACCCAATTCCTTTTGAGGGTTAACTGGGCATTCCCGGGGCCCCACCTCCTCCAAATATGAAAGCCCAAATATGGGATACAGGGTGTAAGCCAGCCCCTTGAAAGATATCCCATTATAACTGTATTGTACGAAATTTCCAATTTTCGCCAGGCTGCCTAAGCCTGTTAACGGTCGTGTAAACCCAATTCCTTTTGAGGGTCGACTGGGCATTCCCGGGGCCCCACCTCCTCCAAATATGAAGGCCCAAATATGGGATACAGGGTGTTAGCCAGCCCCTTGAAAGATATCCCATTATAACTGTATTATACGAAATTTCCAATTTTCGCCAGGCTGGCTAAGCCTGTTAACGGTCGTGTAAACCCAATTCCTCTTGAGGGTCGACTGGGCATTCCCGGGGCCCCACCTCCTCCAAATATGAAGGCCCAAATATGGGATACAGGGTGTTAGCCAGCCCCTTGAAAGATATCCCATTATAACTGTATTATACGAAATTTCCAATTTTCGCCAGGCTGGCTAAGCCTGTTAACGGTCGTGTAAACCCAATTCCTTTTGAGGGTCGACTGGGCATTCCCGGGGCCCAACCTCCTCCAAATATGAAGGCCCAAATATGGGATACAGGGTGTTAGCCAGCCCCTTGAAAGATATCCCATTATAACTGTATTATACGAAATTTCCAATTTTCGCCAGGCTAGCTAAGCCTGTTAACGGTCGTGTAAACCCAATTCCTTTTGAGGGTCGACTGGGCATTCCCGGGGCCCCACCTCCTCCAAATATGAAGGCCCAAATATGGGATACAGGGTGTTAGCCAGCCCCTTGAAAGATATCCCATTATAACTGTATTATACGAAATTTCCAATTTTCGCCAGGCTGGCTAAGCCTGTTAACGGTCGTGTAAACCCAATTCCTTTTGAGGGTCGACTGGGCATTCCCGGGGCCCCACCTCCTCCAAATATGAAGGCCCAAATATGGGATACAGGGTGTTAGCCAGCCCCTTAAAAGATATCCCATTATAACTGTATTATACGAAATTTCCAATTTTCGCCAGGCTGGCTAAGCCTGTTAACGGTCGTGTAAACCCAATTCCTTTTGAGGGTCGACTGGGCATTCCCGGGGCCCCACCTCCTCCAAATATGAAGGCCCAAATATGGGATACAGGGTGTTAGCCAGCCCCTTGAAAGATATCCCATTATAACTGTATTGTACGAAATTTCCAATTTTCGCCAGGCTGGCTCAGCCTGTTAACGGTCGTGTAAACCCAATTCCTTTTGAGGGTCGACTGGGCATTCCCGGGGCCCCACCTCCTCCAAATATGAAGGCCCAAATATGGGATACAGGGTGTTAGCCAGCCCCTTGAAAGATATCCCATTATAACTGTATTGTACGAAATTTCCAATTTTCGCCAGGCTAGCTAAGCCTGTTAACGGTCGTGTAAACCCAATTCCTTTTGAAGGTCGACTGGGCATTCCCGGGGCCCCACCTCCTCCAAATATGAAGGCCCAAATATGGGATACAGGGTGTTAGCCAGCCCCTTGAAAGATATCCCATTATAACTGTATTGTACGAAATTTCCAATTTTCGCCAGGCTAGCTAAGCCTGTTAACGGTCGTGTAAACCCAATTCCTTTTGAGGGTCGACTGGGCATTCCCGGGGCCCCACCTCCTCCAAATATGAAGGCCCAAATATGGGATACAGGGTGTTAGCCAGCCCCTTGAAAGATATGCCATTATAACTGTATTATACGAAATTTCCAATTTTCGCCAGGCTGGCTAAGCCTGTTAACGGTCGTGTAAACCCAATTCCTTTTGAGGGTCGACTGGGCATTCCCGGGGCCCCACCTCCTCCAAATATGAAGGCCCAAATATGGGATACAGGGTGTTAGCCAGCCCCTTAAAAGATATCCCATTATAACTGTATTATACGAAATTTTCAATTTTCGCCAGGCTAGCTAAGCCCTATAACGGTCGTGTAAACCCAATTCCTTTTGAGGGTCGACTGGGCATTCCCGGGGCCCCACCTCCTCCAAATATGAAGGCCCAAATATGGGATACAGGGTGTTAGCCAGCCCCTTGAAAGATATCCCATTATAACTGTATTGTACGAAATTTCCAATTTTCGCCAGGCTGGCTCAGCCTGTTAACGGTCGTGTAAACCCAATTCCTTTTGAGGGTCGACTGGGCATTCCCGGGGCCCCACCTCCTCCAAATATGAAGGCCCAAATATGGGATACAGGGTGTTAGCCAGCCCCTTGAAAGATATCCCATTATAACTGTATTATACGAAATTTCCAATATTCGCCAAGCTAGCTAAGCCTGTTAACGGTCGTGTAAACCCAATTCCTTTTGAGGGTCGACTGGGCATTCCCGGGGCCCCACCTCCTCCAAATATGAAGGCCCAAATATGGGATACAGGGTGTTAGCCAGCCCCTTGAAAGATATCCCATTATAACTGTATTGTACGAAATTTCCAATTTTCGCCAGGCTAGCTAAGCCTGTTAACGGTCGTGTAAACCCAATTCCTTTTGAGGGTCGACTGGACATTCCCGGGGCCCCACCTCCTCCAAATATGAAGGCCCAAATATGGGATACAGGGTGTTAGCCAGCCCCTTGAAAGATATCCCATTATAACTGTATTATACGAAATTTTCAATTTTCGCCAGGCTAGCTAAGCCTGTTAACGGTCGTGTAAACCCAATTCCTTTTGAGGGTCGACTGGGCATTCCCGGGGCCCCACCTCCTCCAAATATGAAGGCCCAAATATGGGATACAGGGTGTTAGCCAGCCCCTTGAAAGATATCCCATTATAACTGTATTGTACGAAATTTCCAATTTTCGCCAGGCTAGCTAAGCCTGTTAACGGTCGTGTAAACCCAATTGCTTTCGAGGGTTGACTGGGCATTCCCGGGGCCCCACCTCCTCTAAATATGAAGGCCCAAATATGGGATACAGGGTGTTAGCCAGCCCCTTGAAAGATATCCCATTATAACTGTATTGTACGAAATTTCCAATTTTCGCCAGGCTAGCTAAGCCTGTTAACGGTCGTGTAAACCCAATTCCTTTTGAGGGTCGACTGGGCATTCCCGGGGCCCCACCTCCTCCAAATATGAAGGCCCAAATATGGGATACAGGGTGTTAGCCAGCCCCTTGAAAGATATCCCATTGCAACAGTATGATGAATTTCTTACCTTTTCGCCAGTCTAGCTAATTATGTCAATGTTCAGGTCTGGTCAGCAAGATATGATTTTTAATATATAACTGTTTCTTAACATTGAAAAAGAAAAGTTTATGTGGAATTTTGAATTTACGTTTATTAGCATGTTTACGGTAATTTGAATAGCGAACCGACCAGAGAATTCTATTCGCTATTCGAATAGTGAATAGCGAAAAGCGAATAGAACTCCAACTTCTGAATGCCAAACAGTTAAAGGTATATGTGGCGTATTTGGAGTAAAATTTTTGACATGAGTTTGAGTAAAAATATACATTATGCTTCTTATAATTATACGTTTCACAAACTCTAGGCCCATAAAACATGTTCTGTCTTTAGTTATTTGTCACTAAACTTTGCTATACGTTTGATGAATATTAATGTTATTTGCCATTTATAACGCCACTGCGCATGAGTGCGGGAAAACCTAGCATTGAAAACACGATGGAAGAGGAGTTTGTTTACAAATTAGAATCACTTTTTTCATGTCTTAAATTAGATAATTCTTATATCAGATGATACTCGAAGCATTATTATTCCGATATTCATCAATGTAGAACGATACAAATTGTTAATTACATGTAATAAAAGACGAAACACGATTTTAGCATCATCAACACGGTAAACGGAGTAAATACATGTACCCCTCTCCCTGAGGGATGCATGTACTGAGAGTGTTTATTTATTCTTTATTCAAAAATTCCTCTAAACGAAAATCCACTTGTAGTTTAAAACTTATAAATTAAATTAGGAACACATGGAGCACGAACATGACTATAGCAAAACCCCTACAACTTCATCATGGAAACTTAAGTTTAATTTGGCTTTAATTCCTGTTCCATCAATCTACATGGTCTCATTTAGATTTAAGGCGGGGTTATTCAAATCTTTTGTATTTTTTACCGTGCCGGTAAAAAATAAAAAATATTTTTTTTATTTCTTGTATCTTTGTTATGCGATTGACTTATAACGCGTAATTTGTGTGAAAGTCCTATCTTTAAGTAAAGAAATGAAGCAAATAATCAGATCTTATTATTGTTATTCACCAAAAATACGCCACATATACCTTTAACACATACTAAACCTTCATTTTGCTTGAAAAGCCTTAATACTCTTAAGGTGAACAAAATTTAAGCATAATCAAATGAAACAGACTGAAATAATACAAGACAAATCACTAAGTAAGCATTATAAACACATAACTCCTTTCATATATATATATATATATATATATATATATATATATATATATATATATATATATATATATCTCTGTGTGTGTGTACTTTTTTTCTTTCAGGCAAACAAATTTCTGTTTGTTTGCAGAAAAAGCCTCTGCTTTATAGAAAGTGCCTTTCACTGGTGCTTCACTTGTGAATGCAACACTACTAGGACATCACTCATCAATGGGCTCTCTGACTCTGTTGACGTATCATATGAAGGTAAATTCTGGTGATCTGGAATAGAAAATTTAATAAGCATAAAAAAATTCTGAAAATTATACATATAAAACTCGTATAAACAATTTAGTTATTTTCTTTTAAAAGATTATATATATTGATTATCTACACCCAATACAATTGAATATTTTTAAATAGTATTAGGATTTTTGTTAAATATTTCAACTGTGTTTTTTAGTCTCAACAAATAGCTCAAAGCTTAGTTTGGTCAGTAATGGAACTAGAGACCCAAGGGCCACATTGCTTACCTAAACAACAATGATCAAAACTCTGATCAAACTAGTTCCAGTCACAACCATGTTGATTGCCTAAATGTTTAGATAGTCTTGTTTTTGCATTTAAAGTCTCACACAAGGAATTAATTTCACTATATGTTACTATATAGCTTTAAATAAGTTAATTGATTAACTATATTCTCAGCATATAAATCATGAAAGACAAATTATAGTTAAATGCTGCAAGAACAAGATATCTGTGAGCCAATGCTCACTAGCGATACCCCCGCTCTGATGTGAATATGCAAAATAAGCAGTCGACATTTAACAGAAAGTTGGCATCCAATTGGTAAAATATATCCCACAATATGGCATGCCTATACAAATACTGTGTAAAAATTTCAAGCATCTGCGATAAACAGTTGCTGAGAAATCTTTGACGAAAATTTGTTTGAAAATTTTGGCTAAAAATAAAGTCGTCATTTAACAGGAAGTTGACGTCCGATTGGTACAAAAATATATCCCACGATATGGCATGCCTATACAAATACTGTGTAAAAATTTCAAGCATCTGCGATAAATAGTTGCTGAGAAATCTTTGACGGAAATTTGTTTGAAAATTTTGGCTAAAAATAAATAAAGTCGTCATTTAACAGGAAGTTGACGTCCGATTGGTACAAAAATATATCCCATGATATGGCATGCCTATACAAATACTGTGTAAAAATTTCAAACATCTGCAATAAATAGTTGCTGAGAAATCTTTGACAAAAATTTGTTTGAAAATTTTGGTTAAAAATAAGCAAAGTCGTCATTTAACAGGAAGTTGACGTCCAATTGGTACAAAAATATATCCCACGATATGGCATGCCTTAACAAATAGTGTGTTAAAATTTCAAGCATCTGCAATAAATAGTTGCTGAGATAAATGCGACAGAAATTTTTGTTACGGACAGACAGACGGACACACAAGGGTAAAACAGTATACCCCCTTCTCCTTCAGAGCGGGGGTATAAAAATTTTAGATCAGAAAAATAACGCCTTATGTGGCTTCTAAACGAGATAATTGATAGTAAACATACCTACCCACAAATACACGTGGGTTTCACATGTTGACAAACAGACTCAGCACCATTCAGGAAGTTGCATCATGCGCATCTAAAAAATAGTCCATTGAAATTAGTGTGACAATTCCACTAAAGTAATAATCCTAGCCACTGAGTCCAAAATCAATATTGTAGGCCTAAAATACTGTATACGTATTACATTTTGCTGTGTATTCTATTTAGCGATTTTGGCGGAATACAGCTTCCACTAAATCAAGTACATCGCTAAATGTCATGCATATATGTATAAGAATAGTCACATTCAGGAATGCGCTAATTCAAATCCACGCCAACTTGTTTAAAAACTATTTTCCGCCAAATATCGTACACGCCAAATATTATACGTTTACAGTAAGGTGCCAAAAAAGGAAGAGAGAAAAGAAATTGTCTCTCTATATATGGAACTACAATTGACAAAGTTCAGTTTGATTGGCTATTTCCTTGCGCAAGACCTTTAAGACAATTAAAAGTTCATGAAATTTAATGAAATTTGCCAAAAATGTCTAGTAGCTATATATCTCCTATATGCTAGTGTATGAAAATCTAATTTTGACACTAAGGGATTAAAAAGTAGGAGATAACTCTTCTTAACAGATTGCTGAATTCTGGAGTAAATTTCTGTTAAAATTCATCTATGGTACATGATTTCAAAACTCAATAAAATTTAACCAGTGATTTGTTGAGAAAAAAACTTGGAATGAAATGAAACCTGAAATGTTAGAGTTTATGTGTATGTGCTTTAAAACAAAATTCAACTCTAATTAAGAAACATTAATTAACTAAGAAACAGGAAGTTCACTTAAATATTAGAATTAATTAACTAGAAGTTGTTAATTTTACTTAAAATACAAAGACAGAGACTGGAAAAAATGGTGCCAGAAGAGTCTTCAATAATGTACCTTGGAGCTTTGATAACGTTGGTCACTGATTAATGGCTAGTGATTAAGATAAGAGGTTCTTAAGCAATGGGGGGTGATGAGGCTTTTCCATCAGTCATCCAAGATGGGGTTCCTCTTAGAAGACATGGCAGCTCTAAAATAAATAAACAGTATGAAAGTTTACAATATTTAAAAATTTGCACCCCACACAACATCATATTCTTAGAAAAAGTCTACAAGTGTACAGTTCAATATAAATCATGCCAAAGAAAGGACCAGAGTGGCTGCATCGACATCAGTACAAAAAAGGAAGCATTCCTCACAACAAGGTCCAGAAAAGTTCAGGGACCACCAGCCCAGTCCAGTGTCTATGTCCTATAAGAAGGCTGAGTAAAGAAGAGTTTCATAACATTGTACAGCAGCAGAAGAATGGAATATTCACAGTTAGCGATGCTGAGTGTAGAAGCAGTGAGATGAAGATTCTGCGACCCGGGCCAAGTGAAGTGCAGCCGGTAGACTCCTACATGGATGCAGAGTCTCCGAACCCCAATTCCAAACTTTACAAAGTACTCCATCAAGAAAAAACTGCTAAACTATGGAACCATGCATTTAAAGAGCACTCACAGAAATTCCCGGACTGTGACGGTTCACTGGACTGGAACCAGCATGGGGAGGAAAAGCGAGGCCTGGCATGGATCCTTTCCATTCGATGTAAGAAGTGCCATTACACCAGTCACCGTGAAAATCTGTACAAGGAAGTCAGTCGACCAGGAAGAGGACGAAGAGCCACACAGCTTAATGTGGCCATGGCTGTCAGCCACTTGGGTACCAGCCTTACAACATAGGGTATGCGTGGTATGCTTCTTGGTGCAAGCATCGGCCACCAACATTTATCAGACCTGCAACATAGTAGGCAAATCATCACTGATGTGAACAAAAGCAGCATGTAGAAAATAACGCATGACATTCAAGAGCTTAACGAGAAATGTGGACTTGCCAATACACCTATAAGAGCGGAAGGTGATGCCCGATATAACAATGCCACCTTCAGTGCAATCGGGAAAACACCATTCCAAGCTGCCACACAAGTGACATACACTTTAAGTGAAAATGTTACCAAGAAGAAGAATGTTGTGGCAGTGTTTTGTGGCAATAAACTGTGCAAGAAAGGCACCCATCTTAGAGCCAAGGGAACGGAAGTTACCTGCCCAGGACATGAAGACTTCACTGCAACCATTCATCCAGAGACCACCATTGGAGATGAAAAGAGATGGGCTGCGGAATGCATCGGTGGGCTGCAAAGCGATGACCGTCTACTCGTCATTTCACATTTCACCAGATGGAGATAGTGCCGCTGCTTCCGGTGCATCTGAAAAGCAAGGGCATATGATTGAAAACCTCAAAGACCTGCGCCACTTCTTTGACTCTCAAAGAAAACAGACTGCTAAGGCTCCATTCAGCAGTCACGTTTCCTGGAAGAACAAAAGCTATTAGAGAATCCATGCAGAGAAGATTTGCCCTGCACCTGAAGCTTAGATGCAGGACCAAGTACGAAAACTGCTACAAACACTACTCTGGAGATCTACCTTTGATGAAACTTACCTCGGTTCCATCATCAGCTGCTACCAAGGTCAGTGCAGAAAGTCCTGCCAACTTCATTCCTTCTCCTGTCGATGATTGAAAAACAACAAGTGGAACTCTTCAGTGTTGCCTTGTGACTTTGAATTAAGCACGACGGAAGAAGACAGATGCTTGTTAAAAGACTGTATAAATTTGACTTTGGGACCTAGCTAACAATCTTGATAGAATTAAATATCACACTTGTACACAAAAATCTGAATCTGTGAATAGGGCATATTTAAAATCAAATCCAAAATGTATTACTATACTCTGTCCCGAGTTTTTGCTTCCACCACTTTTTGCTTGATATTTCGATAATCATAATTACCTTTGTGCTCAAACTATGTTCATCCACTAATATGAAAAATGTCCAGATTATCTGTGTTGAAACGCCCCCTCTACCACTTCAGGTTTCAATACACATCCCAAAATAGAAAGTCTACGGAGATTTAGCATTGCATCAGCCATAATTAAGCCCGGATGATAACGTTGAAAAATTGTGCGAGGTGTCCCGAGAACTTCCGAATGGAGAAAAGATGTAAACATTTCACATTATAAATCTCCGTAAGAAATTTGTTTTCGTTCATGTGAACTTTTATGAGTGAAAAATGATAATTTGTCAATGAAGATATCTTGGATATTTTCCTTTTTATCGATTTCAACAGCATTTCTTTCACAGGTATGTGTATTTTTATTAAAAATCATCAAAAAGTGATGGAAGCAATAACTTGGGACAGACTATAGTAGCAGAAATTTTGAAAGTAGAATACATAAAGTTGTGCACTCACTCAATCGGGGTCATGGAAATTCAACATTGGAACTTTGTGAATCTGTAGGGGCACATGTTGTAAAAGGAAGTAGAGTGGTCCATCACCTAAAACAACAGCAAAATAGGCAAAATTACTTTAAAATGAAACAAAAACTATTAAAATATAAATTTCAAAGAAAATTCTACAGATCTAAACAATATCAGCTCTACGATAAAGTCTGGAGATACTTATAGTAAATCACCAACAGATCCAAAATTTAACAGGAAGTAGCCAAGTGTGAGGGGGTGGTTGTATTGGGGGGTGGGGGGTGGGTGTTATGTAGTTTACATGTATGAAATGTTTGTTATATTATACCTATCATGTGAATTTTGTATTACATTTAATGATTGCTATGTTCTAATAATGTGCACTGAATGTATGGTAAGGATGTGCGTGTGTAAAATGTGACAGACATGACTGCATATAGAGACTGACAGATGGACAAGATTATTCCAATATACCTTCTTAACTTTGTTTGCGGGGGGTATATTAAGTCATCTGATTGAATAAAGTGTCCTAATAAGCTCAATTGAACCAAGAGTAATTTGAAGTGCCATCAATTTTTTAAAAATATGAATCCCACCATATGCCTAAACAAGAGGCCAAATGGCCTTAACGGTCACCTGAGTAGCATAACCCATACACAAACTTGTCAAGGAGTCTCATATATGCATATTTAGTTAAGTTTTAATCTGGAATAGAAAATTTTTTAATTTGTAATGACGACCACCTCCATGCCTGAAATCTTTCAAAAAGGACTATTAAACCTATAATTTTAGCGAAAAACTTAAAAGATCATAAAAGAGTGCATGACCTGATATTGAAAAGGTGCAAGACTCTGATAGAAAATAATTTAAAAATAATAACAAGGTGGCTATTATTCATGTTTTATCTAAAACAACCTCCCATCCCCCATCCCCCCGGGGCAGACAGAAACTCTCCCTATGGGCATTTAAACAAACGAAAAAAACCCCAGCTTTATCGATAAAAGCCATCATGAGTTACTCACTTCTCCTGTTCCAGTTTTTGAATATTCAACATTGGTTGAGAATCACCATCTGGCATATATACCAAAATCATTTTACCTTTATATATCAGTGATTTTAGTTAGCCAATTATTACTTTACTATTAACATAAACAAGGAACAAGAATATATATGGTTTAGGGGTGGGGAAATTAACCGTTTTCAAGATATTCAGGCACTACCTGTTTGAGAGGGGTCAGGACCACCCCAAGGGCCCATGACCTACATACCATATGATGCCCCTTGACACAAGGAACAAGAATATATATAGTTTAGGGGTGGGGATCTCAACCGTTTTCAAGTTATTTGTGCACTTCCTGTTTGAGTGGGGTCAGGACCATCCCCGGGGCCCATGACCTACATACAATATGATGCCCCTTGACACAAGGAACAAGAATATATATGGTTTAGGGGTGGGGATATCAACCGTTTTCAAGATAATTGGGCACTACCTGTTTGAGGGGGGTCAGGACCATCCCTGGGGCCCATGACCTACATACCATATGAAGCCCCTTGACACAAGGAACAAGAATATATATGGTTTAGGGGTGGGGATAACAACCGTTTTCAAGATATTTGGGCACTACCTGTTTGAGGGGGGTCAGGACCATCCCTGGGGCCCATGACCTACATACCATATGAAGCCCCTTGACACAAGGAACAAGAATATATATGGTTTAGGGGTGGGGATCTCAACCGTTTTCAAGATATTTGTGCACTTCCTGTTTGAGTGGGGTCAGGACCATCCCCAGGGCCCATGACCTACATACCATATGATGCCCCTTGACACATGGAACAAGAATATATATGGTTTAGGGGTGGGGATCTCAACCGTTTTCAAGTTATTTGTGCACTTCCTGTTTGAGGGGGGTCAGGACCATCCCCGGGGCCCATGACCTACATACCATTTGATGGCCCTTAACACAAGGAACAAGAATATATATGGTTAGGGGTGGGGATTTTAACCGTTTTCAAGATATTTGGGCCCTTCCTGTGCCATATTGGCCCCACCTTAGTGCCTAAACACCTGTCCCAGGGGTCATAAATTTCACAATTTAGGTAGAAGACTTCATGTACATCATATCCAGGCCTTTAGTTTTTCACAAATATATATGGGAGAAGATTTTCTAAAATTTAATACATTTTCACTATATGGCAATTTTGGCCCCACCCTTGAGCCTGAACCCCTGACCCAGGGACCATAAATTTCACAATTTTGGTAGAGGGCTTCATGGACATCATATCCATGCATTTAGTTTTAAACAAATATCTATGGGAGTAGAGAAGAAGATTTTCTAAGATTTAATACATTTTTACTATATGGCCATATTGGCCCCACCCTAGAGCCTGAACCCCTGACCCAGAGACCATAAATTTCACAATTTTGGTAGAGGGCTTCATGGACATCATAACCATGCATTTAGTTTTTAACAAATATCTATGGTAGTATAGAAGAAGATTTTCTTAGATTTAATACATTTTTACTATATGACCATATTGGCCCCACCCTAGAGCCTGAACCCCTGACCCAGGGGCCATGAATTTCACAATTTTGGTAGAGAGCTTTATGGACATCATATCCATGCATTTAGTTTTAAACAAATATCTATGGGAGTAGAGAAGAAGATTTTCTAAGATTTAATACATTTTTACTATATGGCCATATTGGCCCCACCCTAGAGCCTGAACCCCTGACCCAGGGGCCATGAATTTCACAATTTTGGTAGAGAGCTTTATGGACATCATAACTATGTATTTTGTTTTTAACAAATATCTATGGGAGTAGAGAAGAAGATTTTCTAAGATTTAATACATTTTTACTATATGGCCATATTGGCCCCACCCTAGAGCCTGAACCCCTGACCCAGGGGCCATGAATTTCACAATTTTGGTAGAGGGCTTCATGGACATCATAACCATGCAATCAGTTTTTTCCTCACATGTGTGGGAGTAGAGAAGAAGATTTTTGAAATTTTGGCTGTTTTTTGCATATTTGGCCCCACCTGTGGCACCCTGGTGGTGGTAGAGCCACCAATTTCACAATTTACATTCCTCTTACCATAAAGATGCTTCACACCAAAAATGGGAACAATTGGCCTTGTAGTTTTTAAGAAGAAGTTAAAAATGTAAATTGTTAACGCACGACGCACGACGCACGACGACGGACGAAAACAGATAGCAATAGGTCACCTGAGTTTACTCAGGTGACCTAACAAAGAGAGTGTTAAAACTTTAAGGATCTGTGATTGATTGTTGCTAAGAAATCTTTGAACAAATACTATTCTTAAAGAGGCAGTACAGCTGAAAACACATGTGTGAAAAACTTCAGATTTACCCATTGTATCGTTAGGAAATACAAAATAACGTTGATTGTGACAGTTGAAGTTCATAAAAATCCCTTTTACATACCTAATTAATGTAATTATGATCTTCCGGATATTTAAGGTTCGTACAACTTATATCGTTTATTTGTACCACGTGGATTTTGATTGACAGTTATTGACACGTGCTGAAAACTACAATATCTTTGCCCGACTACGGTCATCATGGTATACGAGGTAAAAGGGACTCTCTAAACGGAACACATCATCACTTTCTCGATAATTTATTAATGGTTTACCAATTTTAATTCATTTTAAAATTAACAGACATAAATATGTCAAATTATCCCTCAAGGGGCCTCACTTACAAAAATGAATTTAGGTTGTAGCAACTCCTATGGTAAACACGCAAAAAACATGCTTACAAAATAATAACTGTGGTTGTTTTAAAAGCTTTGAACAATTGTTACCTTATTTTTATGGAACGCCAAATTAACATATATTCAAATATTTGTACCTATCTTCAAATAATTGTACCTATCTTCAATTAATTGTACCTATCTTCAAATCATTTGAAGATAGGTACAATTGAATTAAAGATAGGTACAATTATTTGAAGATAGGTACAATTGAATTGAAGATAGGTGTAAATAATTATACCTATCTCTAAATAATTATACCTAGGTACAAATGAATTATACCTAGGTACAAATAAATTATACCTAGGTACAAATGAATTATACCTATCTTCAATTCAATTAAAGATAGGTTCAATTGAATTATACCTATCTCTAATTCATTTGAAGATAGGTACAATTGAATTGAAGATAGGTACAATTATTTGAAGATAGGTACAAATATTTGAATATATGTTAATTTGGCGTTCCATATATTTTCTTTGCCAATTCAGTCAAGTAAGCAGGCCTACCCGGTCTCTTACACGCCATGCTGGTTTGTTTATAGTAAACATGGTAAATACGCATGCGTAATGGTATAGAAAGTGGAACCCCGTAACACCTGGCGATGTATATATGTATAGGTTATACCTAATTATTAATTTTAATGAAATAATTAGATTTATTTCACAGAGAAATTTGTAATTTTCTGAAAGTTTATACATTTATGAGTATAATAAAAATACCGAACCCGATAGGAAAACTTTTTCAAGTCGGTTTTTTAATAAGATGCACCATACTGTCCCTTTAAATTTAGGTTAGGGTGACTTCACAATGCATCAGACACCCTTGAATTTTTCTCTCGAATTATGCATCAATTATGGTCTGTATATAAACTTTTAAGTAACAGGTTTACCATTGCTTAATCATTGAAAAAACAAATGTAGTGAATCTGTTTAAAATATAAAACAAGAGGCCCTCGGGCCTTGACATGACCCTTAAAGGACATATCGCATGTTTTTCAATTTTAGGAATTTTTTAAATAAAATCATTCTATACTCATTAAAAATGAAGTTTATTATCGTTTACACAAAATAATCTGGCTAATTCGTTAGTTTGAAGGCGATCAAATTCAAATGTCGCAATATGCATATTTTCTCTCTCGATCTACCCGCCATTATGTGTGACGTCACATGCGACCTCGAGCGAGAAGGTGCTGTTAGCCGTCTTTGTAATTGGATTAGATTTAAACGACAATTAAACTAATTATCACCTATGAAATAGCCGGGACATGATGGTGTTTTGCGTCTCCTGCGGGTGTTAATAATCTAGCCGTCAAAAATGGGGATTTGGACTGGTTTTTTTTTATATAGTTTCCCTTACGAAAATAAGCGGAATCATGGGCCTATCTGTCGACGAGAGGATTTATAAATAAACATTTAATAAATATATTACTAATTATATGGTATATTTTTGTGATATTAGTTTCATAAACAAATCGTATTTTTTTTTTAAAGAGAAAAATAGAAGTTTATGAACAGAGGCTGTTGTACAAAACGCAAGTTCATCGGAGGAAAATAACAAGAGAGGACGCCATTTTGGATAACGCCTCGCTTCATTGGCTGCTTTCTTAATTATTGATAATGTTAAACTATACATACATGTATGCGTACGTTTTGTATAAATGATTTCTTCATTATAGCTCACCTCTGCAGAAATCATAAGTACGGTATGTGAGATTTCTGAGAGTTTTATTTCTTGTGGGAGAAGTCAAGGAGTTGTTGATTTTGAATGTTTACGTGAGAAATAGACAAAGTTTGTTGATATACATTTTTACGTAAATAGATAAAAAAGAAGCTATGGGATCTTACAGAAAAAACGTTTTTTCCTGCTATATATATTTTTATATACAGTGTATTATGAAGTAAAGAACCTTAGAAAGTTGTGACCATGCAGTTATACGGCCTAAGAAACAAACTTCTTATGCACCACTGTTTTACAACAATGAACATTCCGAGTCGGAAAGAACGCCAAAAAACAAAATTATCGTAGATTTTAATAAAATAAACACCTGTAACCGATTTTTTTAAAGCTAAATTCCTTACCAAGTTGTGTTTACCATGTTAACACGTCGATCTATTTGATCGTTATTGCCGAGTTCATCGTTACTTCTTCGAGTATAACATCGTTTTTTTACCCGTACTGGTGGCTCAAACATGTACGACTGAATAATAAGATTCTTTTTATTTAGTCAACATGAAAAAACATCGTACATGGTGAAAAAATGTCTCAGATTTAAAGGGGCATGGTCACGATTTTGGTCAAATTCTAGTTTTATGTTTTGATTATTTACAATGCTTTAGAAATGCATTTCTAATGATCAAATAAAATTTGAGAGTCATTCGTAGAGTTATAAGCAAGATACAGGGCTCACAATTCTTTGTCATGTAAACAAGGCTCTTGCCCTGTTTTTGTTTACATAGGTTCAATTTACTAGTAAAAAATCTTTTTCCAGCTTATTTGTCTATCTTTTTATTTATTTTAAGCACAGATAAACACTTCCTAACGTTTAACACATTCGTTTTAGGTTTAAAACTGAATTATTTACTTCAACGTTCAAAATCTAAACAAACGCTTTGTTTACATACCGAAGAATTTCAAGCTCTGTTACTCGCTTATAACTCAACAAATGACACTCAAATTTCGGTTTCCTATTAAAAATGCCTTTCTGAAGCATTGTAAATATTCAAATCGGAAAAATAATTTTCACCGTACCACGTGACACGCTATCTAATTAACGAGTTTTTATACGATCGGGGCTATGATTTAAATTGATATTATGGCTAATTACCGCTTTTATAAGCTAACAAACTGTTAGAAGTAATTAATATATACACAAGGAAGGCAAAAAATGTAAAATGTCACATAGTTTAGAAACATGCGATGTGTCCTTTAATAGTTCATATCCCTTAGATTGACATGTCAGAGAGTCTCATGTTTGCATTTCAAGCTTCATTTTGAAGTCTAAACAGAATCAGAGACTCCTCTTACTATCACCCTGCTTTAATTATTTGATTTGAAAAATATTAATTCACAAAATTACAGTGACATACATTACACATTTAGACAATTAGTGTAGGCAAATTTAAGTTTCATATTGAAAATGAAACGTAGCTAAGATCTGGCGATTTATAGTCTGCTCTATGGGACAATTCGAGTTAACATGTCATAATTTTAACCCCAATATTTTAAAAAGAGTAACGTATCTACAGCGATTTACATGAAATTAATTCCCGGTTAATCATGTTGATGATATCCATCAAAGTCTCTTCTGAATTTTGAACCTGTTCTTCTCTAGGTAATTTTTAAATATAGCCAGAAATTTGGCTCAGACAGCTGCTTGACAATGTTTTGATTAAATTATGGTAAACTTAATCTCCTGCTTGCTTCAATTTTTCACTTTGGACATCCTTCCAACTCCCCATTTCTCAAAAACGTTTGCTTCTTACGTTTACAGGTCCTACATCCAACAAAATATCAATTAAGTTGTTTATTTTAATTGTTTACTTTCACAAACCGGATGTTGTACATAAGTGTTGTAATTTTAACGATATTTTTAAAAATATATAACAGAATTTCTTGAGAATGAATAGGGTTTGTCCTTTAACCATGCTTATGAAGGGTACAAAGTTTAATAAACATGGATCTGAGGGTTTTCTTTGAATCTTGCTAAAAAGGATGAAATGAACACACATACATACATGTACATACATGCACAGCAGCAATGCTATATCCCCTTCGCAACAAGTTGCGCGAGGGGATAATTAATCAAGCATCAGAAAACATACAGCCAAAGAGTGTGTTAAAATCTCAAGCATCTGCGATTAATATTTGCCAAGAAATCTTTGATGAAAATTTGTTAGCGACAGACAGATGACACACAAGGGTAAAACAGTTAATACTCCTTTGGAGAGGGGGAATAAAAGTCGCTATCATTTGTGCTTTCAGCTATAGTGAGTTTATTACCGTATATTTTTTTACTGTACTTTCTGTGCTCTCTGCCATTATAGATTTCCTTCAAAAGTATCCGAGATGCCTTCATATTGATGCGATCGCTTTCTTGATGGAAAGATATGATGCACGCGAAAACCTAAAACCAGAAGGTAATACATTACTGGGTACAAGAGGAATACTAAGATAATTTGTCTATTACACAAATTACTTACTATGTTTGCTAGGAAAACTAATTACTTTCATTGCTAATACAAATGTTCCATTTTTTATTTTTATTTAACTCAAAAATGAAAAGAGAAAAGCTGTCAATATGACAACAAACCGTGTTTTCTTTTGTGTGAACAGTATCTATAATCCATTTGTCAACCCTGAATTGATGAACACTACCTATCACGAGAAGTGGGGTACTCTATATGCAATACTTTTCCAAAAATAACTAAGTTCAACAGCTGGTATTTTTTTCATAAATTATCAGAAATCAAAACTCTAGCAATATGCACACTTCTGATATAAGTCCAATTGATCTGCAAAAGAACAACTTCCTATCTTGAAAACTGTAGGAGGAGTTATCTGTACAATAGGGGTACCCTATATGCAATATTTTGCCAAAAAATGACTGAGTTCAACAGCTGGTATTTTTTTCCAGAAATCAAAACCTTACCAATATGAAAACTTCTGATATATGTCCAATTGATATGCCAAAGAACAACTTCATAACTTGAAAACTGTAGGAGGAGTTATCCAAACAATAAGAGTACCCTTTTGGCAGCCGCCTGCCCGCCATTTTCACGATTTCAATAACCGGATTTTTCCTTTTGAAAACCCGGTTAAAAACTGGTTCCCAAATTAAACTACATATTTATTTGCTGTACATACAGACATGCAACATGCAGATGACATTTTTATTTCATTAATTGAAATTCATTTTTTTTTTTAGAACACAGTTACTCCTTACACAGATTCCAGTATCTGGTAAGTAGTGTAACATTTTATTCCCCTGTGATGATCTTATGTTAAATCAACAATATTTTTATATAATCTACACATTTGTTAACTATTAGATGCACATCTTCAGAAAGGGTTCCACAAATGTACAAAATTTCAAACTACATGTATATAGTAGTTTCTAAGTCATTGGGAAGACAAAATTCTATCTACATACAGACAACAAACAGGGCAATTCCATTTTATTCATCAAACTTCATTTTTGAGATAAATAATTATAACCTTTAAGTTTTAGTGATAATATATACAAACAGAATGTTTTGCATATACTAATCCTTGCTTATAATTTATTGTAGAATGATGACAATGGAATACAGGAGTTATCATGGGATGGAGATTACCTCTGTGTAACAACCCATGGATCAAGTGGGAGTGTCACCTACAGAGATAAAATGTCCTGCATTACATGCAACTCAACTCAATGTACACATGCATCTTTTTTAGTTGATAATGCAAAGACCTTGAATATTGACCTGCCAGAGAATGCCTCCAGAAAGATACCATCTTGTCCTTGGGTGAAAGTTTATTCCTGGCAAGGTATTCCTTTCGATCTTGGCGACAAGGACCTGAAGCAGCAATATTCAACACCTCTTCTTGAGAGAATTTCTAGCAGTGTACTTGCTGAACCAAGAGTTGGTGTTTGCAGGAATTGTGGCAGCATATGGTCGGATGAACTTGCTCATTTTAAGTCTCGTCCCCTTGTTGATAAAAAAATAACAACAGTAGTTCAAGGTATATAAATATGATAATCTGAAAATCGTCTAACACCCAGAACAATTACACAACTACTCTTCCTTTAATCATTAAAAGAGAAAGAAAAAGTAAGCAAGCTCACATTTATTACACTCCCCCATTCCTCGACAATGCTACACAAATAAATGGCAGGGAATGCATTAAATACAAACAATACAGTTAGTTCATTCTAAAATGAGCATGCCTCACAAAATATCATCAAATAAAAACACGAACTTCCAAATTCAAGTGCTGAAATTTGCACACAAAAAAAATGTAACGTAATTTTCAACCAATAGTGTTCAAAATACTAACATAGTTTTACAAAACTCAAGAAGATGGGGGAATAAGATAGCGCTATTGTGATTTTGTTAATACTTAAAACTGCATAATATTTAAAAGGATTATATTAAAGAATCTCAACATCATTTCAGTGGCTGAAAGAAAATGCAGCAACAACACCTGTGATGCACTCTTGAAGTATGACGGACAGGAGCACTGCGTCTTTCACACAAGCCATGCTCTCATTGCATATGAAGTTCTGTTCGAGTTCATGGACTTGTTTACAAGAAATAGGTGATTAACCTGCAATAAATATTAGTTGTAAATGAAGCAAAAAAGATGATGTCACAATGCATTTAAACATCAGATATTTGCACAAAACTATATTTGGGCATTGACTAAATATATAGCCTTGGTTTACTGCATTTCTATTTAAATTCCACTATCATTGTCTATACTAAAATGCATTTGTATTGGCTTTACTGTGTTATCAAAAATAAACATGAATTTATAGGCTCAACATAGCTGCAGGTCTGTAGCTCCCGGTCTGAAAAAATTCGGATGGATGACCTGGGAGCTACAGTGCCTCCCATAGTAAAAAACTGCAATTTACGGCGCACAAAAATCTGCGCTAGTTTTGGACAGATTAACCTTATTAACACACAAATTCTGTGGAAAAAATTAGTACCATTAAATTCTTCATGCAATTTCCTACAGATATCGTCTCTTTACTTGCCTCGGACTTTCCCGAAACACGCTAACCGACCTTGGAAAATGAAGTATGTTAAATTCACGTCAAGATCGAGAGTCACCATTTTTACATGTAAACAAACTGCACCACTTCACTTTACGGGACTGGTGATGGTGTTTAAAAGAATATCAGAGGCAAGTAAATTAAGTGACAATACCTGTAGTAAAATGTCCAAGACATTTTTTGGAATCAAATATTTTTACAGAATGTGTTCGGAAACAAGATTAATCAGTCCAAAACTAGCGCAAATTTTTGTGCGCCATAAATGGCAGTTTTTTACTATGGGAGGCACTGTAGCTCCCAGGTCATCTATCCGAATTTTTTCAGACCGGGAGCTACAGACCTGCAGCTAGGCTCAACAATGACATTAGACCAGTATCAATCAGATAAATCATTTTATTCAAATGGTAACTTAAGGGGTAGTCCTATATAGGAAATAAAAGCAGATGTGGTATTATGCATATTTTGTCTCTAAAATAAAGTGCTATGAAGAGCTTCAAAAATAATTAGCTAAAGATTGCAGATAGATTAATTTAAAATCATATAAAAAATAAGTATGAAGATTATTAATTCTTAAATCTTTTTTTACTGTTTCTCAATTAGGAAACACAAAGTGCATGCTTTGCTCAAGTACCATAGTTTACTATGATCTGAATACTGGTATGAACAAAACATGTGAAAATGGTACTTGAGCAGACCTCCAGAAACAAGAAGCCACATTGCTCGTCTGAGCAAAAAAGCTTTAACTCTTATCAAGTCAGCATTACAGTATAAAATTCAAATTAAGTCTCGACAATTTTGTACCTCAAGATCTAAGATAAGTCTTACTTTATCAAATGCACTTCTTACGGTAGCTGGACATGTAAAAATTGCACACGGATTCGGATATGTAAAATTTGTTCAGAACTTGCACATAGATGAGGGGATATTTTAGTAAATGTTGATCCCTGTATTAATGAAATTTTTCCATATTATTGATCAACAATAGCATCTATCATTTTTTTTTTCAGAACAACTCTCTACACCTACTTTTTGTCCCTGAGAGACAGCCATGAGATATCAAATGACCTTCGATTCCAAACGACCTTTTCATATGCACATTTTAAGTTTGCTTGGCATGGCTTTCTGGAGTTGTTGTGTTCCACAATCGATTTTGAGAAAGGGTTTCAATGTGGTCAGTGTGGGTCATCTCCAGTAAATGTCATCATGGATGCAACAACACTTGCTCACAGGAAAGACCTCAAGTTCTGGAGCAGCAACCTTCAGAATGCCACATCTGAAAAAGTTCTTCAAGTCCCATACACGTAAGTCAAAGATAACATAGACAAACTTTACAACAAAACTAGACTTCAAACAAGATATCTATGAGCCGATGCTCATTAGTAATACTCCCGCTCCGATGTGAATATACACAACAAACAAAGTGATCATTTAATAGGAAGTTGACATTCAATTGGTACAAAAATAGAACCCACAACATGGCATTCCTAATGCAAGAGTGTTAATTATGTATGGAATCAGAATTTCTTGGCAATATGAACATTTAAACAATGAGTCCTAAATACTGCATAACAGGAAATCAACTTGTGGAGTTAATTTTCTCTATATTCGCTGAAATTAAAATTCCAGGAAATTAACATCTAGTGAATAATTATTTGAATATAATAATGATGAAGAATTAAGATTTACCAAATCATGATCATCTATCTTATCATGAAAACACACAATACAAAATGTTTCCGTTTTAATGGCATAACAGTATACACTTGAGTGTAGTTGACCACGCTTAATAGTTATTTTGTCAGGAAAAATAATGGTATTAAGCGGTCTATCAAAATAACCGACCATGACTATTGCTAAAATTAACTATTACTAGCTGGAGAAATTGGATGATCCACCAATAGACTTTCGATTAGCTCACATGATTTCATTTTGGGGTTTTTTCCTCTACTTTCGGTTTTGAATAAATCTAACAAGGCATACATGCGACAATTCGTTTTTTTAAATAACTTTTTTAAAGAGAACAATCAAACCCACGAGAATTGTGCAAAACCTTTCTTTATTTAGGGCATTCTTCCTATAACATAAACTTTTAAAAACAACAGGACACTTGAAGGTACCCAAGCCAGGTTCCATTATGCGTGACTAATTCTGTCTGCCCAGTGCTATCGGTAAATTACAAACTTATGTGATTTGGGGGCTCAAGAGTGTTTATATATATAAGCTACTCACGAGTGTCTAGCACATAAAAAGGTGTGAAACTCAATTGACAGAACCAATCTTTCCATTATAGAAGTTGGGTGCACTTAAAGAAACAAACCATTATATTAACCGGACAATAATTATGAACGGGTATTACACAAACCGGTGTTTTTATCAAAAAGCATTTCATTATATATCAATATAATTGTTTTTCAACAAAATACATTTTGAAAATGAAACCCAGATAAAAATAATTATTTTTTTTACGTTGTGAGTTAAAATATATGTACCATGTACAAAAAACCATGATCGGTATTTCCGCGAATTCAACCTACCGCGATTTGCTGCAAAATGAAAAATCGCGATCTTTTCCTACCGGGATTTTAACCTTCTATACAGTACCTACAAAGTTAAACTAAATTCAATGCAGTTGTTTGTTTGAAATTTAGGCTAAAAATAAACAAATTCGTCATTTAAGAGAAAGTTCATGTCCGATTGGTACAAAAATTGATCCCCCCACATATCATGCCTAAACATTAAAGAGTGTAATAATATTTCAAGTACCTGCAATAAATAGTTCCTGGGAAAAATGCGACAGAAATTTTTTTTAACAGACAGACAGACAAACACACAAGGGTAAAACAGAGTACAACAATTTGGTATAACAATTGGTTTAAAATTCTTTTAAAATTCTAAGTTCAAAAGGTCACTTAAGCGACTTGATCAGATGACCTAAAATATGTACAACATTAATCAAAATAATAAACATTAAAAACTACCATATTTTTTTATAATTGTAGCTGTCATAAAGACCGTGTGCTGATCTCTGATCCATATACGAGATTACTGCTTCAGAGGTATTCTGGGGAACAGCCTCCACTGACCATGATGGAGTTTAAGAAAATGGTAGAACTCCTTGGATTCCATAGCCTACCACTTCAGAATCTTGTTAAGTCATTTGGAACCTCTACATGCCCTCCACCATATGTACCTTTTCTGAAAAGTCTTGCCTTAGATAGCCCCATTTGTGGGATGTTCCATCCTTCCATAAATCTAAGGCAAACTTTGATAGAAATGAGAGAAAAGGATCCAAAGACTTCACCAAAGCTCCTTGAAGACCTGCAAATGCAACTGCCATTGGTAAATTCTTTATTTCAGCCCACAGGCCTCAACAGTCACCCAAGTACCATAGCCCATACACATCAAGGTGTCTAATATTTTTAAAGTACAGTTACAGATCTGCAGCAATTTAAACATGTCATTGAAATAAATTTGGGCTAGTAATTAGGTTGACAATATTTGTCAATGTCTCTTTTGAATCTTTGATCTTTTCCACTTTAAATAACTCATAAAATATAGCCCAAAATTTGGCTCAGTCGGCCGTTTGTTTTGTTTTTTAATCAAGTTGTTGATTTTGTTGTACGCTGCTCTTGTAAACAATTTCAATAATAAGCAACTAGAACAGTGTTTATGTACTTAATAAGAGATAGAAATGATCAAGTTAAGAAACTTGATTTTGTAGTCAGAGTAATAAAAAACGTTATATCTATTACCACACTTAAGTGTACGAAGTTGGATGAACATTCATATGAGGATTTTCTTTCATTGAATTTTGCCCTAAAAGACGCACATACATACATGCATACGCACAGCATCCCCTTTGCAACAAGTTGCGCAAGGGGAAAAAAGTCGTTAAAGAACATTGTGTTATAACAAAAACTGATTGCAATAGGTCACACGAGGGACTAAGGTGACCTAAAAATACAAAATGTTGGAAACTATGAATTATTAAAAGCATTATTATTAAAAACAATGAATAATCATGTACTCACTCTCTTATTGAAATATATAACTATCAGGCCACATCAGTTTAATATTTAGATTCTCATCCTGATTTGCAAAAAATATGTATTCCATTTATCAAAATTTTAAATTAATTAGAATGAAGCCCTTACACAAACTTCCATAGGCCGCATTTCCTTGATTCTGGGGCTGGTTCTTCCTTGGCTTGCTCCTTAGGTTCCTCCTTAGTTTTTTTTTCTCGTGTTCCTCAATGGATTCTTTCAGAGTTTCCTCCTGAGCTGCTGATTCTGGTTCACCTGGTTTTGAGGTGTCTGTCGTTGTTAATGCGTTTCCTCACTCTACTCAGTTATTTAAGTGCTGTGAAACGAGACAGCTTGACAAAGCTTTCCCCATGTACAAGTATCTGAGAATGCTTCAAGAGATTATTCGCAAGTCCAGCAGATTTGAATCAGATTGCCAAATACCTTGAATATTCTCAATTTTGGAGATGTACTTAACTTGTGTTTCAACACATTTAACAAAGACCCTGAAAGAGGCTTTTATGGCTCATAAAACATTTCCAGTTGCCTTGGTTCAACCTAGGGATATTTTTCAAAATCAGAAATACTTTCAAACGGTTTAGAAAACTGTTTCCTTTTGAGATGCTGTTTGCTTTTTGCTCTGCTTTAACTTCAGCTGGTTTCTCCTCAGACTTTTCAACTTTGGCACACTTTTGTTCACTAGAGCATTGTGCAACATTGGTGTCATTTGCTTTTTGTTAACCTTTTACCTCATTTTCAGATTATAAGTTTATTAAAGATAAAAACAAGCAAACCAAATTTTGCTTTATGACTGGATATTGAATTCTTTTTCTTATTATTCCACACAGGTTTTTAAGTTGATTTGCCTCTTAAGCAGAACTCCTCAGGAACTCATCGAGTTGCTTATATCATTAGAGAAAAAAGCTGCGGAGAGCTACCCTCCAGATACCAGGGCATCTCTATCCGAGGATGGAAGTGGATTAAAACACAACAGTTTTTTCCCATCTCTCCCTATCCAAAGATGCAGAGGAACGTACGAGATGGACCTTAAAGGGTGCAAAAAGAGCAGTCATGACTGCAACAAAAAATCAAGAGGCCACCCTAGTCTACTGCCTGGAGTGTTTTGCCTGTTTTGTGAACATGGTATTTAAATCTATATTTCTATTTTCAACAAAAAAAAAATCATGCAATATCATTTCATGTTCTCATTAAAAATCTATTTACTGTAACAAAACTTATTTGCCTCAAAATGTTTTAGACTTGTAAAAAAATTAATTTTTAAATTTAAAAAACTTAAAATTCTCTGCAAACATGTTCTTTTTCTGTCAACAGGTATCTGCTATGGGTATGAGCTGATGGATTCCAATGAATCGCCAAACGTTCCATTCACTCTCCTTTTGACAAGATTTAAGAAGGGTAATTATTAATATTTTGTAGATATGAATGCATTTGAGTTTCAAATATGTGATCTGATTTCAATGTACATGTACATTAATTTACATTATAGGTTTCAATTTTTGTTAAAGCTGAACACCGCTCGTAAATAGGCACTGTCTGCTATATTTTTCTTTCATCACCGCTTTCCCTACAACCCCTATATAAGCCACAGAACTCTTACCAATTTTAAGTATTTCGTTCTTGAGGTCTCACCTGTGTGGACGTTATATCTTGCCTCGCCGTGTTACTCGGTTGCAATAAAATTATTTAAATTTATGCACTTTCTTCAAACCAGAAGAATACTAACCTCAAATAAACAGGTCATTGTATTATTTACAAACAGAATATGCACATAAAATGAGAAATAAATGCATATTAAAATCCAAAGACCACAAAAGGAATACTACATGTCCACCACAAGTTTTGTGTGTGCAATCAGGTGAAACAAAATCAAAGGTTTTATATACCTGTGTGACGGTGCCAGTATTTACGAGCGGTTTTCGACTTTAAGAAAAAATATTTAAAAAATATATTTAAAATATTGTTTAAAACAAGCTTAAGTTTTTACTATTTCACTTGCAGCTCCATCCACTGTCATCTATGATAATTCTTGCAAGCTGCACACCTACTGCTTGAACCGTTATCCGGACTTTTTTAGAGGCACATGGTTTTTAGTTGACCGGCTGCACTGGTTCAATCACAGAGACTGCAATGGTGGCTACAACATAAATGAGTATGCCCAGTTCAGCAGTCTTAACAGTCAGGCAGCTGAGCAGTGCAACAGCTCACTTGGTAAACTGAAGTCAATGCTGTCGTACATGACAAACAAAAATTTTCACTTGCATTGTAAATTTTACTTGTGGGTTTTGAACTTTAGAAAGCAACGTAAAGCAGACAATAATTCATATTAAATACTCATTCTCATTGCCCTTGCATTGCTGACTACCACCATATAGATTAGTTTATTCATTTGTATTGTTACACTTATCACTATTCCTTCCCTTTTCACCACCAGAACTATAATGTATTCATGCTTCACCAGTCAGCACTAACAGTAAGATAATTACGATACCTTAGCAATTCTTTCAAAAATATCTTCATATTAACATTATTAAGGTTCAATTGTAAGTTTTTTTTTGTTTCATTTTTTCAAACCATGTATGTCAGCTTTAAAAACTGTCATGGGTCTCAACGGAATTGCGCTATACAATTGTGAATGACATTAGTATATATATGCTGCTTTGTGGATTTGGTACTGTAGAATGGCGAAAGTTGAAAAAAATTAGCATATTTGGTTTTTAATAATTTAGATATAAATTTTTGTGTATACTTTATGCTATGTACAAAAGAAAGAAACCCTGTATTAAATCTGCAAGTATGCCATCAATATTTTTTATTTGCCATGCAGGACTTTATCACTGTTGTATACACTTCATTTATAAGGCCTCAGTAAGAATATGCATCTGATGTTAGCTGCAATGTATGTTATATATATTATGCCATGTACATAAGAAAGAAATTATGTATTAAATCTGCAGGTATGCCTTCAATTTTTTTTAGTTGCCATGCAGGACTTTATCATTGTTGCATATGCTTCATTTATCACTTTATTTTGAAACTAGGCAGGATGTATAATGTAATAAAGAGGGTTCCACTTAAACTGATAGTCAATTTGTCAAAGTAAAATTGTCAGATTAACTGATTATTAGATTAACCAATTTAGCGTTTTTGTGGTCTTTGATTTTGGTATATATTAATATATAACTTGTTTCAAGACATAATTTAATTATCAATGAAAAGATATAATCTGCATGTCAATAGTTTGAAATGAAATTATTTACCTTGCATTAGCAATGAAATAGCATTTCAGTCTTTCTTTGTAAATGCTCAAAAGAAAATGTTTCTCATTACGATGGTTTCAAAGTGGCTGCACGCCATTTTGAGAGGATTTAAAAATTAAGAGAAAATGGCAAATTTCTGAAAAGCCCCTCTTTTCACCTGGAATATTTATTCTAATTCTTCTTTGAGATATAACCTCAGGTTTAGTTCTTCTTACACCAACATTAACAAATTTGTTGATTTCTCGCGTAAACATTCAAAATCAACAACTCCCCGACTTCTGCAGAAAGCAAAAGTACAGCACTTGAGATCTCTGTCATACGATTGGTAATGGAAAAAGCAAGGGAGTTGTCGATTTTGGATGTTTACTCGAGAAAAAGATAGAATTTGTTGATGTAGACATTCATAGAATTAAACTGGAGGTGAGATCTTTAAGAAGAATCATTTATGAAGGAATACGAATCGGCGCATATGTCTAGATTAACAATTTAAATGAGAAATTAGCTGATGAAGCGAGGCGGTATCCAAGATGGCGTCCTCCCTTGTTATTTTTCCTCTGAGGTACCCACTTTTTTAACGTTGCTTTTTTTTTTTAAACAAGCCCCTGTGCCCTGCATGAAATTAACACATACAATAGGTTAATAAACAAACAATATGTGTATTCAGGTAAGGTCAGTCCTAATTCTCTTTTGAGAAGTGGACAGGCATAGCCTACATCCACTTCTCTTCGCAAACCCTCATATTTTGATTCTGGAAAACGTGTAAATGTCGGAACCCAAGACGGTTTACGCTTCGACCCATGTTTCGATTCCAGTTTCTCTGAATTTTCGTAACAGACCTATAATTTCCTCATTTTAAACATAAATGCACACATTTATCACAAAAAATTCAACACTAACTGTGTAGGAGCAAAGCGTAATACGCCCTCTGGTGAGAGATTGGAGAAGTGGATGTAGGCTATGCCTGAGGCGTGTTCAACTGAGAAAAGAGAATAGGTCAGTCCTGTGTGCGGTCATCCGGACATATGAATTTTGCCCAGAGACATATATAACAGTATATAGTATTAGTATATACGTCCCTGCTTTTGCCCTAAAAGACACACATACATACATGAATACGCACAGCATCCCCTTTGCAACAAGTTGCGCGAGGGGAAAAAAGTTGTTAAAGAACACTTTAAGCTTGTGTAGCTTTTACTCTGCTTAGGTTAATTACCTGTAAAAATTAATTACAAACGTTACCCGTTAACAGAGATATGGCTACATGTTGCCTTATATATCAGAAATAACAATCTTACCATGTTCAGTTAAACAGGGTCCGTAGGACATCTATCATTCTAGCGATGGATCATCCCCTCAACCCAGATAGCAGGACGTCATTGGACCTTTGTTGGGCCAACAATGTTCCTTATGTTGGGCCACCGTATGCATTTAACATTGGGCCAGCGGCAATTTGCTCATCGGCCCTTAATCAGACCAACTTGTTGGCTTATTGTTGGACCAACATAACAGACAATATTGGACCATTGTTGGGCCACTGTTTTCTTTTAATATTGGGCAAACGTCACTTTTGTACGGTTGGGCCATTGTAAGCAATTAACATTGGGCCAACGGCAATTTGCTCATCGGCCCTTAATCGGACCAACTTGTTGTCTTATCGTTGGGCCAATGAAACGAACAATATTGGGCCATTGTTGGGCCACTGTATTCTTTCAATATAAGACAAAAAATACCTGAGCAAAAAGAAAAGAGTAAAATATAATTAAATTTTAACATATTTTATTGCTCATGAGTGCACTTCATGAAGAAAACATTTATAAAAAAAACTACTTGTAGTAATACATGTATGGTTTTATCCCTGCTCTGATGTGAATGCACAAGTTCAGTAAACTTAAGATATCAATAAGCAGGTTTAAAAAAACAAAGAGGGTAACACCACAGGTATGCAATAGTTCAATTTTCAAAAAATTAAAAATTATGCACTGCCCCTTTCTATCTGCTCCATCTCCCGAGTCTCCTTATCCCTTCTTTTCTTCTCTGCGGCAGTGCCCGTTACTTTCTTTCCTCTCTCTTCGTCATATCTTTCCCATTGATATTGTTCTTAATGTCCTTTGTTTATAGAATCAGCCGTTGCTTCGTTTTTTCGAACAATCTCCAAAACTGTGGTATTTAGTATTTAAAAACATTTGTTACTTTTCTCAGTAAAGAGTAAACATACATTACGATTAAATTTGTAAGTACATGTATATCACTATATGTTTAATAAGCTTTCAAATAAGAATTAAACAAGAATAACAAGTCATTGAGTTTACATCATTCTTACTAAAGTAAAGATGTTTACACTAAAATGACAGGTAAATGACCTTTTAAATTCTACTTACTTTCAATTACTGTCCTTTAAGACAATCCTTGGAAGAAAAGTTTTTCCCTTTCCCATACATACTTGCGATTTGGATGCAGATATGCAAAGTATCGGTCTCAATATTCTCATGTCAAATGAAAAATGGCGCAGGTACGATATTACGAATAGTAGCCCGGATGTTGTTTACCCATGATGCTTAGCCAGATTCATGACATTGGGCCAACCCAGGGCCGATGTCAACCCCGCAACAAATACTCTCTCTAACTACAATAGTTTTATGATATTATGCCAACAGTTAGCCCAACATTGGCCCCATAATACATAACCAACTATCAATATTTCATGTTGGACCACCGTTGGCCCAATAAAGATAACCCAACGGCGATAATACAACCATATTGTGAGATTGGGCCAACGATGTGCTGCTATCTGGGAATCTATTATTTGAAAATGCCAAAGTCAATGTCAATCAATGTCAACGAAGGCGGGAAATTCACATACATTGTAAAGGAAATATAACAATTGATGTCAAAATATACATGTCGTACTCTGAATATTGGATTCTTTGACATTTAGCAGAAAAATACACATGATTTGATAACTACAGATACCTTGTAATTTCTCGAAAATATGGCGCTCCCGCCAATCCTGCGCAATATTTCATCTTCTCACGTGTTTTAGTTCAATGCGCAGATATGATAATCAATATTTTTTTAAAGCACAGTAATGTTTGTATTTATCTGATAAATTAAATGATTATTACTTCATTATTGCATAATATTCATAAAACCGGTCTAAAGTTAATAAACAGATAAGATATACTGGGAACTATTTTTTGTTGGGGAAGAACTTTTTTTATCACGTGTTGTCTCGGGGTACTGTTTTAAATGTAATAAAAATCAAATAAACACACATATATATATATATATATATATATATATATATATATATATATATATATATATATAATTTTGCAAAAAAAGTGTGGGCCTAAGCCCCTAGCCCCCCCCCCCCCCCGGTTCCGACGCCTAGATGCACCTGGCCACGCATAGAACACTTTCATAAGATGTCTTTTTGATATATGTGACTTTATACATAATTGTATTAAAGAAGTCACTATTATAAATTGAAATATTTATCTAATTTTCAGTACGAATTTGAGATTAAAATTAATTCAGTGTAAACATGCAGAACATAGTTTAGATTTCTTTGTTTAAAGTGGTTCAGATAGTCAAATTTTCTACTTTTTATTCCATATTAACTATTTTCCTATACATTCCGAACAAAACCTGTGTATCAGCAAAATAAAGCGATTGAAAAATATTTCATTTCATCAGTAAGTATATAATCAGCAATTTATGAGACATTATACATTGTCCGATACCTGTCCGATGACTTCAGAGAATCAGTTGTCATTGATACACTCCCTATAGTTTCAATCCAATGTTTTCTCAGACGTCCGCGTCAATTTGTTCCCGCGGACATATGTCAAATGTTTTGACTGTAACAGGTGAAATTGCCGTAAGCTGTATATTTCCAATCTTGCCAGTTAATGTTCCGCGGTCTTTGAGACTATATGCTTCTATTAAGCGCAAAAAGTCCATGAAAATGTTTGCATCTAAAGCTTTTATCATGTGAGTTGAAATTTTCAGGGACATCTACTAAAGTGGCTGGTTCCCTGTCTTACCATGTGCCTCGCGAGACAGGCATGTCCTTCTAAGAATAGGGTGTGTTCGATTTATCGTTCTTCCATGTAAACTTTCAGATAGCGAAAAAAGAGTTTCTTTTTTCTTCATCTCTTATGAGAAATAATAAAAATATCTTCATATAACGACAGAAGACATTTTTGGATAATGGGGTATCTGTAAGGGGGTTACGGGGGTAGCAATCCCTTTTCTCTGAATTTACACAAATTACAACATAAAACGAGAGAGAGAGAGAGAGAGAGAGAGAGAGAGAGAGAGAGAGAGAGAGAGAGATTTTCAAATAATGGTAATAATTTTTGTCCCTTTTGGGTTTTCCCTCCTGAGTAATCTCGGTCTACTCCTTTAAACTAAATGAAATTTAATTTCCTTTAAAATTTTGTACATATAACACAGGCACGTAGCATCGGGGGGGGGGGGCAGGGGGGCCTGCCACCCCCCACGCCCCAACTTTTTCTCGCAGTAAAAAAAAACGAAATCAAGAGTGAAATTGAAGTCATAGGTATACTACGTTGCCCCCCACCACGGATTAGGATTTTCGTAATTTTAGGAAGTTGGTTTTTTGCTTGTCAAGATGTTTTGGATGAGTCTGCCCCCCCCCCCCCCCCCACTTTCAAAAACGATGCTTCGAGCCTGTAGCAGTATTGTTGGTGCATAGCACTTCTGAGACATTTGAGATGTCTCGTTTCAGGAAGCTTCTCGAGTTGCTAGGACAGATCTGCAACCTCCATCAATAAAAAACGATTGTTTTTGCTCCCCTTTAAATTATAATTAAAAACCCCTCAAGAATCATTTTAGGGATTTCATGGGTGGATTCGGGATATTAATTTGTAACAAACACTTCAAATCTCAAAATCTTGTGAAGTTAAACATGAGGGGAATAACTGTTATTTATCTAATTTGAAACAATGGTCAACCAAAAATATTGCAGTCTCTGAAAGATAATTCAATTCCATTATTTTAGTTACTAAAGCAACTGATGCGGTCGACTGTACCATGCAAGCATACATATTTAATCTTCCGATATTTTATTTTACATCCCAGTTATTGGGATTTTGATCGGTTTACTTTTGATTTGTGGCATCCCAGTTACTGGGATAAACCGGTAGTCGGTTTACTTCGAAGCTGAGAGAGAATTTTGAAAATATGTTAATTCCTTATATGTTCTCTGTCATATGTATGTATACACACACACACACACACACACACACACACACACACACACACACACACACACATATATATATATATATATATATATATATATGTATTTATACATAATTTATATATATTCTATTACATCGTTGGCCCATCTGATATATAATATGTAGAATCCTCCGCCATCCTCTTGTTTATTGTTTGTCATATGTGTACCTCTGAGCCACAATTGGCTCCTTTTGTCAATAGAATAAAGAAACTTGACGAGAATGAGTCATTATATTTTATTATTATTATTATTATTATTATTATTATTATTATACGAAATTTTATAAAGTGCCATATATAATTTATATTAGATTACTCTACAGCGCTGTACCTATAAAAGTCATGGGCATAAGAGCTAAAAACATAAAGAATATACCTAAATACACTAAATTAAAAACTACATACATATCTAACACTAATTATGTTTACATGTAAAAATCAATGCTGTGCTGTCTCTGCTCTCAATAAAATAAAGTTTAAATACATAAGAATATTCTGGATAAGCCTTGGTAAAAAGATAATTTTTCAATAATTTTTTAAAGGGAATAAAATTTCTCTCTAATATTAGATTTTGGGGAGGATTGTTCCACAATGTAGAACTGGTCACGACCTACTTGGCCTGTAGACCTGGGGCTCGTTTCATAAAGAGGCCTAATTTTTGGGCCTAACTTTAGTCTAGTCCGAGGACTTACACCGAAACTTAGTCGGGCGTATTTTGCATTTCATAAAGAGGTGTAACTAGAGGCGTAAACTTTAGACTAACTAGCTTTGGCATAAGTCCTTGACAACGCAGCACTGCACATGCATAAAATTGTTTCTATTACTCTGTTATGTACAGGTGTATGTAGCATGTAAAAATATGATCAATTTTAGAGGAATTAGCAATTGCAATGATTTTACTTATAATATATACATAAGATTTGATAAATTCTTGTTTCAGTATGTACAAAGACGCATTCATAACTACTAAACAAAGGTTAACATTTTAAAAAAATATTTCTTTTCCTTCGACAATTAGCCAAACAAAAAGCACATAATATTAAAATTAAATTATACAAATAGATAAAAGATTTAACGGAAACCAATGAATGGTATAGTGTATATGATTTTCTGGAATATCAGCGCAAGGAATATTTAGTGTCAAACACACATGTAAATCTTAAATGAATTATCCATATAATACATGAATAATGTTTAATTATTGACCTGAATTGTTTCTATTTATACATAGTCTGCTAAATTTTGCACCATGATAAAATCCTACTTTTTTCTTTAAAAGCGGGTCCTTACTCGGCATTATTTTGGTTGAAGTAAATGACTTGTGTAATGTGCTCAATAGAATTATCAATATATCATTTTAAGTAATTAGGAAGTTAAAAAAATATATGTTAATTATTACTTTTATCATATTGAAAATTTTGAATTTAGTAGGTCGGTGTAAATTTGCAAGTTGTCATATTGTTTTTATGTTTAAATCCAATTTTCTAACTTTTGTCACACTTTGTCATTGTGCATTTCAATTAAAATGAATTTCATGGGTTCTAAAACAAAATTCATTTTTTTTTCAATCACTTCAGGATGCTTTGCATGCGCGGATCTAGAGGGGTAAATGAAATTTTTAAAAATTTACATTGTAAAATTATCGCGGACCCCCCCCCCCCCCCCCGCAAACTCTATTATCCTTTGGACCCCCACCCTCCTTCCAGGAAAAATAATTTTTCTAGATCCGCGCATGCTTTGTATTTTAGCGCAATATAATATATTATTATATATGTACATGCATTATAATAAGTTACACTTTCTGTATCCAGTATGAAAAAAATATCAAGTGTATTTGTCAAACCCTGTATCGATAATATATAGATATATATTCAATTTAAAAAGAGAATCACAAATCAAGTTTATGATTGTGCATCAGTATCAGTGAGTTTAATCGGCTTCGAATTTCAGTATTATTTGCATTCAATATTAATGCATCTACAGGTACATACATCGTAGGTTATAAAAAAATATATACTGTTCATATATGAATGACAAAAACAACAAATATAAGCAACTTTAATAAATATTTTTTCAAAGGTAAAGTTATTACTAAATGTGATGTAAACTTGTTCATGGTAAATGTTGAAGAAAGGATATAATGGCTAAAAAATATAATTAGGTTTATAAAATGAACACATAAAAAATCTTACATAAAGGCCTTTGATAACATGTATACATATAACTTGCTTTGTGAAAGATATGTCGAAAAGTATAAAAAAAAGAAAGAAAGAAAGGCGCCTTGTTTTTTAAATAAATTTTTAAAAGTAGATGTATTTCTCACCTTAGATGATATGACTCTCTCTCTCTCTCTCTCTCTCTCTCTCTCTCTCTCTCTCTCTCTCTCTCTCTTACACATTTATTCGGGAGAAACCCCCGTGTGCACATTAATTTGGGAGTAAGTCACGTTGCAATCAAATTCCAGAATTTAAAGTATAAATTGTTCTTTCTCAGTATCCAAATGTGACGATACATGTAACTGAAATCGCATTAGTGATAAAATACAATCGTCGTTTCATAATATATATGCTTACTTATGTTTAAGTCCGAACTTACGCCTACCTATGAGTAGACGTAAAATTTTGGCTTAACTTTAGTCGGACGTAAAGATGCGCTCTTTAATGAAACGCAAATATTCGAACTAGTCCCGTATTTACACCGGCGTAGCGCTAAGTCTGGGCGTACGACCCCTTTATGAAACGAGCCCCTGGATCAGTTCTTGTATAAAGAATGGCGATGTTCTGTGTAAGGCTTTGAAAGTCTGTAGGATCAGCTTGTATTGAATTCGCTGCTCGATTGGGAGCCAGTGTAACTTGACTAGCACTGGTGTTATGTGGTCATACATTTATTTCCTAGTACGCGTTATAATCCTAGCAGCAATGTATTGAATCCTTTCATGACAAGGAACTTGTACACACACCGTGTACAGTAATGCATTGCCGTAGTCCAAACGAGAGGTCACAAATGGGCATGCAAGGGTTTTACTAGCGCTCTCTGATATTAGGGGTCGATTGCAACCAACGTTCCGCAGTTGGTGGTAATGTGACCTCGTAGATTCGTATGGTGATAGGGAATTCTTCTGGAACTGCATCCATCGTGTGCAGTACGAACGGGGTAGGGGAATGTAGGCTAAGAAAGTACAAGGTATTCGGTGTAGGCGCGCTGTGGGCCGTAAGGTAAAAACGAAGGGTATGTGTGCCGTATTCCCGAAGGGCCACCAATATGCAATTCCAGAGAAATAAATGGCAATTGATGCAGGATTCCGAATTTATTGGACGAGACTCAACGATGACAACAGTTTCATGAAATAACAATTAAACAGGCATGTTTCTAACGAGACGGGTAGGGTCGATATTGGCCTCCGAACTCAGGCTCTGGGCGAGTCGGACGACAGGCCGAGGCTGACCGCCGTATTCCGGACTGTCGATTGACAATTGTACATGACTGTTTATAAGAATCTGAACAATGAGTATAAATTGACAGGTGTTGACATTAAGTAGAAAAAAGTCAACAGTTTATTTCAAACTCTTACGATGAAAACACAAAAAACAATGCTTCAGCCCTTGACCCAACGGCAACCGACCCCGCCCTATCGTGGCCAAGTTCTCCAGATTTCCACAGCGCGAGGTCGTCAAAAAATCGGCATTTAAGCTCAAAGGTTGTGATATATCCATTGGTGAGCAATTCCCCAAAATCATCCAAGAGAGAAGAAAAAAACTGTTTCCAGTGATGAAGGAGGCAAAAGATAGACAGCGAAAAGCAGTCCTTATAAAGGACAAGCTATTTATTGATGGGAGACCGTACCACCCTCCTGCAACAGAAGCTGACCACTCGGACGCACCGGTACCGGCCCAGGGAGCTGAGGGCCATAGGTCTCCGGACGGATGCTGGGAGAGAAGGGATACGAGAGGTGGCAGAAGGGGACGCAGGACTCGCTAAGGAGGTCAGGAGAACAACCTGAAGGACCTAAAAATCACAGTATGGAATATCCACGGAGGCTTTGAAAGTAAATGGAAAGAAACTTTAAAAACTTTTTGTGTACGTACGACGTAATTTGTCTTCCCGAATGTTGGATCGACAAGGAATTTACAATGGACGATCCAGATTATAAAGCATATATCTTCCCTAGAAAATCCAAATCAACACAAGGAGGAGGCTCAGTTATTTTAATTAAAAGTGAATATACCCCTAACATATCTGTTGTTGAATCCTTGTATGATACCATAATTTGGCTTAAGCTAAGCAAAAACCTTGTAAAACTTCAGAAAGATTTGTTTATAGCCTTTACATATTTACCACCTTGTAACTCTGTATTTTTTAAAGATAATGATGTAGATCTATTTTTTTAATTAGAAAAACATTTATGTAAGTATATGGATTTTGGTCATGTGTTTCTATTTGGGGATTTTAACAGCAGAACAAAAAATAAGCCTGATTATACTGAAAATGATGCTATACATGATTCTGTTTCTGTGTTGTCGTATTCAAATGACGATCAGCTGACTGAACGGAGCAACCCAGATGTAGGTCACAACGAGTATGGAACACGGCTATTGTCCCTATGTAAGGCCACAGGCGTGCGCATTGTCAACGGGTGACACAAAGGAGGATACTCGAATGACTTTACTTTTAACGTTGCACGTGGACTAAGCACTATTGACTATCTTTTAACAACATCTAACATATTTGACACCATTAGTAAATATATCGTAGGTAATTTTACAATGTTTTCTGATCACGCTCCACTACATATTGAACTTCATCGCTTTTTAGATGCATACAATATTGTAAACAATGATTTTTCAAGATCCCGTGATGTTTTTAAATGGGATCCTAGCTATATAGAATTGTGTAAAGAAACACTTTTTGCAAGAGAAAACATAAGCAATACCGTTAATGTTGACTGTATTACGTCTCAAGACGAACTCGACGATCGTTTACAAAGACTTGTTAATTTGTTAGATTCCACTTTTGGCAAACATTTTAAACTTCAATAAAAAAATCCGAAGCAAACAAATACAGTACGCAGTGAACGTACAGTTTACCTATCGGTTGATGATAAGCCCTGGTTTGATGAAAAATTAAAATCTTTGTATAAGGATTATCTTGTCGCGTTGCGCAAATTTAACAGTTTTAAAGGTAATTCTAATCATGCGGATCTTTTAAGTAAAAAACGTATTTACAAAAAACATGAAGCCAAAACCAAACGTATCTACAAAAATACTGAAGGTGACCAATTATCTTTGTTAAAACAAAATAACCCAAAACAATTTTTCGCCAAATTTAAAAAAAAGTCTAAAACTAATTCAAAAATTTCTTTGGAAAATTTTTATGATCACTTTAGATTAATTGCTACTACGCAGGATGACGGCGATACCGAAAGTGAAAATGAAGGTTTAGTTATTAATTGTATTTTTGAAGAGTTAGATAAAGCTATTAGTTTTGATGAAATTAAAGAGGCTATCGGTAATCTAAAGCCTGGAAAATCACAAGGCGAAGATGGAATTTTGAATGAATATTTTATTGAATTCCAAGACTATTTTTTACCTGTTTTACATAAACTTTTTAATTGTATATTAAATACTGGTATTTTTCCCAGTACGTGGTCTTCGTCAGTTATTGTTCCAGTGTTTAAAAAAGGTGATCCTACAGACCCTAATAACTACAGGGGCATAAGTCTTGTAAGCAATTTGTGTAAATTCCTTGAGACATGACACTCTGTCTCTTTGAAATCACAAACATAGAGTCCGAAAAGTGTCAATCACTAATTGAATAAGTAATATTCTACGAAATTAACCGTGAGAAAATATTATAAAACATATGTTGAATTTAAAAAGTAAAGTCCAAAATAAAGTTATTAATAAACAGTGAATTTTGCACGGTGATAGTAACATAATTTTGCGATTTTTCGAATCTGGTGATCCATGTTCAGTACCGAATCAAAAATGACACCTAAATTTTTTACAATTGATGAGACGTTAATTTTGTTGCCGTCAAAATTAATGCTGAGTTCTTTGAAGTAATTGATTTTATGTTTTGGAGCAAAGACAATTAGCTCTGTTTTTTCTTGATTAATCTTCAAATAGTTCGAAGGCACCCAAGAACTAATATCAGACAGGCAAATCTGCAAACGAGATGCTATATCTATCCAGTTGCTAGTAGATGTAATTGCCATATACAATTGAGTATCGTCGGCATAGCACTGAAAACTTATGTTGTGTTTACGACAAATATCACACATTGGTTTAGAAAACAGGCTGTAAAGCTTTGGTCCAAGGACCGAACTCTGTGGAACACCAAAATTCAATTGAAAATCTCTAGACTTAGATTGGCCTATAGCAATACATTGATGTCGATCACTGAGGTATGACTGTATCCATGCGAAGGCAGCACCTTTTATTCCAAAAGAAAATTCTAGGCGATTTATAAGAAAAGTGTGGTCTATCAAATCAAATGCTGCAGATAAGTCTAGCATTTCAAGGATTTTAGAAATAAATGAAAGGTTCGAGACGGGACGGTAGTTTTGTCTAATCCCCGCTTTTTCAGAAGAGGACGAACAACGGCGTTTTTCAGTGATGTAGGGACAGTTGACTCTAATATAGATTTGTTTAAGATGGTTGTGATTGTTGGAAGAATGTTATCAACACAGGACTTCAAAACAAATGTTGGAATCGGGGTCTAATTCGCACGATTTTGGTGGAGAAGCCATGATGATCTTCCGAACTTCTGAATCTGATGCTGATGTGAAGCAATCGAGAGGTTTACCTTTAAATTTGGTGTCTACTCTTAAAACATCCACATGGGTCTTTGTATTTAAAACAGAGAGATGGTCTCTAATTGTGGTAATTTTACCCAAGAAAAAAATCACCAAAAGTGTTAATTTGTATAATTAAAAAATGCTTAGTTTGTTATTGTCACAGTAACCAGAATTAAGCGCCACAAGAGTGGTGTATTTTTGTAGAATCCCTTTTTATAATAATCAACAGTCATAATGATATAAAGTTCAGTTCTCTTACAATATACGCTCGTACTTTATACGGGGTTGTTGTCTATAGTTACTGTATTATTTCTTTGATAACTTAATGAACGGATCAGATATTTACAATCAACATTTAAACCAAGTTCGGGAATCTCCACGACGAACTCTTCCACACAACACAATTCTTTCATTCAGGGAAATCAGTACAAACCATATTTAATCAACAATATCAATGAAAAATAGATAATCAGATCACCCTCATACATGCGGTCATTAAATATGTAAAGGTACATGTGGAATTTGGTGTACTATTTCGTAATGGCCCAGTTACCGCAATGTGTTATAGTCCCAGTAACTGGGATGACATGAACCTGTTTAAAAAGGCCCAGTTACTGGGATTCATTTACCTATTTTAAAGTCCCAGTTACTGGGAGTTCATTATTTTTAAAGGCCCATTTACTGGAACTAAATTTTAGGAGTTATATTTATATCTTCGTATGATTCCCTCTAATTCGTACGGAAACTTATAGTTAATCTACACGCCCCGTTTATCGATTGGTCGAAACTTACAGCGACCGAAGAAAAATCGCGGACTGCACGAAATAATCATGATGATGTCAGACTCAAATTCCTCTCAAATTCCCATAGGAGAGGATTTGGCTGTTTCTTTTAGCTAACGTACTGATGTACATCAACACTTTAACAGTAATTTAGGAATTTTACCTACTTTTTACAATCAGTTAACAGTTTATTAATTTGTTAAAAGAAAAATGTAAATATAAACAATATAACGATTCATGCGGGTTATGAAGGTAGCGAACGCGGGTTATGTATTTTACGCAATGTCGCCACCTTCATATCCCACATGAATAACTAAAGAAAGCCTTTTATTGTATAACTGGGAATATATTTCTCCATTTTAAAGGCCCTATCACTGGGATCAGGGATGTATATACTAATATATACGTATATATACTAGTATGCTGAGATTTCACTTACCTCTTTGTAAAGTCCCAATAACTGGGACTTTCTTTATCTGATATAGTCCCAGTAACCGGGATTTCATTAACCTGTATGAAAAAGTTTAGTTACTGGGATTCATTAACGATTCTGAAGGCCTAGTAAATGGGTTATCATTTTTCTATTTACAAAGACAAACTAATTGAGTTTTATAATTTAACAGCCTGTAAAATCAGTTACTAGGATGTAATTCTTAAATTATTTGCAGTAGGTTGTTTAACTTATAAGCTGTGAAGTAAAATATACAACTGCTAAATTTCTGAACATGACATAATTCTCTTGACCATATATACAGACCAGCTATTTAAAAGTTTTTTAAAAGGTCTACTTAGTACTGGTGTACAATAAAAACACAACAACAAAGAATGAAAATGATTTCGTGAATTCATTATTCTCTGAAACACAAGTTAGAAATCTCATTCCTTGTAAGGATAACTGTTTCCGACAGGTGTGAAAGTGACTGGTTCTAAAGATAAAACAAAATAATCATTGATATTGCAGGTAATACATAAAAATATACAAACATAACACGATATAGAATATTCCAACCTGCAGAATGTTCCTCACAAATGAAAGGAGATATACGCCACTGTCATAGCTGTTTTTCTGTTGTGGAAACTAACATTGAAAACAATAAAAAGTTAAGTATCTGGTATGTAAGAATGAGTTTTTTGGGGTGCAATGTTGTTATCCTAAAGCTTTGGCGAGTTAATAGATAACACATACCATCACAGATCATGTGAGATTCTTTAAATTACTTGATGAAAAAACTTTTTAAGAAAATCTATAAATCCATTTCATGAAGCTTTTTGACACATCATATCCATGGAAATATGTACAAATCGATAATGACCTCACCATTGACTAATCATTGTTTTTTTTCTCCCCCCCCCCCTTTTTCAGAAAAGTATTTCATAAGCAAGAAAGTTTTTTCTATTAAATGCTATCTCTGGGCATTAACAATTAACAAAACCTTTACAACCAGTTCACCTCAGTGTGCTGAACAACAACAGTGTTTGCAGCCCGTCCCGCCTTCTCCAATTCCTTTTCAAAGAACCTAAAAACATACTTATTTATTTATAAACATATACTTGGATATATTTGTCAGACTCACTTTCTGAAAAGCGAAAAAAATGAGAAACAGTTCACAAGTGTTAAACATACACTCTCAATGAGGACTCCTCATTAACATAACTCCCACTCATGGAACAGATGACCGAGATAGAGCCCAAATCTTCCGCCATGACACACAGAACACCAAGATACCAGTGTAACCTGCCAATCAAGTGTGAAAAGGAGATTGTTTGTGTATCAACTTCTGCTTAAAATTCTCTTCTCTTTTCATTACCATATATAAAAACTGTTAACACAATATGCAATAAATTCACTCAGTTACATGTTGCTGATGGGAACAAGGATAATAGTTCCATCCTTAAGCTCTATGTTGGAGATTGTCAAGGTGTTCTCCACTCCGACATAATTACACCCACTCATGTCTAATGGTCTCCTGTTCCTGTTTGAAGAAGACACTTATCAAATTAAAAAAATTGTCTTGCATTGTCATGCATTATTTGGACAAGGGTGAGAAATGTGTCAGAGGGCAAGGTTTTTTAAACTCTCTGTAGTACATGTTTTTGATGTAACCATTCTTATCTGTGTGTCATTTATTAATGAGTGTGTTGTTCTATTTTGTACTGGTAATCATATGTTATAATTTTAAAATGAATCAATACTTACAGCTTGCCTTTCACCAAAAACTTTTGGGCAAATGATGTGTTGAGAATACACACATTCCTGGTGCCCAAGTCTTCTTTCATTCTTCTGTATCAAAGTGAATAAATTCTATTTTTAAAAGCAAAGGAACTCCACATTTTGGGGAATAACAATAATACACATACATGTATATGGTTTCCAGTTGGATATGAGAACATTTTTCTTTTTATTTATGATCATAGAGCATTGATACCTTGTCGCAACATCAATGATGGCATCTGTCAACCATCTCATTGGGTGGAGGGATACCATGTCGACCTCATATAGATCTATCCCCATTTCAATTCTATGACTACATGTACATGTATAAACAAAACATTTTATTGCTGGAACATCAAAACAAACATTCTACCAGAAAAGAAAGGATTTTCAAACCAATCATCAAATCAACTCATATTTATAAAGGAAATGGAGGTATGAGCATAAACAGTATGAGCCACACTTTGTTGAAAGGGGAAATAATCTATATCAACTTTAGTTCAATAGTATCCTTGTTCATCCTTTAAGGTCTAACAGCATACACACTAGTTGTATTCAGATTAAAGAAGTTACAGAAATGAAGACAGTATAACCAAGATAAACACAAAAGTGCCGCAAATTTAGCAAGAGATGGAATCCAAATCATAAAGAAAACATAGAAAAAGTGGAACTAGGAAACAGTTCATACAATTCATCAGATTAGAATAAAAAGGAAAAAAACTAAAAAAAAAAATATTAAAGTGGAAAGAGAACAAATCAGAACAGAATATTTATTTCTCACACATTATCCATTCCAGGAAGTCTGAACTTCTCGATTACTTGAGGTTTGGTGTTTGGAGTGTTGCACCCTTCATCAAGTGTAAGAAAATTGTCAAAAGTCAACCAAAACATGGTAATTCATATGCATAAGAAAGCACAAAAGGATAGAGTAACAGACATATGATGCCCTTTAGATAAAACAAATATCTGATGTGACATGAAATACAAAAGAACCATTTCATTGCAAACATGTATTAAATCATGAACACAATTTGCTAATGAAATAGAACTTCTGTTAATAATTAACCAAATAAATATTCACCTGCTAGAAAAGAAACAGGAACCAATAGGCTATAACAACCTTCACTCCGAACAATCTCCAATGTCTGCTTTGCAGAAGGAACACAAGGACACGGAGGGAAAGAAATAACCTGCTTATTCTCATGTAGTTTGATATTGATTTCTAATGCCCCTGCCAGGAGAAGCAATCTGAACCGATCTAAATTCACCAAGCAAAAGTAAGTAAAATCATACCAGAAAGAATAGAAACTATGGAATAACAACATATCAAAAACTTCAGTGCCATTTAGATTACTTCTATTACCACTGGAGTTAGACATGGCATCTTCTAAACATTTCAGCATATCGTCACCTCCACTTATCCCAAGGAGATCACAGATAACCTGAGGTTTCACTCCTCCACTGACTACACGCTCATACTATCAAGAAGTATTAAGTACAAGTTGAGAACACCTTAGAATAATTCTTTCCAAATTTGAGAAAATTTTGGCAATCTGATTCAAACCTGTTGAACATAGTGGCCCATGTGAAGAATTCCTTGAATTCTCATGAGGAGATCTAGATGGGCTTGGCTGCAGGGGGCATACATGTTGAAGCATTCTCGTAGACTCTTGCATTGTAAAAGCTTTGCAAAGCCTTCTCGATTCACAGCACTTAAATAATTGAGAAGAAATAATAATTTTCATAACTGACAATAACTTTCTAAACCTTCTGAAAGCATTTTGATTTAGAAAAACATACCCAGGTTGAACCAAGGCCACTGGAAACATTTTATAAGTCATAAAAGACTCTCGCAGGGTCTTGATTGATGCGTGTGTTGCAACAACCTCCGGAGAAGGCATTTTGTCCAGAAGTTGCTGCACTTCATTAAACTTGCACTGAATAAAATATTAGCAAATATATTTGACAGAAAAACACATCACTTTCTTGTTACATGACTATATATCAACATTAATTTACATTAACGGGTAATTTCTTAGATGTTAACTCTTTTCAAATATATGCTAGAAACCAAGCTGCATGCTAATAACGAAAAACCAGGTACAAGCGATTTGCTCACCAGTGATACTCCCAATATGAAGTGAATACATGTATACAGAATAAGCAGAGTTGACAATTAACAGGAAGTTGACATTGAATTTGTTAAGAAATGATTCTAATCATATGGCATGCCTAGACAAGGACTATGTTAAAATTTTAAGCAATAGCTAAGAAAAATGCTACAGAAATTTGATGCAGACAGACTCACAAGGGTAAAAGATGATACCCCCATCTCCTTTAGAACAGGGTTATAAAAATAGACAAATTATTTAGAATGACTTGTTATATCAAACTTAAACTGCAGTTAAAAAATTACTGTAATATGAAATTGGTTGATACATGATCAAATCTTCTGAGAAGCCCTTTAAGCTTCACAGAATTTAATCACATTTTAATAACAAATTGATATCCCATTTAACTTAATAAACTTGTGTTTTATTACTTAAGTGAATGCACCAGATACTACTAGCACTACATTTATATTCTTATTACCTTGTTCATGAGGCTTTCCACCTTGTAGGTTGAAATGCTTTCCTGCATATATAGGATGCAAGCATGAAATAAAGAATAACGCATAAATAAAGTACACACATTGGTAGAAACAGGGAAATAATTACTCGTAATAGATATGAAAGTACCTTCTCCAGAAAAGCACTGTCATCCTTGATGTTACAGGCAGAAGGCTGCTCTGGGACATCCTTTGTTGGTACAAAGAAATTCCAAATGTGTGATTTGAAATAGTAATTCAATAATTTATAAATGAAAATAGTGGTATGTATTGTTGGATACCCATGGGTGATTGCGTCTATTACTTATCACCACTGGTTGACATCTGTTGATATCAATATGGTTAAAAGTAAAAAAATGTTTTAAAAAATATTTATAAAGGTAAAAGTTTTAAAAATCCCCAGCAGGATTCGCACTCATAAATTTGAACTCATGACTTATAGATCGTAGTGAACCCTCTAACCCATTGCACTATGCTGTTATATGACAATTTTGGGAAAGAAAATACTTATAAAATTGCACTCAATTTTTTATCATTTATCACGATAAATAGTACGTCACAATTATGAGATGTCCCATACCGACTTAAAGAAAATTTACATAACTTACTATGCCATGAAACATCTGAAAACTTTTGAAGATCAGCCGCAACTCTTCTGCAGCCAACTTTCTATGATTTACTAAAAACAATCTTAATGGTTAGTTCTCTGATATGCTTTCTTATGCACATAGCTCACCTTCAACATGTCTCAATTGAATAAAAGTAATTGTATTGCCTGTGAAATTTTCCCCTCTAAAAAAATTGATTTTTGAACAAGTATAGTAATCTGAACAAGTAATCTGAATTAACTAACTTCAAAATGAATATGTGTGTGTGTGTGTGTGTGTGTGTGTGTGTGTGTGTGTGTGTGTGTGTGTGTTCATTACATCTGACAATTTCATTTCTTTAGCAGTATTTCCCTAGAAACGATAGATATAATAATTATAATTTTATGTTAAGTTGTCATGCATGATGGAAATAAGCAGTATAATAAATTTAGAAGTTCTGTCTATTTTAAAAGTAAATTGATAATGCTCAAAATCACCATCAAATGTATAACTTTCTAACATTGTTATTTTGTTTAAAATGAATGTTCTGTTTGTCTCATCCTTACTAGTTCTATTAGGATCCTGAAAAGGAATGTTCTCTGGCCATCCCTCTGGTCTAGGACCTTTCCAAATGTTCTTTCCTTTGTAACACAAATTACTGTTGTTAATATCATAAGAGATACTTAAAATAAATTCTTAATCTTCAAACAATTGCCATTGAGCAATACACCTTGTACAATCCCTTTCAGAACCAATGGAAGGATTTTTCGCAATATGGCTTCCGGTGTCTCTTCTGCATTTATGGAAAGAAGGTTTTCCCATTCCTTCTCAGCCGAGGGAACTTTGTATTCTAGTTGCATCAATGAAATATGATCAACAAACATTATCGCAAATCTAGCATGGGTGAATTTTGACGTGGAACTACATTTTGCAGCAAGCTTTTTGTGAGGAAAAACAGTCTGTTCAACTCATGCGATATACCACATATGGTACATTGTGAATGGTAACGTAACATTTATTTGTTCACTAAACAGTTTCTGACAAATTTCTTCACAATAAACCAAATAATGTTATTTGAAGAGAGAAGTACAATCTGTGACTTTAATCTATATGCTCCCATCCATGCTTTTAGAGAACTTTTTCTTTTTTTCACTAACATTATTTACACATGTACATAAACATTGCCCCGTTTGTTCTCAAATAACTCTGTATGTAATTTTTAACTTGCAAGTACAGATTTATTATAAGTTTTCTTTCTCCGGCATTTGTTTCTACGTGATAGCATCATGTTCTCTACTGCATTTGATAAATGGGTGAGTCTATATAAATGCACCAATCAGAATCTTTGTTGCAAATCACAATTGAAATACGCACTGATAAGAAAGTGTCATCAATCAACGCAATGCTACATCGGCCGTAGCGTGTACTTTCATGCTAGATTTGCGATAAAAGTGCATAGTCATGACTTCGATCATTTTTATTTTTCAATTTTTGTTGTTTTAATTTTCGATTCAACATTCAAAAAGTAAACAAAAACACAACGTATACTTTGTTTACATGACAAAGAACTGTACCATCTTTTCAATCTATTATATTCTTTACCTTTAGCCGATAATAGCATGTCAGCATGATGCGTCATACTGGCTGATGTCATCTGGTTTGAAAAATCCCCACAGATGTCTCGCAACCATGGAGAAACTAAATGAATTTTAAAAAGAACAACATTTTGTGACTGCATATTAAGAGGTATACATTAATACTGTAATTGTGCATCCAAATCTGCAGCAGGAATTATCTTTTCTAAAATTCTGTGTCAGTTTGAAGCACAATTGGGTTGTTGCTTTGACATTGCACGCATGATTTCACAACAGATGGTTATGGATTTTCCATACATGTATGTCTCTTGCAAAACCTGAAGGTTTCATTGACAATGTAATTAGGATTTTTTAAATCAGGCAATTGTGTTAAATGTATATCTTTACATAAAATTGACTTATAATATTGAAACTTTGCAAAGTGGTTTTTTTTTGTAGGTAAAATCTTATTCTAAAAACACTTATATCTATATAAGTTGCCTAACATAGAGAAAAGAACAGAAAAAGAGACAAAAAATATTTTGTAGAAATATTGAAGAAATAACTCATAGTTAGGAAACTGTTAACAAATAGATCATGGTTTAAATAAATAATATCTGCATATTAAGATTAATTTGACGTTGAAGTTTTAAATATCATTGATAATAATTTAAAAAAAAAAACAAGAGTTGCAAAATCCTTAGCTCAGATTCAACATATAAATATTCAGATTAGGTTTGTACATTTATAATAAATACATCGCAGCACTGTTAAGGTTGCATATGCTTAGATTACTAAGAAATATGTCATTAAAAACGAACTACAAATGTGATGGTCGTATTAATCAAAACTCTCATACAACTTTTTCCAATATACTATTATTTTAACTCTAGTGACCCATGCGTTACGACACATATGTGCATTTAGGGTCATCACGTGTCTATCACGTGACATCGATATTTATAAACATTTTACTAGGTCACAAATATTTTTCAATATCGCAAGGGAATACCCCCCTTGCACATTTATTTCTTTTGCATGTATGATTTAAATGTGATCTCCTTCACCTAATTGCTGCTTTATTGGAATCGAGTTAATTTCAACGCCATATCCAAAAATACACTCGACAATCCATCATTTACTGAGGTATCACGTCATTTTTCATCAACGAATAAAACAAATCCGGAGAATAAAACAAAGCAGCAGCATTTTTCAGTTACCTCAAAACCTTCTTGATCACTGTGTAAAATATCAAAAGTATCCATGCAGGTTATGCCCTTGCGAAAATGCGTTGAAGATGATATACATGTATTTTCCTTAACTCAACCCCCTTTTCAAACGCAATGCCGATCTAGATTTCGGCTAAGGGAAATAACTCTGTAGATATAGTGTTGCGGGAAATTTGAATTACATTACGAGCATTTTGCGATATTTTCCCTTGGTTGTATTGCTGGAGGCAAAATTGTAACTTAAGTATAAATAAATATCATACATTTATATAATTTCAAGTGACAGCGTGGGTCAGTAATTCATCAACAGAAAAAAACATGAGAGATAACTACGACATGCATTACCTCTTTATATAATAAAACAATGCATAAACTTACACACGTATTTAGTTTTCCATGCGCGGATCCAGAAAATTTTTCCAGGGGGGGGGGTGTCCGACGGTTATTTGAGTTTGCCCGGGGGGGGGGGGGTCCAAGGCATAATTTTGGTAATTTTGTAATGTAATTTAAAGAAATTTGAATTTTGCACCCCCCCCCCCCTAGATCCGTGCATGTATTCAGCGACAATCGACAAGCCATGCATTTTTTCATTTGATTTATTTTTTACCTGCTTTGCCAATGAAATCAGTAAATGGTGAATGAAATATATTCTAAATACATTCTTCCTCAACATTGCTGTTTATTTTTCAGAAAGTATTCATCAACATTGCTGTTTATTTTTAAGAAAGTACAAGCAGAAAACTCTGACCCCCACCCCCTCCCTAATGAACAAATACTCAAACAACAATACATGAACAATGTAAATTCCTAGATTTTGAGTGTTGATCACAACAACAAATATATAGATTTTCAAACATTTATTATTCATTTTTCAAGGAAAATATTGAAGAAATAACTCATAGTTAGGAAACTGTTAACAAATAATAAATCATGTTTTAAATAAATAATATTTGCATATTAAGATTAATTTGACTGTTTAAGTTTTAAATATCATTGATAATAATTAAAAAAAAAACCAAGAGTTGCAAAATCCTTAGCTCAGATTCAACATATAAATATTAAGATTAGGTTTGTACATTTATAATAAATACACATAATCACGTTAATGTTTCTGTTTGGAGGTTATAAATGCACATAATTGCTTTTCTCGTACACAATCATGCCGATGGTCTCCACATAGGAAAAGCTGGGTAACAGGCAGATGAGGAACAGAGGGAGGTAGAACCAGCCAATTCACCAAATGAATGCAGATGGTCTCACGCATAAGCCTACAAAGTTTAACAAAACTTCAAGCACACTCATTATATATTTTAGCACTTGCACTTTACAACAGTATAAACTAAACAATGTCAAATGATGAAAAATTAATTTTCACCCTGGGAAATCTTTTTTGATAAAAGACAATCCTATGAGCAAAGTATTAGCCTCTGATGTTTATTCAAAGTTCTTGTAAACAATAGTGAACACAAAAGATGCCATAATGGACACACAATTACATAGAAGAATAATTGGAAATGCCACTTGGGCATTTACATGTACATGTATTTTATGTTCTTTCTTCCTACATTTTGATTTCTTTATATAAATATATATTATTATTAACATTACAGATTTTCTTGCGGCAATTAACAAATGTTCCCAATATGCTGCAGAAAATCAAGAGTCAACTTAATACTACAAGATGACTTAGGTATAAATGTTTACAATAGCAATCCCCCCCCCCCCAAAAAAAAAAATCTTGATCATCAAGGGATAATGCAAAGCAATCAATGTTTGTGATATAGTGTATACTCTCACAGCAAGTTTAATTACATTTCAGGCAGAAAGAAAACACACAAATACATGCAGGGTAGTCTCCACCCAAAGAATATATATGTAATGCACTGTATTTTAAAATCTTACCAAAAATATGTTAAACGCATTTGGATAAATTCAACTTAGGTGCTGAAGCAGTTGATTGTAAGGAGTCACTCGAGCATACAACACATGGAATCAAACACCATGACACGGGTACATCGCCCCTTTCACCTCTTCTACACAACACAAGTAGTATAGGAGTCTACAAATAAAGTACATGTATAAGCTAAGGCGTAATTGAAATCACCAAATTACCAGTTATTTAGACGAACTCAAATTTTCTGCAGCGACACAAGTATTTATCAGTATGCAGTCTTTGAGGCTGGCGATCAGTTAATAAAGGTGTGAAAGACAAAAAATAGCACCTCATATTTTGAAACCTCAAAGCTATCACTCTTTTTATATCTAGGTTATGTATTCCAATTCAAACAAATAAAGTCAAAATTGTACAGTGCACTACATAAAAGCTTTGAATCGGCATAGCCGCGTTAACTCCAGATAAGTTTTAACAAAATGTTTTGACTGACCCTTGTCATTGAAAGCAAGGTGTAATTGCATGATGCAAGTTGAATGAAGGTGATGACAATTTAGTTGTAGCTATTAACAATGCAATGCTACCTAACAAGGATAATTGTATTGCTTTCAAAAATGTTTTAATTATCTGCAAGGACAGTCAACGTGCCTGACAAATAATTTCATTTAAAAATTGTTCTGATAAATTAAACATGTTAGAAAAACCCTGATCATGTTGATAGTTAAGACAGGTCAGCAAAACAGTACAAAATTAGAGATAATAATTCTCACAGCAATTAACCTATACAAATTTTATCATCTTTTTTATTCTAGACCATAATTTTACATATACTGGTAATATAACTAATTGTGACACACTGTTATATTGAAATTAATTCTAAATAAATATTAAGATTACTTAATTTCAATGTAAACAAGCTGAGCAGTGACATTTTTATTTGAAGCCACATGGATACTTTAGAGCAATTTGTCAGAGTAAAAATGATTTCTTTTAATTAATTGTCACACATGCAAAAAACAAAATATTGATCATGTGTTGATGTCATGTAATTGTTTACATATATAATATACCAGTCCATACCAACACAGTCTAACACAGTTGCACTACTTATCATATACATTGATACATGTATGATGTCGCTGATTCAATAATCAATGTGGAAGGTTGTGTATTCATGCAAAATCTAATGTCTGATGGGGAAAAGCTGATAAATCGCCATCGCCATTTTTTTTTGTCCAAGACGTTTTCAACAAGAGGGATTTAAATACTCTTAAAATATTCTTTAAAATAATAAATCATATGAAAATAAAGTACTGATATATTATCTTTTGTGTAACAAAATGATATGTTAGTGCGTTGGGTAAGTAATAAGACTTCATAATTATTTACAACATGTGGTCGTAGGAAAACACATCTCGATCCGTACATCACTTTGTGATTACAGCACACACTACTGCGTTTACATCCCTTATCATACTGTTTGCTTTAGTTTATGGAATAATTTGTCCAATACTTACCATATCTCCTGCATACTTCGACATCCACACGCATAGTATCAATCCACAACATCTCGACGCACATGTTTACATCCATGCCTGCCATTTTGCTAGCAGCTAAAAATAGTCGACGCGTCACGGATCGATACAAGCGTCGAAAGGGAGCGGATCGGAACCAAACGACAATTAATGTTTTCATTGAAAATAAATAAATAATGATCATTATTACACAGTGAGGGGTTTGATATTTGATTAGACTATCTTTAACAAGAAATTAAATCCAAAAAGTAATCAATTACCATTAATAGATGTTATTTAGGTTAAAATAACATATCTAATGAATATTCATGAGTTCAAAGTTTATCAAAATAAGCCCCGCCTCCAAATTCCAGCCTTAACTGTGCTGCGATATAATCATGTTAATATTTCTGTTTGGAGGTTATGAATGCACATAATTGCTTTTCTCGTACAAAATCATGCCGATGATCTCCACATAGGAAAAGCTGGGTATCAGGCAGATGAGGAACAGAGGGAGGTAGAACCAGCCAATTCACCAATGCAGATGGTCTCACGCATAAACCTACAAAGTTTAACATAACTTCAAGCACACTCATTATATATTTTAGCACTTGCACTTTACAACAGTATAAACTAAACAATGTCAAATGAAGAAAAATGAATTTTCACCCTGGGAAATCTTTTTTGATAAAAGACAATCCTATGAGCAAAGTGTTAGCCTCTGATGTTTATTCAAAGTTCTTGTAAACAATAGTGAACACAAAAGATGCCATAATGGACACACAATTACATAGGAGAATAATTAGAAATGCCACTTGGGCATTTACGGTACATGTACATGTATTTTATGTTCTTTCTTCCTACATTAAATGTCATTTTGACTTCTTTACATAAAATATACATTATTATTAACATTACAGATTTTCTTGCGGCAATTAACAAATGTTCCCAATATGCTGCAGAAAATCAAGAGTCAACTTAATACTACAAGATGACTTAGGTATAAATGTTTACAATAGCAATCCCCCCCCCCCAAAAAAAAAAAATCTTGATCATCAAGGGATAATGCAAAGCAATCAATGTTTGTGATATAGTGTATACTCTCACAGCAAGTTTAATTACATTTCAGGCAGAAAGAAAACACACAAATACATGCAGGGTAGTCTCCACCCAAAGAATATATATGTAAGGCACTGTATTTTAAAATCTTACCAAAAATATGTTAAACGCATTTGGATAAATTCAACTTAGGTGCTGAAGCAGTTGATTGTAAGGAGTCACTCGAGCATACAACACATGGAATCAAACACCATGACACGGGTACATCGCCCCTTTCACCTCTTCTACACAACACAAGTAGTATAGGAGTCTACAAATAAAGTACATGTATAAGCTAAGGCGTAATTGAAATCACCAAATTACCAGTTATTTAGACGAACTCAAATTTTCTGCAGCGACACAAGTATTTATCAGTATGCAGTCTTTGAGGCTGGCGATCAGTTAATAAAGGTGTGAAAGACAAAAAATAGCACCTCATATTTTGAAACCTCAAAGCTATCACTCTTTTTATATCTAGGTTATGTATTCCAATTCAAACAAATAAAGTCAAAATTGTACAGTGCACTACATAAAAGCTTTGAATCGGCATAGCCGCGTTAACTCCAGATAAGTTTTAACAAAATGTTTTGACTGACCCTTGTCATTGAAAGCAAGGTGTAATTGCATGATGCAAGTTGAATGAAGGTGATGACAATTTAGTTGTAGCTATTAACAATGCAATGCTACCTAACAAGGATAATTGTATTGCTTTCAAAAATGTTTTAATTATCTGCAAGGACAGTCAACGTGCCTGACAAATAATTTCATTTAAAAATTGTTCTGATAAATTAAACATGTTAGAAAAACCCTGATCATGTTGATAGTTAAGACAGGTCAGCAAAACAGTACAAAATTAGAGATAATAATTCTCACAGCAATTAACCTATACAAATTTTATCATCTTTTTTATTCTAGACCATAATTTTACATATACTGGTAATATAACTAATTGTGACACACTGTTATATTGAAATTAATTCTAAATAAATATTAAGATTACTTAATTTCAATGTAAACAAGCTGAGCAGTGACATTTTTATTTGAAGCCACATGGATACTTTAGAGCAATTTGTCAGAGTAAAAATGATTTCTTTTAATTAATTGTCACACATGCAAAAAACAAAATATTGATCATGTGTTGATGTCATGTAATTGTTTACATATATAATATACCAGTCCATACCAACACAGTCTAACACAGTTGCACTACTTATCATATACATTGATACATGTATGATGTCGCTGATTCAATAATCAATGTGGAAGGTTGTGTATTCATGCAAAATCTAATGTCTGATGGGGAAAAGCTGATAAATCGCCATCGCCATTTTTTTTTGTCCAAGACGTTTTCAACAAGAGGGATTTAAATACTCTTAAAATATTCTTTAAAATAATAAATCATATGAAAATAAAGTACTGATATATTATCTTTTGTGTAACAAAATGATATGTTAGTGCGTTGGGTAAGTAATAAGACTTCATAATTATTTACAACATGTGGTCGTAGGAAAACACATCTCGATCCGTACATCACTTTGTGATTACAGCACACACTACTGCGTTTACATCCCTTATCATACTGTTTGCTTTAGTTTATGGAATAATTTGTCCAATACTTACCATATCTCCTGCATACTTCGACATCCACACGCATAGTATCAATCCACAACATCTCGACGCACATGTTTACATCCATGCCTGCCATTTTGCTAGCAGCTAAAAATAGTCGACGCGTCACGGATCGATACAAGCGTCGAAAGGGAGCGGATCGGAACCAAACGACAATTAATGTTTTCATTGAAAATAAATAAATAATGATCATTATTACACAGTGAGGGGTTTGATATTTGATTAGACTATCTTTAACAAGAAATTAAATCCAAAAAGTAATCAATTACCATTAATAGATGTTATTTAGGTTAAAATAACATATCTAATGAATATTCATGAGTTCAAAGTTTATCAAAATAAGCCCCGCCTCCAAATTCCAGCCTTAACTGTGCTGCGATATAATCATGTTAATATTTCTGTTTGGAGGTTATGAATGCACATAATTGCTTTTCTCGTACAAAATCATGCCGATGATCTCCACATAGGAAAAGCTGGGTATCAGGCAGATGAGGAACAGAGGGAGGTAGAACCAGCCAATTCACCAATGCAGATGGTCTCACGCATAAACTTACAAAGTTTAACATAACTTCAAGCACACTCATTATATATTTTAGCACTTGCACTTTACAACAGTATAAACTAAACAATGTCAAATGAAGAAAAATGAATTTTCACCCTGGGAAATCTTTTTTGATAAAAGACAATCCTATGAGCAAAGTGTTAGCCTCTGATGTTTATTCAAAGTTCTTGTAAACAATAGTGAACACAAAAGATGCCATAATGGACACACAATTACATAGGAGAATAATTAGAAATGCCACTTGGGCATTTACGGTACATGTACATGTATTTTATGTTCTTTCTTCCTACATTAAATGTCATTTTGACTTCTTTACATAAAATATACATTATTATTAACATTACAGATTTTCTTGCGGCAATTAACAAATGTTCCCAATATGCTGCAGAAAATCAAGAGTCAACTTAATACTACAAGATGACTTAGGTATAAATGTTTACAATAGCAATCCCCCCCCCCCCAAAAAAAAAAAAATCTTGATCATCAAGGGATAATGCAAAGCAATCAATGTTTGTGATATAGTGTATACTCTCACAGCAAGTTTAATTACATTTCAGGCAGAAAGAAAACACACAAATACATGCAGGGTAGTCTCCACCCAAAGAATATATATGTAAGGCACTGTATTTTAAAATCTTACCAAAAATATGTTAAACGCATTTGGATAAATTCAACTTAGGTGCTGAAGCAGTTGATTGTAAGGAGTCACTCGAGCATACAACACATGGAATCAAACACCATGACACGGGTACATCGCCCCTTTCACCTCTTCTACACAACACAAGTAGTATAGGAGTCTACAAATAAAGTACATGTATAAGCTAAGGCGTAATTGAAATCACCAAATTACCAGTTATTTAGACGAACTCAAATTTTCTGCAGCGACACAAGTATTTATCAGTATGCAGTCTTTGAGGCTGGCGATCAGTTAATAAAGGTGTGAAAGACAAAAAATAGCACCTCATATTTTGAAACCTCAAAGCTATCACTCTTTTTATATCTAGGTTATGTATTCCAATTCAAACAAATAAAGTCAAAATTGTACAGTGCACTACATAAAAGCTTTGAATCGGCATAGCCGCGTTAACTCCAGATAAGTTTTAACAAAATGTTTTGACTGACCCTTGTCATTGAAAGCAAGGTGTAATTGCATGATGCAAGTTGAATGAAGGTGATGACAATTTAGTTGTAGCTATTAACAATGCAATGCTACCTAACAAGGATAATTGTATTGCTTTCAAAAATGTTTTAATTATCTGCAAGGACAGTCAACGTGCCTGACAAATAATTTCATTTAAAAATTGTTCTGATAAATTAAACATGTTAGAAAAACCCTGATCATGTTGATAGTTAAGACAGGTCAGCAAAACAGTACAAAATTAGAGATAATAATTCTCACAGCAATTAACCTATACAAATTTTATCATCTTTTTTATTCTAGACCATAATTTTACATATACTGGTAATATAACTAATTGTGACACACTGTTATATTGAAATTAATTCTAAATAAATATTAAGATTACTTAATTTCAATGTAAACAAGCTGAGCAGTGACATTTTTATTTGAAGCCACATGGATACTTTAGAGCAATTTGTCAGAGTAAAAATGATTTCTTTTAATTAATTGTCACACATGCAAAAAACAAAATATTGATCATGTGTTGATGTCATGTAATTGTTTACATATATAATATACCAGTCCATACCAACACAGTCTAACACAGTTGCACTACTTATCATATACATTGATACATGTATGATGTCGCTGATTCAATAATCAATGTGGAAGGTTGTGTATTCATGCAAAATCTAATGTCTGATGGGGAAAAGCTGATAAATCGCCATCGCCATTTTTTTTTGTCCAAGACGTTTTCAACAAGAGGGATTTAAATACTCTTAAAATATTCTTTAAAATAATAAATCATATGAAAATAAAGTACTGATATATTATCTTTTGTGTAACAAAATGATATGTTAGTGCGTTGGGTAAGTAATAAGACTTCATAATTATTTACAACATGTGGTCGTAGGAAAACACATCTCGATCCGTACATCACTTTGTGATTACAGCACACACTACTGCGTTTACATCCCTTATCATACTGTTTGCTTTAGTTTATGGAATAATTTGTCCAATACTTACCATATCTCCTGCATACTTCGACATCCACACGCATAGTATCAATCCACAACATCTCGACGCACATGTTTACATCCATGCCTGCCATTTTGCTAGCAGCTAAAAATAGTCGACGCGTCACGGATCGATACAAGCGTCGAAAGGGAGCGGATCGGAACCAAACGGCAATTAATGTTTTCATTGAAAATAAATAAATAATGATCATTATTACACAGTGAGGGGTTTGATATTTGATTAGACTATCTTTAACAAGAAATTAAATCCAAAAAGTAATCAATTACCATTAATAGATGTTATTTAGGTTAAAATAACATATCTAATGAATATTCATGAGTTCAAAGTTTATCAAAATAAGCCCCGCCTCCAAATTCCAGCCTTAACTGTGCTGCGATATAATCATGTTAATATTTCTGTTTGGAGGTTATGAATGCACATAATTGCTTTTCTCGTACAAAATCATGCCGATGATCTCCACATAGGAAAAGCTGGGTATCAGGCAGATGAGGAACAGAGGGAGGTAGAACCAGCCAATTCACCAATGCAGATGGTCTCACGCATAAACCTACAAAGTTTAACATAACTTCAAGCACACTCATTATATATTTTAGCACTTGCACTTTACAACAGTATAAACTAAACAATGTCAAATGAAGAAAAATGAATTTTCACCCTGGGAAATCTTTTTTGATAAAAGACAATCCTATGAGCAAAGTGTTAGCCTCTGATGTTTATTCAAAGTTCTTGTAAACAATAGTGAACACAAAAGATGCCATAATGGACACACAATTACATAGGAGAATAATTAGAAATGCCACTTGGGCATTTACGGTACATGTACATGTATTTTATGTTCTTTCTTCCTACATTAAATGTCATTTTGATTTCTTTACATAAAATATACATTATTATTAACATTACAGATTTTCTTGCGGCAATTAACAAATGTTCCCAATATGCTGCAGAAAATCAAGAGTCAACTTAATACTACAAGATGACTTAGGTATAAATGTTTACAATAGCAATCCCCCCCCCCCCAAAAAAAAAAAAATCTTGATCATCAAGGGATAATGCAAAGCAATCAATGTTTGTGATATAGTGTATACTCTCACAGCAAGTTTAATTACATTTCAGGCAGAAAGAAAACACACAAATACATGCAGGGTAGTCTCCACCCAAAGAATATATATGTAATGCACTGTATTTTAAAATCTTACCAAAAATATGTTAAACGCATTTGGATAAATTCAACTTAGGTGCTGAAGCAGTTGATTGTAAGGAGTCACTCGAGCATACAACACATGGAATCAAACACCATGACACGGGTACATCGCCCCTTTCACCTCTTCTACACAACACAAGTAGTATAGGAGTCTACAAATAAAGTACATGTATAAGCTAAGGCGTAATTGAAATCACCAAATTACCAGTTATTTAGACGAACTCAAATTTTCTGCAGCGACACAAGTATTTATCAGTATGCAGTCTTTGAGGCTGGCGATCAGTTAATAAAGGTGTGAAAGACAAAAAATAGCACCTCATATTTTGAAACCTCAAAGCTATCACTCTTTTTATATCTAGGTTATGTATTCCAATTCAAACAAATAAAGTCAAAATTGTACAGTGCACTACATAAAAGCTTTGAATCGGCATAGCCGCGTTAACTCCAGATAAGTTTTAACAAAATGTTTTGACTGACCCTTGTCATTGAAAGCAAGGTGTAATTGCATGATGCAAGTTGAATGAAGGTGATGACAATTTAGTTGTAGCTATTAACAATGCAATGCTACCTAACAAGGATAATTGTATTGCTTTCAAAAATGTTTTAATTATCTGCAAGGACAGTCAACGTGCCTGACAAATAATTTCATTTAAAAATTGTTCTGATAAATTAAACATGTTAGAAAAACCCTGATCATGTTGATAGTTAAGACAGGTCAGCAAAACAGTACAAAATTAGAGATAATAATTCTCACAGCAATTAACCTATACAAATTTTATCATCTTTTTTATTCTAGACCATAATTTTACATATACTGGTAATATAACTAATTGTGACACACTGTTATATTGAAATTAATTCTAAATAAATATTAAGATTACTTAATTTCAATGTAAACAAGCTGAGCAGTGACATTTTTATTTGAAGCCACATGGATACTTTAGAGCAATTTGTCAGAGTAAAAATGATTTCTTTTAATTAATTGTCACACATGCAAAAAACAAAATATTGATCATGTGTTGATGTCATGTAATTGTTTACATATATAATATACCAGTCCATACCAACACAGTCTAACACAGTTGCACTACTTATCATATACATTGATACATGTATGATGTCGCTGATTCAATAATCAATGTGGAAGGTTGTGTATTCATGCAAAATCTAATGTCTGATGGGGAAAAGCTGATAAATCGCCATCGCCATTTTTTTTTGTCCAAGACGTTTTCAACAAGAGGGATTTAAATACTCTTAAAATATTCTTTAAAATAATAAATCATATGAAAATAAAGTACTGATATATTATCTTTTGTGTAACAAAATGATATGTTAGTGCGTTGGTTAAGTAATAAGACTTCATAATTATTTACAACATGTGGTCGTAGGAAAACACATCTCGATCCGTACATCACTTTGTGATTACAGCACACACTACTGCGTTTACATCCCTTATCATACTGTTTGCTTTAGTTTATGGAATAATTTGTCCAATACTTACCATATCTCCTGCATACTTCGACATCCACACGCATAGTATCAATCCACAACATCTCGACGCACATGTTTACATCCATGCCTGCCATTTTGCTAGCAGCTAAAAATAGTCGACGCGTCACGGATCGATACAAGCGTCGAAAGGGAGCGGATCGGAACCAAACGGCAATTAATGTTTTCATTGAAAATAAATAAATAATGATCATTATTACACAGTGAGGGGTTTGATATTTGATTAGACTATCTTTAACAAGAAATTAAATCCAAAAAGTAATCAATTACCATTAATAGATGTTATTTAGGTTAAAATAACATATCTAATGAATATTCATGAGTTCAAAGTTTATCAAAATAAGCCCCGCCTCCAAATTCCAGCCTTAACTGTGCTGCGATATAATCATGTTAATATTTCTGTTTGGAGGTTATGAATGCACATAATTGCTTTTCTCGTACAAAATCATGCCGATGATCTCCACATAGGAAAAGCTGGGTATCAGGCAGATGAGGAACAGAGGGAGGTAGAACCAGCCAATTCACCAATGCAGATGGTCTCACGCATAAACCTACAAAGTTTAACATAACTTCAAGCACACTCATTATATATTTTAGCACTTGCACTTTACAACAGTATAAACTAAACAATGTCAAATGAAGAAAAATGAATTTTCACCCTGGGAAATCTTTTTTGATAAAAGACAATCCTATGAGCAAAGTGTTAGCCTCTGATGTTTATTCAAAGTTCTTGTAAACAATAGTGAACACAAAAGATGCCATAATGGACACACAATTACATAGGAGAATAATTAGAAATGCCACTTGGGCATTTACGGTACATGTACATGTATTTTATGTTCTTTCTTCCTACATTAAATGTCATTTTGATTTCTTTACATAAAATATACATTATTATTAACATTACAGATTTTCTTGCGGCAATTAACAAATGTTCCCAATATGCTGCAGAAAATCAAGAGTCAACTTAATACTACAAGATGACTTAGGTATAAATGTTTACAATAGCAATCCCCCCCCCCAAAAAAAAAAAAAATCTTGATCATCAAGGGATAATGCAAAGCAATCAATGTTTGTGATATAGTGTATACTCTCACAGCAAGTTTAATTACATTTCAGGCAGAAAGAAAACACACAAATACATGCAGGGTAGTCTCCACCCAAAGAATATATATGTAATGCACTGTATTTTAAAATCTTACCAAAAATATGTTAAACGCATTTGGATAAATTCAACTTAGGTGCTGAAGCAGTTGATTGTAAGGAGTCACTCGAGCATACAACACATGGAATCAAACACCATGACACGGGTACATCGCCCCTTTCACCTCTTCTACACAACACAAGTAGTATAGGAGTCTACAAATAAAGTACATGTATAAGCTAAGGCGTAATTGAAATCACCAAATTACCAGTTATTTAGACGAACTCAAATTTTCTGCAGCGACACAAGTATTTATCAGTATGCAGTCTTTGAGGCTGGCGATCAGTTAATAAAGGTGTGAAAGACAAAAAATAGCACCTCATATTTTGAAACCTCAAAGCTATCACTCTTTTTATATCTAGGTTATGTATTCCAATTCAAACAAATAAAGTCAAAATTGTACAGTGCACTACATAAAAGCTTTGAATCGGCATAGCCGCGTTAACTCCAGATAAGTTTTAACAAAATGTTTTGACTGACCCTTGTCATTGAAAGCAAGGTGTAATTGCATGATGCAAGTTGAATGAAGGTGATGACAATTTAGTTGTAGCTATTAACAATGCAATGCTACCTAACAAGGATAATTGTATTGCTTTCAAAAATGTTTTAATTATCTGCAAGGACGGTCAACGTGCCTGACAAATAATTTCATTTAAAAATTGTTCTGATAAATTAAACATGTTAGAAAAACCCTGATCATGTTGATAGTTAAGACAGGTCAGCAAAACAGTACAAAATTAGAGATAATAATTCTCACAGCAATTAACCTATACAAATTTTATCATCTTTTTTATTCTAGACCATAATTTTACATATACTGGTAATATAACTAATTGTGACACACTGTTATATTGAAATTAATTCTAAATAAATATTAAGATTACTTAATTTCAATGTAAACAAGCTGAGCAGTGACATTTTTATTTGAAGCCACATGGATACTTTAGAGCAATTTGTCAGAGTAAAAATGATTTCTTTTAATTAATTGTCACACATGCAAAAAACAAAATATTGATCATGTGTTGATGTCATGTAATTGTTTACATATATAATATACCAGTCCATACCAACACAGTCTAACACAGTTGCACTACTTATCATATACATTGATACATGTATGATGTCGCTGATTCAATAATCAATGTGGAAGGTTGTGTATTCATGCAAAATCTAATGTCTGATGGGGAAAAGCTGATAAATCGCCATCGCCATTTTTTTTTGTCCAAGACGTTTTCAACAAGAGGGATTTAAATACTCTTAAAATATTCTTTAAAATAATAAATCATATGAAAATAAAGTACTGATATATTATCTTTTGTGTAACAAAATGATATGTTAGTGCGTTGGGTAAGTAATAAGACTTCATAATTATTTACAACATGTGGTCGTAGGAAAACACATCTCGATCCGTACATCACTTTGTGATTACAGCACACACTACTGCGTTTACATCCCTTATCATACTGTTTGCTTTAGTTTATGGAATAATTTGTCCAATACTTACCATATCTCCTGCATACTTCGACATCCACACGCATAGTATCAATCCACAACATCTCGACGCACATGTTTACATCCATGCCTGCCATTTTGCTAGCAGCTAAAAATAGTCGACGCGTCACGGATCGATACAAGCGTCGAAAGGGAGCGGATCGGAACCAAACGACAATTAATGTTTTCATTGAAAATAAATAAATAATGATCATTATTACACAGTGAGGGGTTTGATATTTGATTAGACTATCTTTAACAAGAAATTAAATCCAAAAAGTAATCAATTACCATTAATAGATGTTATTTAGGTTAAAATAACATATCTAATGAATATTCATGAGTTCAAAGTTTATCAAAATAAGCCCCGCCTCCAAATTCCAGCCTTAACTGTGCTGCGATATAATCATGTTAATATTTCTGTTTGGAGGTTATGAATGCACATAATTGCTTTTCTCGTACAAAATCATGCCGATGATCTCCACATAGGAAAAGCTGGGTATCAGGCAGATGAGGAACAGAGGGAGGTAGAACCAGCCAATTCACCAATGCAGATGGTCTCACGCATAAACCTACAAAGTTTAACATAACTTCAAGCACACTCATTATATATTTTAGCACTTGCACTTTACAACAGTATAAACTAAACAATGTCAAATGAAGAAAAATGAATTTTCACCCTGGGAAATCTTTTTTGATAAAAGACAATCCTATGAGCAAAGTGTTAGCCTCTGATGTTTATTCAAAGTTCTTGTAAACAATAGTGAACACAAAAGATGCCATAATGGACACACAATTACATAGGAGAATAATTAGAAATGCCACTTGGGCATTTACGGTACATGTACATGTATTTTATGTTCTTTCTTCCTACATTAAATGTCATTTTGATTTCTTTACATAAAATATACATTATTATTAACATTACAGATTTTCTTGCGGCAATTAACAAATGTTCCCAATATGCTGCAGAAAATCAAGAGTCAACTTAATACTCCAAGATGACTTAGGTATAAATGTTTACAATAGCAATCCCCCCCCCCCCCAAAAAAAATCTTGATCATCAAGGGATAATGCTAAGCAATCAATGTTTGTGATATAGTGTATACTCTCACAGCAAGTTTAATTACATTTCAGGCAGAAAGAAAACACACAAATACATGCAGGGTAGTCTCCACCCAAAGAATATATATGTAAGGCACTGTATTTCAAAATCTTACCAAAACATGTTAAACGCACTTGGATAAATTCAACTTAGGTGCTGAAGCAGTTGATTGTTAGGAGTCACTCGAGCATAAAACACATGGAATCAAACACCATGACACAGGTACACCGCCCCTTTCACCTCTTCTACACAACACAAGTTGTATAGGAGTCTACAAATAAAGTACATGTATAAGCTACGGCGTAATTGAAATCATCAAATTACCGGTTATTTAGACTTGAACTCAAATTTTCTGCAGCGACACAAGTAATAGTTGATCAGTATGCAGTCTTTGAGGCTGGCGATCAGTTAATAAAGGTGTGAAAGACAAAAAATAGCACCTCATATTTTGAAACCTCAAAGCTATCACTTTTTATATCTAGGTTATGTATTCCAATTCAAACAAATGAAGTCAAAATTGTACAGTGCATTACATAAAAGCTTTGAATCAGCATAGCCGCGTTAACTCCAGATAAGTTTCAACAAAATGTTTTGACTGACCCTTGTCATTGAAAGCAAGGTGTAATTGCATGATGCGAGTTGAATGAAGGTCATGACAATCTAGTTGTAGCTATTAACAATGTAATGCTACCTAAAACAAGGATAATTGTATTGCTTTCAAAAATGTTTTAATTATCTGCAAGGACAGTCAACGTGCCAGACAAATAATTTCATTTAAAAATTGTTCTGATAAATTAAACATGTTAAAAAAAACTGATCATGTTGATAGTTAAGACAGGTCAGCAAAACAGTACAAAATTAGAGATAATAATTCTCACAGCAATTAACCTATACAAATGTTATCATCTTTTTTATTCTAGACCATAAATTTACATATACTGGTAATATAACTAATTGTGACACACTGTTATATTGAAATTAATTCTAAATAAATATAAGGCTACTTAATTTCAATGTAAACAAGCTGAGCAGTGACATTTTTATTTGAAGCCACATGGATACTTTAGAGCAATTTGTCAGAGTAAAAATGATTTCTTTTAATTAATTGGTACACATGCAAAAAACAAAATATTGATCATGTGTTGATGTCATGTAATTATTTACATATATAATATATACCAGTCCAGTGACATTTTTATTTGAAGCCACATGGACACTTCAGAGCAATTTGTCAGAGTAAAAATGATTTCTTTAATTAATTGGTACACATGCAAAAAACAAAATATTGATCTTGTGTTGATGTCATTTAATTGTTTACATATATAATATATACCAGTCCATACCAACACAGTCTAACACAGTTGCTCTACTTATCATATACATTGATACATGTATGGTGTCGCTGATTAAATAATCAATGTGGAAGGTTGTGTATTCATGTAAAATCTAATGTCTGATAGGGAAAAGCTGATAAATCGCCATCGCCATTTTTTTTTTTTTTTGTGTCCAAGACGTTTTCAACAAGTGGGATTTAAATACTCTTAAAATATTCTTTAAAATAATAAATCATATGCAAATTAAGTATTGATATATTATGTTTTGTGTAACAAAATGATATGTTGGTGCGCATGGTGCGTTGGTTAAGTAATAAGACTTCATAATTATTTACAACATGTGGTCGTAGGAAAACACATCTCGATCCGTACATCACTTTGTGATTACAGCACACACTACTGCGTTTACATTCCTTATCATACTGTTTGCGTTAGTTTATGGAATGATTTGTCCAATACTTACCATATCTCCTGCATACTTCGACATCCACACGCATAGTATCAATCCACAACATCTCGGCGCACATGTTTACATCCATGCTTGCCATTTTGCTAGCAGCTAAAAATAGTCGACGCGTCACGGATCGATACAAGCGTCGAAAGGGAGCGGATCGGAACCAAACGACAATTAATGTTTTCATTGAAAAGAAATAAATAATGATCATTATTACACAGTGAGGGGTTTGATATTTGATTTAACTCTCTTTAACAAGAAATCAAATCCAAAAAGTAATCAATTACCATTAATAGATGTTATTTAATTATAGGTTAAACTAGAGCCGAGCTCGTTGCAAAGCAACGAGGAGTTCTTCCGTTGCAGCTTCGTGTCGAAAAAGGATTAATTGTCAATACGATAATAGTCATGATGTTATATACTAGTGCTTATAAATGAGTAAATGGATGGCATGTATCAGCCCCTTATTGAAGAGGACAGCAATTACAATCCAGCAATAATTCAGTCAAGTAAAAACACATGGTTTCTCTTCTTAATATATTTGACAGCGTATTAATTATTAAAATGTGTGCGAAAGAAGGAGACAGCATAGAATAGACATCTGTTATGTCTGTTATGATTTTGACCTTTGAATTATAAACTAAGTTTATGGTCACTACACACTTATAAACCACAAGTACTGTTTGCAATGATCTATATTTCTGCCAGGAGAGAGAACACACGGTCCAGACTACAGTGTATACAGTGCTATGATATTGACTCTCTACATAGACACTTAAGTTAATTGACGCCCTTAAAACAAAAAATACTGTAATGTACCTGACATCATTTAAATGGTGTCCCTCTGAAAAAACCCGGTCACTTAAATTATTGGCATAAGAATAGAAAGCTTTGCATGCAACTTTGTAAATCTTAAATTTTGACTAAGAATTTATTGAAACTTTACACAGTGGTCTGTGATATAACCATGACATTTAAAAATTATCGATATCTTGATGCAAGTTCACTGTACATCCTTGACGTATGAATATATGGTCTGGACACCTGACCTCCACCCTTTTACCTAGAAATTTGGTTTGAGGTCACTACACACTCTTTATTCAAAGGCACTTTATGGATAAAGTATTAGAAGTAGATGTAAGTAAGTTTAATGTACACAGACCTTATTACAGAGAAATTATACTTGTGGAAAAGTAAACATACTCATCATTATTCGGCGCCATCAGAATGTGACGTCGACCCTAGTTATACATGTATATGAATAGATTCTATGACTATAAATTATGATTAGTACCTATTGTCACGTAAGAAAGGGGATTAACCAAGTGTTCTGTCCACAAGTACCCGAGTTACAAACGACTTGGATAAACGTATTTTTGAATTGTTATTTCATACATAATGTACAATGCTGCATTTGTATATTAGGAAAGTATCAATTGCCAGTAATAATCTGTTTAGAAAATATGTGGTCACAATTCATCTATGTAAATGTAGCTTGTACACTGATCCTGAACATATTTGAATAACTGTTCAAATTTTCTGCGATGGTTAGTACTGGTTGACGACAATGCATGGATCTAGAGGGGGCGGATGGGTGGGTAACTGGAAAATTCAAACAAACTTATTAAATGGACCTAGTAAAATTACTAATCATATATACATGTATGCATTGGACACCTACTGGCAAACAACATTATCCCACGGACCCCCCCCCTCCCCACTCCTTTAGCGTCCGGGGGAAAATCCTGGAACCGCGAATGACATCGTATTTATCATGCCATATCCTTAAGGATCACGGGACTCCATGACTATGTGATTTGTTTAGTTAAACGTTTTAAAATTTGTAAACTTGTAGTTGATCCCGGGTTGTACATTTATTAAGCGACCTCCGTGCGCTCATTTTGCGGTAGAAATAAAAGCGCTGATCAGACAACATACACACACACACCAAAACGATTTGGTAAAAAAAAATATATCAACAATTCGAGTGCGCGTGCACCGCATACGCATAAGTTCGACTTGTAAAGTTCGCACGAATAAAAATCTCCACAATCTACGGATTTATAGCATTTTTAACCGTATGACCGCTACTAGATCTTCTATAACTGCCCAAATCTAAACAATTGTTTTTTAACATATCTATTACTCTTCAAACATCAACAAAACTTATATAAAATTCACACATGTTCCCACGAAAATGAAAGATATAAAAACAGTAATTGTAATGAGTTTGCTTCTACAAAAATCAAACGACCATGCAGAAAAACTACAAAAGCGATCATCTTACCGTTTCTATTTTAGGGCCTGAATCTAATTGTTACATTAAAGTTTTGTAATTCAAAGAATTCAAAACTATCTATAACAATACAGGGTGAATTAAACATAATTTTTTTTAAAAAATTCACGTGAATATGTACCTAAAATAATCACTGAATCCTTCAATTCCGGACATCGATCAGCGAGGATTTTTTTTTATCGTGCGAGCCCCTCTCACATACATGTAACATTGCAACACGGAACTTTGGTTTTAAACTGCCTTACAATAAACGCTTGGAGAGTATTTTTTAAAAATAATCTCCATTTTGGTTCGTGTTCAATTAATGCATTCAAATTCTATTTTGCTCTCTCTCTCTCTCTCTCTCTCTCTCTCTCTCTCTCTCTCTCTCTCTCTCTTTGTACAACTTATAAGTAAGAATACTTATAATACTTTATACACTTATTTACTAATTTGTGTTCGCCAAATATTAATTAATAAGACAGGTTGGTGTGAATATCGTCTAAAAAGTGTTGAAGTCTGTCCTGTGAATGCTTCACAGTCTCAGCAGTAATTAACGGAGATAATCATGAGTAAATATATCAATCTTTAAGTTGAAACACTAGTCGATTTCACATGAACCGGTTAAAATTTTGGCGTTGTATTAAATTTAATCAATAAACATGCACACGTGTGATAGGGTAGAAGCACACGAAGCTTGACGTGTGTATTAGCTAGACTACCGCAGATCTCTTGTCCACTCGCGCGGAATTTGCAAGGGAATGATTATGAAAATGTATACACAAATCCCAGTGGCCGTGTTTGGTTTAAAATGTTTACAGTTTTATAAATGTTTTATTTTAAACAATATAACTATTTTGATGACCGACAAGATCTCAAAGAACACCTTTTATAAAGAGAACATAACCAACATATCTATTATTTTTGAATTATGAAGATAAAACAGATTTCATCATTAACAGGTTAATCTTTTTTTGTTGATCTCAAACATTATTTCTGGAGTTTTTAGAACATTTTAGACTTACAAACCCACCACTGATCTATGTCTGACTATGCTTCAGATGGGAATAATAATGCTTTTACTAATTTTTAATTTACACTCTATCGTTTAAATCAATTTAAGGATGAAAAAACGTTTATGTGTAATCGACATTCAAACAATTCTTTGTGTTTGCGGCTAAATAAAACCAAATATGCAAGACGCGAGTCTTGTGTATTAGATCACGGCTGCTAGGTAGTCCAGCCGCGACCGATCTCCTCGGCCGCGGGCAAGGGGTGAGTTACGAAATGACACACACAGCTCAGAACCCAGGTACATATAGATTTGATAATGATTAAAATACATTACATAGGTATTATTTTTTTTATACTTAGATACCCACAATTGATATATGTCTGACGATGTTAATATTGCTTTTATATTTCTTAAACACTCTATCAATTACACTTAATCAATTTAAGATGAATAAACTATTATTTGAAATCAAAATTCAAACAATTCTTTGTGTTTACGGCTAAACAAACCCATACAAGTAAGATGCAGATCTTGTGTATTAGATAACCGCTGACCGCTAGGTAGGCCGGCCGCGACCGATCTCCTCGGCCGCAGGCGAGGAATGCGTTACGTAATGACACACACAACTAAGAATCCAGGTAGATTTGAAATGCTTGCAGGAAAATGATTTTTTTTAAAAAATCCAGTGCATGTATTTTACTAGAAAAGAAAAAGATTGTTTATATTTTCTCGTTCTCGTTTTTCTTACGGATTCTCCACTAGAAGACCTAAACAGAAATGACTAAAAATAAAGCTGTAAGAAAAACATGTATACTTTTCAAAAAAAACTTTCTCTAATGAATTAATGCATCCCGTATAAGCTGGTACACTTTCATTTGTTAATTTATGTCATTTGTGCGCACAAAGACTATTCGTTTACTTGCAAAATGAAAACAGGTACGTGTTAACAAGACAAGCTTTTTACACTCATATTACGCAATACCGGTACAAAATAATTTTGTAACGATATTATTAACATCATAATAAACAACTTTTCCAGCGACAGCTATATCAAAATATTAACCATTTTTGAGTTATAAAGCAAAGACCTTTAAGGGCTCTAGGCCCCTAATTTTAGGGACCAGTCCTTTTTCAATGGTGTTAAGTGAAAGCCCTTGATATTTTGCACATTTTTTGTTCTGTATGTGTTCAGAAAAAATTTTAAACTAAAAAGTTACGAGGCAAAAACACGACCATAAATCAGCATTTTTTAAAACATAAAATTTAAATTATTTTGTTGATACTTTAAATGGGAAAACTCGTAAAAACAAAACTCGGAGGACAACGTTCATAGTATCTATTTTCAAGATTTATGACTTTAAAACACATGCCATGGATGGTTTCAGAGCCTTTGCGTGCACAGGAATGCCTATATTTTTTTGAAAAAGGGGAATAACTCGGCACCGGAAGTGATGATTTCAATGATTTTCAGTTGATGTTGAGAATTTATAATTTGCAATGTACCCTGAAAATTTGAATGTAATAGGACAACAAACAAGCGAGATATTTGAGTTTAAAAAACGTCTAGAAGAAAAAAAAGAAAAAAAAAGAATTACTAACAGAATCAGTACAAGGTATTCCGTTGAAAACGGAAGACCTTAATAACATATCTAATGAATATTCATGAGTTCAAAGTTTATCAAAATAAGCCCCGCCTCCAAATTCCAGCCTTAACTGTGCTGCGTAACAAACCATTTTGCGGCTGAAAATACATTTCATCTAAAAATTTAATTCATATTAATGAAGAATTCAACACTTTTTCCCCAACGTTTTTTACTCGCTTCAAATTTACACACAATGTTGACATTCGGACCTCTCGGGATTTTTCAAATCAAATGCACTGAGTTACCTCCCGTATTTTCTTTGATGAACAGAATATATACATGTAGCAAACTTTCAATGAAAATTTACACGTACTTGTATTATCGTTTCTGAGTTTATCCATGCAAATGTGATATTGTGGAAACATAAACTAAAAGCCTCCCGTGATTTAGCGTGAATGTAATGCGCATGCGCAAGATTGTAAAATCCAAAAAATCCAGATGATTTCCGGATTTTTAAAAGGAATTTTCGTTGATTATTAATTAGTGAAGCTTGATAGAGAAAAAATAAAAACATATTTGTAATCTTCAAGTACCAATGATGTTTAAAATATATAAAACAAAAGACAGTACTCTTCCGATTTCTCGGTATTAAAGCCCAAAAATTCGAGTCTATTATTTTAATATAGTAGTATAGATAATGCACAGTTTCTTTTTTCCGCTAGTATATTAAGGGTTTTTTTTTCGTTTTGAATCATACTGCCTTACCGTTATAACATGGCGGTGATTAAAAATGTACAGGCACGTATCGTTTAGCAGACTTATCCGAATAGTTGACATGCAAAAAAAAAAAAAAAAACAACAAAAAACCTATTTAAATTAATATCCATATTTTCCAACAAAATTTGTTTAACATGTTGCCCAAATATAGGAGGGGACAGCTTCTTAAAAATATACTTCTTACATGTGAATTTAAGGAAAAAACGTATGTTGCAAGAAAAAGTGCCCCCCCCCCCTTACGATGCTACGCGCCTGAAACAAACTATATATATCAAGGTTGACCAATGGTAAGAATGAAAAGGAGTGCGCAGCGTAAAAAGAAATGTCCATTCTAGGGATGTCCTTAAGCTTCTCATTAATCAAAGAGATAATCAAACTGAAAGTTGTAATATTTAAACACTTGCAATCAGTTGAATGTACATCGTGCTTGGAAATACGATGGTTGTTTGAAATGAAGACATGAAATATTAAGGACACAATAGATAATTTATTCTTTATAATGTACATAAATAACAATTCTGGTGTAGCAGCAGTGGACTCCCAGTGTGGCCATGGGTACCTGTAAAAGAAATAAGTAAAACTGAAAAGGATTTTTAAAGAGACAAGGCTTGATTGGAACCCCCCCCCCCCCCACGCAAATCTGGGTGAGAATATTATTTCTTAACTATTTATATACAGTATATGATTTTCGTTATACAGTTATTTCATGTCATTTCAATGTAATCCAATCATTATTTATTGTTATAATCGCATTTATCCCAATGTTTAATTACATACAGGCGCGTAGAAGCTAGATTTAGAAGCTTTTGTAGACAGAAATACAGACGAGCGGACTGTTTGGCCCTAAACGTTTAGGCCCAGAGATGTTTAAGCATTATAATGTGTTGGCACCATCATTCATTTTTTTTTCTCATTTAATTCACTTTATTCACTAACGTGTTAAAATTTAATATTTTTGATAAGTTTAAGAAATTTCTTTTTCTATGATAATTTTCTTGTGATTACATTTATAACAATCTACGTATTATTATTATTATATCCATACAACGCGTATTAATTATTGATTAAAAGCGAGTAAAAAGGCGCGGGTGTCACTATACAAATTTTAATATATATTCTCACCAAAATTGCGCAATTTAGATAAATTCAAAACGAACTTTAATCCTCTTCATATCTTTTTTAACAACACTTCATTTACAATTTAATAGCAAAAAACAGGTGCACCCAGCAAGGCATGCAACTTTGTTTACCATGCGCGGATCTAGAGGGGGGGTCAGGGGGGTCCCGACCCCCCCTGGAAAATGAAAATTTATTAAATTTACGTAGTAAAATTATCGAAAATATGCCTCGGACCCCCCTGGCAAACACAATTATCCTTCGGACCCCCCTGGAAAAATTTTCTGGATCCGCGCATGTTTACGTCGCAGTTACACATGTGCTTGAAATCAAGCCCGGGCCTTTTCATCCCCCCCCCCCCCCCCCGGAAACAACACGCATCAAAAATTCAAATGACCTCGCATTATTACAAAGTGGGATAGCCAGAAATCTTAAACATTATTTTTCATCTCATAAAAAAATCAGCACCTGTCGCGGGCGGAAACGCACCAAATTCAAAGGGAAATTCGGGAATCATTACACCTTAAAAATCCACCCCAGCTATATTTATAAGTTAATCACGTGACGATCACATAGGCCAACAAGACCAGGAAGAAAAATACCGATATCACCATAATGGATTGTATATAGGTTTGTTTTTTAATCAGTAACTCTTTTACCCCCCCCCCCCTCCCACCACCCCCTAAAAAAAAACAACAACAACAAAAAGAAAAAAATAATTCAAATGCGTTAGAGAGGTCTTAAAAACCAAGAAACGCGAACTATTGTGTACTGCAGTACGTGTGCACTTTCAATATTTTACAATCCTTGAATTTTTTTGAAAATTAATTGAATAAGTACTGAAGTATGATATAAACTAATAGTGATCGTTTTGTTCCCTCAGAATATAGCTCTTAAAATCCCATCATACTATATGACCATGGACCCTGAGAACAGCCTTCAGGATGTGTTACGGTGTCATCTCTGTGAGACCCCGGGCCCCCCTATGTACTGTGCCATTTGTAACAAATATCTGTGTAAAGCCTGTGAGGGGGAACATCTCTCAGATCTATCCAAAGAACACAAAATGGTGCCGTTTGAAAAGAGGAGATTAACTCCAAAGTGTCAAAAACATTCCACAAAACTATGTGAACTTTACTGTAAACAATGTGACATTCCTATTTGTGCAACATGTGCTAATTCTTCTAAAAAACACCGCGGCCATAAATTTATTGAAATAACTAAAAACATTGACAGCAAGAAAGAAATCATTCAAAAAGATTTACAAGAACTAGAGAAATCCATTTATCCTAAATACCAAGAGATTGCATCCATTATCCCAGTCCAGAAATCTGCTCTGAATGAAAACTACCAGAAATTAACAACAGAAATTGACAAACATGGAGAAGACTTGCACAGAGAAATAAACACCATTATCAGAAACATGAAATCTAACATGGAGGAAATGGACATCAAACACCTGGCTGCACTAAATAAACTGGAAAGTGAAATTAAACACACCATTTCTGAAATCACACAGAGCATTGCTGAACTGAAGACGTTACTGGACTCCATTGATGTCAGCCGTGTCTCTGCCTACAAATCCAGGAATGATGAATTCAGAAGATGGCCTCCTAAACTCACAGTGTCCTTGCCAAGTTTTACCCCTCAGAAGATCAACAAAGAACAGCTTTATCAACAGTTTGGTTCTCTGTCAGCGTCATCTATCATAACAGAAGAACATGGTTACACCATGGAATCTCCCGGTGCTGAGTCCTCTCCCCTGGACAGACCGCTCATTGATGTACCACGGATCATCACACAGATAGACACTGAGTTTATGAGATTACTTAATCCATTACGCAGTGTGTCCTGTCTGAGTGATGAGGAGATTTGGACGTGTGGTGATGACAATATCCTGAGACTCTACAACCTGAGCGGGAAACTAGTGAAGTCAGTCCGAACCACGTCAAGGAACGGTCCATGGGACATAGCAGTGACAAGGAGTGGGGATCTAGTTTATACTGATTACAATGATAGAACTGTGAACATAGTGAAGAATACACAGATACATACAGTGATCAGACTACGGGGGTGGAGACCTCGCGGTGTCTGTAGTACCTCCTCTGGTGACCTCCTGGTTGTCACGGACAGTGATGATAAACAAACAAAAGTTGTGTGTTACTCTGGCTCCACAGAGAAACAAAGTATTCAGTATGACGACAAAGGACAACCTCTCTATTCATCTGGTGGATTATATAAATACATCAGTGAGAACAGGAACCTAGATATCTGTGTGTCAGACCTTGGAGCCCGTGCCATAGTGGTGGTCAATCAGGCCGGGAAACTCCGGTTTACCTACACTGGTCCCCCCTATACTACCAAGGAATCATTTAAACCATACAGCATCACAACAGACAGCCTGGGTCAGATCCTGACACCAGACTATTACAACCACCGTATCCACATCCTGGATCAGGACGGACAGTTTCTCCGCTACATTGACAACTGTCATTTACAGCTTCCATGGGGTTTATGTGTGGACACCAGAGACAACCTCTTTGTGGCTGAGTACTACACAGGTAGAGTGAAGAAAATACAATATAACATGTAAACAAACTGTGTTTATAATAATCAAACTATTTGTTTATTTATTTACATGTAACATTAGTAAAGGTGGCACGGGACAGTTTTTTTGATACATTTCATTGTAGCCAGGGGATGTGTGTCTTCGGAACTCTGTAACTAGAATTTCCTCAGTTCCCATTGAGCACAAATACCTTTAATTCACTTGTTATAGGGTCAATCACTAATTTCTGAAGAAAATTACTAGTCAAAACCTGTAAAATTTTCTACATACTGGATTTTATGAGATTTTGACCCTTTCATATTTTGCTAATTTTTCATGATTTTTCAGCTTTTTAGACCTCCCCCAGCTAATTCCCTGCAAAGGGTTGACCTTCCGTACCGTGTGCATGTTGCACCATCATATGTCAGAAACTTACCGGTGTATAGTTTACAATGTCCCATCCACCTACTTTTCGTGTTATTTTACCTCCCGTCTGTCACTTGCAATTTCACTGTGTAAAGTCAACACAACAGTCATAGCCGCGGTTTCGCATTTTACTTCTGATTCTCGTGTACCTAACATATGGGGCCTACATATTGCATGTCAATTTCAACAAGAGACATCCCTCTAACTAATGATAATCATTAAAAATCATTTCATGAATTTTAGCAACACTCATAAGCCTTCAAGTACAGCAACTCTCAATTTTACAAAAATATTGACGGGTACTTTATCCGAAACTGTCCCTTGCTACCTTTAACTTACACTAACATTCTCTGAAAAGTCATTTTATCTTAGAATTAGAAAGCTTATGCTATTCTGAGAAAAAGTATACCTCATTTTGCCAATTCCATTGAGGTTTAAGAAAAATATGGCCATTTAAGAGAACCCAGTATTTCCACTTTCCTCTATTTAACACAGATTCATAGGGCTCTCCATAAAAAAAGCATCTTTACCTAATGTTTTAGAGGTCAATTGTTGTTCAACCTCCTTAAATAAGAAACCTTATTCAATACTGCATACATCTACATAATATTATCATGATAAAAGCATCACATCACCCTTGCATGTATACCCTCCCCCTATCTTTTGATTTTCATAAGAAGCATTAGTTTGAACACTTTAACCTAATATTATGAAACTTGTGGCAATTTCCTTGAGTCATTTCTCACACATATTTGAAAACAACCATAACTGATATTAAAAATTGATCTTTTTTGGTAAATGGATGATTTGTAGCATTTTTATTCACAAAAAGATATGCCGCCCTACATGTTATTTCTTGTTTTCAAGAAAAAGTAAGCTTATAATAATATTTAGCTAATATCTTATCTATTCTGCTTTCTAGTTTCCTTTTAACTTTGCTAAAATAGTAAGACCTACAAGTGTGATGCCTGCCTTTAATTAAAATGAAATTCAAACACACTCAGGTAGCTGGGGACGGATGAGAATTTCATGGAAAATGTTCAAATTTTACATGTTTTTCTACATTTTTGATGCATATATACAAAAAAAAGATATAAATATGTTGTTTCTTGTTCATTTCAAGAGTAATTATCATAACAGATGTTATTTCAAGGTCAAATGTACATTTACATATCCTACATGTAATGGTAATGGAGATAATTGGAAAGAGGGGGTGGCTTTTTCAATTCTTTAAATACCTCTAAAATATCACTTTTGGACAGGAAAAAGCAAAAACTTGAGTTTTTTGACCTATTGAATACTTTGATAACTGCATTTGTCTACATGTAAACTTCATTTGAAAGAAAAATATGCTGTTTTTAAAAAAATGGGTTATATAAGTCATGTTGCTTAATGTTATTTCATAAAATCAGACAGCAAAATTGCTGCAGATTTATAAATTTAATGATTCAATTGATCAAAACTGTTTTAATGTATTTATTCTTATCTCAGTAATTAACTTAAGCCTATTAATTGTCATCAGGATAGGAAATACCTACTTTCTAAGCCAATTTACTCTAGTGGTGGTCATTCTACACATTTAAGAGGGAGTTACTCCCCTTGTATATAATTGCTAATAAATCATGTAATGACATCTTTAACCAAAAAAATCATCCATTTCCACAAAATATACAACTTATGGTACAAAATACACTCAAAATTACAGTGAAATAAGAAATCTGCAAATACCATGTAGTCTTGAAGGTGGCACAGGACAGTTTTTTTGATACATTTCATTGTAGCCAGGGGATGTGTGTCTTCGGAACTCTGTAACTAGAATTTCCTCAGTTCCCATTGAGCACAAATACCTTTAATTCACTTGTTATAGGGTCAATCACTAATTTCTGAAGAAAATTACTAGTCAAAACCTGTAAAATTTTCTACATACTGGATTTTATGAGATTTTGACCCTTTCATATTTTGCTAATTTTTCATGATTTTTCAGCTTTTTAGACCTCCCCCAGCTAATTCCCTGCAAAGGGTTGACCTTCCGTACCGTGTGCATGTTGCACCATCATATGTCAGAAACTTACCGGTGTATAGTTTACAATGTCCCATCCACCTACTTTTCGTGTTATTTTACCTCCCGTCTGTCACTTGCAATTTCACTGTGTAAAGTCAACACAACAGTCATAGCCGCGGTTTCGCATTTTACTTCTGATTCTCGTGTACCTAACATATGGGGCCTACATATTGCATGTCAATTTCAACAAGAGACATCCCTCTAACTAATGATAATCATTAAAAATCATTTCATGAATTTTAGCAACACTCATAAGCCTTCAAGTACAGCAACTCTCAATTTTACAAAAATATTGACGGGTACTTTATCCGAAACTGTCCCTTGCTACCAAAGAAATCCCTATTACAAATGAAACAAACCATGTTTTATAATAACCAAACGGTTCATGATATTGATTTACATCTCAATAAAGTTGACCTCAAGTGACAAATTCTAAATGTTACATGTAAATAAATTATATTTTGTTTGATATGTTTACATGTCAACAATCTGACTGTTTTACAACTTATATGTGAACAAACTACCTGTAACTGACTGTGTTTACATAATGTACCGGTATGTCAACTGACTGATTGTTTTATTTATTTGGATGTACACTAACTTTCTTATTTGTATTTGTATATACATGTATTGGATGTGACTGTCAACAGACCAAATGTGGGGATTTGAAACTTCAAACACTGCGTGCCATCAAACTGAGTGTGTAATATTATTATATTTAATTTATGTTAAATCTAAATGCAATGTACACGATGATGTAAACTGCTATATATATATATATATATATTAAATAATAAATGTAAATAAACTGTATAATTATGAAGTGTGGTTGATTTCATCAATAGTATAGACTCTTGACATTACATTTTTTTTCTCAGAGGTAGAAAGTTCTCTTAACTATACACTGCTATATAAAAGTACATCATCTCATAGTTAGTATTTGCATTATCAAGTGCTTAATCAGGCATCAATTAATCAATGCAATGCATTCTTGTTATGTTTCCATGTTTTATGTGGGTATGAAGACAGTGAGAATTGAAGAAAAAATATATAACTCTCAATCACCTTAGCTGGTCATGAAATTGTTGATGAGCATGTTTCACAGAAGGAACAGCCAATTCTTACATATATTAAGGTTACCATGGTAACTGTAACTACTTGGAAGACTGAGGTCAGCCCGTGTAAGTCCGTATTTATCAAAGTTTGGATTATTTTGTGATTGATCGTAACTTAATTAGCAACAGGAATAGCACGGACTGACCTCAGACTTAAAAATAGTTGTTGTACATGACCATATATGGAAGAACTAGCTGTACCTTCTATGCATGTACTAACTGAGAAAACTGGTAACTTACATACTTGCTTTTAATGAATAATTGAGATTTAGAGAAAAATTAAGAGAGAGAGAGAGAGAGAGAGATGTAAAATAGCCATAATAAAATCAGCTTTATGGAGTCCTATACAAAATATTTAGACAATTTAGTAGAAGTCCAGTATAAAAGTATCTTAAAACTTGCCCCCTCCCCCACAAGTGGCCCAACCCTACCCCCACGGTTCATGATTTGAAGAAACTTGAATCTACTATATCTGAAGATGCTTCCACACAAGTTACAACTTTTCTGGCCAATTGGTTTCTGAGAATAAGATTTTTAGAGATTTTTCTCTATATATTCCCAAGTAAAAATTTGACCCCCCAATGTGCCCCACCCTACCCCTGGGGACCATGATTTGAACAAATTTAAATTTACACTACCTGAGGATGCTTCCACACAAGTTACAGCTTTTCTGGCCAAATGGTTTTTGAGAAGGAGATTTTTATCTATATATTCCATTGTGAAAATTAGACCCCCATTGTGGCCTCATCCTACCCCTGGGGATCATTTTTTGAAGAAACATAAATCTACACTATCCGAGGATGCTTCCACACAAGTTACATCTTTTCTGGCCAAATGGCTTTGAGAAGAAGTTTTTTTTTTAAATACCAACACATTTTCAAAATTCTTATAATTATCTCCTCTTGAAAGATGACTTGGTCCTTCATTTTAACAAACTTGAATCTCCTTTAACCAATAATGCCTGATGCTTAGTGTGGTTAAAATCGACCCAGTGGTGCTGGTGAAGTCTAAAATATAAAAAGTTTATGGACAGACAGACACCAAACAAAAAGTGATCAGAATAGCTCACTTGAGCTTCCAGCTTAGGTGAGCTAAAAATGGTTTCTTTGGGTGATTCATATATCGGCTATGAAGGTAGAAATCATTGCAGAAAAAAAATACAACCCACTGGGTTATTTCTGTTTTTTATCTGCAATGCTAGCTACGGTCACAACTGCATGTACCACCAAAGAAAGTATTATATTGTTTTTTTTAAAAATAATTTCAGAATTTATAACAAAGAGTTAAGAATTTTATGAACAACTTATGACTTTAACAGGATCAAATTACACTTAGTTTCAAGGTACAAACCTCCCAATGAAAGAGTCCATAGATTCTAAGCTTGCTACGATAGTTAGTAGTTACTTTCCAGCTGTTATTATCTCCATGAGCAGGGTCTGAAAAATGCCAAAAATTATAAGTCATGGTGAAGAAATCAAAATATATATTTAGTACATTATTAAAAGATTTTATCTTTATTGAAGTCCTAGGACATCAACTGCAACACCAGTTATATTTGTCGATTACTTGATGATTCAATTTTCTTATGAATATCTAATGTTGAAAATTCAAAATATGAAATTTATAGTTCATCTGAAGTAAAATGTACGAGTTATCTTTCTTTGACTATAGTCACTGATGGATGAGTTATTTCCCTTTGATTGATCTGATGATACTGAGTTGAAATTCAGGCAGGCTTCTAATAAAGAATCATCTAACATTCTTACACATGGTACCTAAATATTAGTTGATTTTGTGACTCTCTACCTATACCTGTTTACATGTATAAAGTGTGAGTCCTTGTCATTGATCCAATGCTTGACCAGCTGATGCAGTGATGACATCCTACTTCAGAAAATCGAGTTACCAGGAGAAAATGCCTTTCAGACCTGTGATCAAATTTGGAAATAATTGGTGATAGTTAAAAATAAATTAGTTTAAAAAAACATGTGGTTTTTTTTCCTCAGTTTTAACATAATATTCTGCTAGAGTTATTGACAATATCAAGAATTAAGGCACCCCCCCTTAAAAAAAACCCCCAAAAAACAAAACAAAAACACAAAATCAAAAACCACACAAACAGTGCCAATACGGTAATTAATATCAGAAAGATAATATCTTTTAAGGAGGCTCCTGGGTGCATGGTCAACAAATTAATCATCAGATTTGTCTTCAACTTTGAAAGATGATATTTTTAGCCATAAACTAACTTTTAGTAAAGAAAAAAATCTAAATATTTTAGCTTAAAGTTTGATCATTTTCCTATATCTTTAAACAGATCTCTTCTTAAGGAGATTAAAATAGTCTAAAAATGGCCATGAGAATCGAGCCCTCTGAAACTTGGACAGAAGGAATAAAAATAAGGTCTTAGACATGTTCCAAATTTAAGTAATACTAAATGAGAGCATATTGATATCACGTCTTTAAAGGGTGTATATTCCTGATATAACCGTCTGTTTTTAAGTCCAAATAAGACAATTTCATGGGTGTCCCTATTGTATTTAAGTGTTGTAATTTTGTATAATGACAACATAAAAATTTAACAATGCAAAATTTAAAGAGATCTATATATTTTACATGCAAACAAATTTATAAATAATTCTGCAATATTTTTGTTGAACGAGATATTGATGATTACTATAACAATTAGTATAACAATGATACAAGCTTATAAAAACCATGGCAAGTAGGCTAGAACAGCTAGGAATGAGGAGGCAACAAAGTAAAAAGGTGTTCTTACAAAACATAGAAGAGTAGGGAGTGGTTAGAAATAAATACAGTGTATGTATATATAAACTACATTAGGTATACCTGTGTTACTGTTAATCTCTGGTGTTTATGAGTTATTTATAGTTACTGTATAAATATATCGGGTGTGTTTGATGATTCTATGGGGTTGAGTAATCTCTTGCAGAACAGGTAGTTTTACTATAAAAAATCAATTTGGGCCTTTCACATCTTATTTTTAAACTCATCAATGCACAAGAATTTGAATTAATCATTTCATGTAAATCCCCACATTTACCTGCTCCATATAGTCAACTAGCTGTTCTTGGAAATGGATCCGATGAAGTTTATAGATTCTCCACAAGATCTTTATGGTGGTTAGTGATTAATTCTCCCAAGGATCTTTATGGTGGTTTGGGACTCGATCTCAACAGGATCTCTCCATGGGATCTGGGTGGTGGTTAAGGGTGCTCCAGATCAATAGTAGAGTAGAGGATCTGCATGGTGGTAAAAGGTTCTCCATAGGATATGTATGGTGGTTATAGGGGTTCTCCACAGGATATGTATGGTGGTAAAAGGTTCTCCACAGGATCTGCATGGTGGTTAAAGGTTCTCCATAGGATATGTATGGTGGTTATAGGGGTTCTCCACAGGATATGTATGGTGGTAAAAGGTTCTCCACAGGATCTGTATGGTGGTAAAAGGTTCTCCACAGGATATGTATGGTGGTAAAAGGTTCTCCACAGGATATGTATGGTGGTAAAAGGTTCTCCACAGGATCTGCATGGTGGTAAAAGGTTCTCCACAGGATCTGGATGGTGGTTATAGGGATTCTCCAGAGGATCTGTATGGTGGTAAAATGTTCTCCACAGGATATGTATGGTGGTTATAGGAATTCTCCAGAGGATCTGCATGGTGGTTAGAGGTTCTCTACAAGATCTGCTTGATGATTTGGGAATCTTCATAGCAATCTTCAAGAGAAGAAATGGTTCAGACCAAGTGTCACCATCTCCTAATGCAGAGGAAGGCAATTTAAAAGATGCATGACATGATTAATTTCAACAAAGTGCTTGAAACAGAATAAATCATACTGTTATTACTTAAATATTGCTTAATTATACATGTATGACAATACATCTAATCCAAATTTTCAATATAAATTTATACACCACATTGATATATTGATATATTGTCGCATTAGTAAATGTAAAGAAAGTAGGATCTTAAAAGGGTGGTTGATATCGAGGTACAATTAAATAAACAATATGACAATAATGATATTGAGATTGAGGTAGTCAAACATACATATAACCAAATGGCCTAAGGGAAGTAACTCTATATAAACTGTTGCCATTCTCTATGTACATTTTAACCACGGTATACATGTACCTGTATCAAGTTTTTACTGTAAATTTAAATATACCACAATTGTGCAATTTAGATGCAGCTGGCTGTAAATTCAAAACAAACTTCTGGGAAGATTCCTGTTGAATGAAATCTTTCAAAATAAATTGATATTTTCTCAGCAATTATTAATTAATGATAATAAATGATAAGTAATTAAACTTTCAGAAAGGCATTAGTTAGGAGTTTTTCACTCCAGTATGAAAACAACACACATTTAAACTTCAAATGACTTTGTATTCTGTTATAAGTGGAGTAGTTAGCAATATGCATCTAACATGTTGTTTGACACTTAATAAAATAAAATTAATATATAGTTCATCAGCCCCATTTACAGGCAGAAACCTTTTATAATCCTAAGGAGAATTTGGAATTTGTTTTTGCCAGCTGCTTTGGTTTGAAAAAATAGGGGGTTAGCCTCCCTGTAGTGACGAAGTGCCTGCTTGGTATGTAATTGTGTGATACTTAGCAATACACTGTTGATTTAAATTTTCCAAGACATCAAAGTAATACATGTACTTGATCCTGACAGTTCTTGTCAGGCTATGCATTCCCTCTTCAATGATGGTCTGCTGAAAATAAATCATAATTTGTTAGATAACAATGAATGGTCACTTGAAAGTGAGCATTCATAAGTACCGGGTAAGTAAAATTGTGTATAGAACAGATCAGTTTTAAGGAAATATATTTGCAAATGTAAATGTTTACCAATGTCAGACTTTGATCAATGCAGCAAACTGGTTAAGCTTCATTACATATCAAATACAAGCAAATATAAATTTGTCTTAATGTACATTATTTTCATACAATTACATTTGCAAAATAATATATTTCCTTATATGATCTTACTAAAGAATTAACACATTAACATGTTAATTTCTGTACATGTGTAAACATTTTGACAGGTCCTCCTGCCACCCCCCCCCCCCCCCATCCTCGATGCTGCCTGAAATAAAACTGAGCAAGAAAATTGTCAAGACCCAGTTATTAAATTTATCAAAAATGGAAATTTTAGCGTAAGTTTTATATTTATTAACGTTTAAATAAAGATAATTGACAGAGGTGATAAAAATCGCAGATGACGTCATCATATTGACTTTTGACCTTTTGATATGACCTATTTTAAACAAACAGAAGTTACTCAGAAGGCTAAATCAATTACACAAATCGAATGAACACCACTGTAATATAGGTTTCGAAATGATCAAAATACGCGGTTCATGTACCATGTATAGTAGCTTCCTATCATATCGCGGGTTCTAACGTGCGAGTACCCGCTTAAAAATAACGAAAAATCCGCTATTTATTTGATGTTGTTGAATTACGAACCATAATTTTGGTTTAACACGATTTTTTAAAGACACTTGAAGTTGAGAAGAAATAAAAAATGCGCTTAACATCTCGGAACTGACCATAAAAAAGGTAAGCCTATGAAAACGTATCCATCTATATCCGTGCGAAGGCACATGCCACTGAATATACGACTTGTAATCCACTTTGATGACAGGGGCATATTGTGTTGAGGTCTAAATTCAAAGTATGTTTACCTCCTTGCAATAATATTTGACGAAAACATTCAAGATAATACTTCTATTAAATAATATTCACCGAAGAAAACCAAGCGTCTGCTTGCTTGCGAGACGCCATTTTTTCCGCTACCGGAAGCGGATCAAAGATTTTCCCCCACGCACCTGCTGTGAAACAAAAAGAAGTTTTGCTTAGAACCTCACCTATATTTGTTTTTTTCACTTGACAACACTAAAATTCACCAACTAAATAAAACATTTAACACGTTCAATGCATTTCTATTCTTTTAATTTTTATTAATTATTATCATTATGGTGAAAAGGAAAATTATTTTACAAATAGAATTTTTTTTTTTTTTTACAATAGATGATTATTTGTGCAATCACCAATAACATTTTTTAAAAATTTTAATTGTTGAAATTTGTTTTTAAAAATTGTATAAAATAAAATTATAATTGCTTGCATGTCATAAATTAACCAATATTTTAATTACCCTCCAAAAACCGGCCTTCATGTAACTGCATATCTAACAAGAAAACAAACAAGAAAATAAGATTTTGTCAATGTTCATGTTGACTTATCAAGGTCATAGGTATATAATGGTTCCTTACTAAGTGATAGCAAATTATTTTACTTCATTTATCTTCTCTTTTAATCCAACTGTGAACCTATTGAAAAAAGCCAAAAAGGCAGGCAGGTTTTGGCACATTTAAAAAAAATATTGTTTCTTTGTCCTCTCGTGACCAATGCCATATAAAGTATCAGTACCTAGACTGAAGATATTTTTATAAATAACCTTAGCATATATTCACTTACAAATCCAGTTGATTACAGATCAAATTTCTATTTGACATTCAGGCAACTTTTGAGAAAAAAAATAAATTTCATTTAATACCTAGTTTACCCAAACTTTGTCAAATTTGTAAATGTTATATAAAACAAAGCATTTCAAAAGGTAATCTAATTCTTAAAAGAAAACAACATGTAATTAATGTGTGTAAGCTATTGGACTTTTAATTGAAAGAAAACAAACACATAAGATTTATAAAATTTCCAAAATCATACACTTGCATTTAAATTGCCAACATCTAACATGGCAAATATATGTAAACAAAATTACCTACATTCCAAATGAAAACACTTTTCCAAGTTGAAGTTTTAAAAATGTCCAACCAAATTTGATATTGACCATAACAGTTTAACTTTGAAAAAAAAAATAAAACTAGCACACAGGTAATTTACAAATGGCCACATAAATCTACTCAATTGACAAATACATGAAAAAAAAATATAAATTACAATCAAAATATTTACAAATTTACAACATTTCTGCAATTCTCTACAAAAATATTTGTTTGAATAATGAAAGAAGTAACTGAAAATCTGAAGTATTTACCATCTATCTGCTTAAACATTCTTTTATAATTGTTACATGTTATTCCTTTTTAAAATTTACAACAGATGTACAATGTACGGTATTTTTTAGAATCAACCTTATCATATCAATGTACAGTCATTTATATTATCTAAGTACAAATTACAAAATTAATGTATTTGCAATTTGTTTGATAAATTTATTAACAGCTGCTAATTATCATAGGCATCCATGAGAGCCATCTTACACTTAATTTGCTTTAGAGGGAAAAAAAAGCAGAGGATTTACCAACACAAACCACACATGTTACTCAACCCAAGGATGAATTCCTGCTTTATTAAATTAAAAAAAAAAAGAATTCCTGTTTCTTGCCAATAGGTCTTGGGTAAGCCAGGAGAAATCTGGTCATCTGATAATGAATGTAGAGTGGGAAAATGTTCTTGATATTTACCTGAAACACATAACATAGCATGCTTGTAATTATTCTACACTCAAAAATTTGACCAAGGTTAATTTTCTGTCATGAAAGTCTTAAAAAAACTAATCATTTTTAGTTGATGGAACAAATCATTTTACTTACATGCATTCCCTTTTCACTTCTCTATATAAGCTTTGCATCTTTGTTAACTTATGGTAATAACTTTGGCAATTGGCAAACAAATTCCATACCACATCTCTGAGGTGAAGTGCTAGCTAAAAGTAGGCAAAAACACGCATATATTTCACTACACTCAACTGACACAAGACACCATTATATTAAAACACTGTTTTTTCAACACAGATAATCTAAAGATTTAAATTTAATACATCTGTACATTTTCTCATAAAGTAAACCAATCGGACAATCAGAAGGACAGACCTTCTTGTAAAATATGAGTACTTTTGGACATTTTCTAGGATAACAACCTGGTCCAACAGGGTCTTATATATCAAAGATATCTTGTCGAACTCATTTTTTTCTCTTATTTTCATCATGCAGTCCTCTGAGAGAAAAAATAGAAAATCTGAATTTTTTACATTGAATCTGATTTTAAGTACCGGTATATGTGTAATCTTAGCTGGAAATGTCTAAACATGAAAGCTAGAGGTTGAGACTTGAAAAGCCCTCTTTGCATATCCAATCTAGCCCAACTATCAATCGGTGTGGAATCACTGTTAGTAATAGTTATAATAGGCACACTGATTTTCATTAATAGAAAGACAGTATCATTCATGATTGACAATATTAAGGGTCCTCCACACCCCCAGGAAAAGTTTGTAATGCAAGTCCGATTATTTTATTTCTTCAAGATGTGAAATTTAAGCATGCATTTGACTTCAAAATGATGGAAAAAATGTTCAAATTTAGGGAAAAATCAACTTTTTAAAAATGTATTGGTTTTCTTAAAACCAAAAGCCCCTGCTATATTTGATTTTGGGACCTGTTGGTTAGGAGACTAAAGTCATACCCACTGACACCCAATTTTAGTGACGTAAACAGTTTCACAAAATCGCGATGTTGTGATGTTCTGTCGTAAAAAGTAAAAGTCAAAGGATGTCGAGGATCTTTAAATATAAGTGAAAAATATTGGGTATTTAATTGACTTAACAAGTCCATCTGATTTTTTATGAACATTAAATGTGTGACCTTGAAAATAATAATAAAAAAAAACCCATCAGATTTTTTGATTCATCTAATATGAGCTTTTGACTTAACTTTACATAAACATCCATCTGTGATGATAATTTAAGTTTTTTAGCTTTTATTGCATGTTACTTGCACACTAATAGAAATGGAACTTATGAGACCATGTTTTATTTCAAAATCTTTTGAACAGGAAAAGATTGATTATTTGCATGAAACTTAAAAGTTTTCTCATTTTTAAACACTCAAGAACATATATGGACCAAATATTTTCTCATTTTTAAATTTATGGACTACAGATGCCAGTGTTTGCCCCATATGGAATAATAAAGCTTTATAATAGGTAAAACATAATTAACTATATGGCATTACTGCATGCTAGATTTTTTTTCTCGGTAATGTTCAATAAAACATTTGGCACAATTTTTCCAGGCTGTTGATTCTCTGAAAGAATTCATACCCAATATGACTTCTATTAAAGGACTTAACACTTATTCCAAGTACATGCAAGGGTTCTCCTGATTCAGGGTACAAGTTCTTCTCAAATGTAGGATTGGTAGCATAATAAAGTTATTTACATCTAAACCAATGCTACCACAAATGTTTAACTTTGCATCCATCTTCTCCAGGAAAATTATAAATGCAGTTTCTATATAGCTCTGTGATACTCGTGAAGGAGGGTGCACATTATCAAAGATATCAATTCCAATGAAATATCTATTTATCAAAGTATCCAAATGATATTGAGTAATATACCCACCTACCATTACTGCTAAAGTCAATGTATTAGTTGACACCATATTGTATTCCTCCTGCCCCAGCAAGGTGCCCCCATGCAACAATCAGTACGGCGGAAAAACTTTTTTAACAGCTGGATTTCGCGTGAAAATTGTGACTGTTGGTGTACCAGTGTTTGCCAGAACCTTGCAAATGGTTAGACATTCATTGTCATACCGGGACGGCGCCTGCAGCGATCCATTTGTCGCAAGTCGTGTAAAGCACATGCTCTCCTGTTTGTTGTTATTTTCTGCGCATGCGGTCGTAGAGACATTGAAAAAAAATATTACGTAAAATTCTTCAAAACTGCATTTATGAAATAAATTCTTTATTTTAAAATCTTTCAATTGTCTTACATTGTGAGATCCTTTAAAAATTTCGGCTTATTTGCCGATAATTACTGAATAATGACGAAAAGATATAAGCGGCAATAATGGGTACTCGACTTCCTGTTTATCGAAGGTCATGGACAGGGTTTATTTTTAGTCAAAAGTAAGTCGTTTTAGATGGCTTTGAAATTAAAAACTTCACTCAAGTTATATGAATGAACAATGCAGAAATCTGCATAGAAATTTTCACATGACAGTATATATTAAGAGAGTAATATATAAAAAAATGTGTATCGTTCGGCAATAATGGGTACTCGCACGTTATGGTATCGCGGTATTTCTGATTACGTATAGGCCTATAGTAGTGCTCACGCGCTGAAATTGACATTTGACGTCGGGATATTTTTAGACATAGTAAAGTGAGACACGCTGAACATCACTGAGATATATCATAGACATATAACGGATATATAATAGAGGAGATTCACAATAACATAGTTTCTGGAAATATATGCATATTAATAGATTTTTTGACAAAATGATTTAACTACCGCGATATCATAGGGCCGGCTCATATACCTCGACTTTGTTCTGCCTAACGTTAGAGTGAATGAAAAGTGTGATTTGTATTTTTTACATTTGTAGCAGACACAATAATTTTTATGTATTACGATCCCGATTATAATTGAAGAGTCTTTCGTACGCACCAGAGATGCAACACACACAGTCTATAACACTAGACTTTTACTATCCCCGATTTACACATACATGTACTGGTGATAATTCTAAAATAAAGCGTCAAAAATCAATCTGCAAAATCGGAAAAAGACAATTATTCACAGAAAGAAGCTTATGTTTCTAAACAAAAAACTACTGGTTACATTATCACTTGTTCTCTACTTATTTCACTATTTCAAGAGCGTCCAGTTTATCTTCAGGTATCTCACTTCTCAATGTTGTTGTATCAAGAATTTCTTGAGAAGTATACAATTGAAATCTGTAGAAAAAGAGACAAAACATATGTAGCCAGTGGTATAATAAAGCCAAGCTTGGGTCGTTGTTCATAAATATTTATTATACAGAAAAACCTGAAATTTTGTAATTATACGAGTAACACAACAGAATAGACACATATGACAAGACAATTAGACACAGACAAACATATACATTAGACAACGAAATGAAACGGTAATATTACAATTTAGAATGAACTTTAATTTATTACATTAATTCTTACCGGGACAAACAATCCTAATGCTTTCAGTATATTGCTATACAAGAATGGTCTGACCCGTTCAAGGGCTAGGCGGAGAGTGTCAGTCCGGTATAAGATTTTGGCGGGGAAGAGTGCATGCATAGTTAGTCATGTGACCCTATTGTCCAGTCTTGTCATTTGTCCACGTTACAAATTTTAAACATTCATTCATAAACACTCACTCTACACACATATACCAATCAAACACGTACACTAGCGCTGTAATTTAATATACAAATAATATAACTGGTTACATATTCCCCCTCTTCATTGAAATGGCTCCTGACATTTCAGGAAATTAGACTCAAACGCATCGTGCATGAAGAGGAAATATTATATAACACTAAAATAAAACAACATAATTTCAACATAATAGAAAATAGCAAAACAACAATGAAAACTCAAATCCTGCAAAATTAAGTCAATACACATAATGTCACCAAATGATTCAGCTGTCTCAGTCAGTCTGATCACAAAGGTGAAACATCAAAAACACTGAACACAAGATCAAAATAACAATTTACCACCCTGGACACACCAGAATCTCTTAAGGAAGATAACTTTCTCCTCAGATATTGTAAATCCCACAACAATACTAATATTACAGTTTCACAACTAATATCAGAGCAGGACACACAACATATTACTTGGGTGATAATCATTATGATAAACAAATGCAAATGGAAGACCCTTAAATTTAAGAAAACAAGGGCAATAAAAATTAAGAGTCATCCACTTTATACTTTTTTTACTACCCTGAGAGTCGGCATAAAATATGATCGGTGGTTTAGATTTAAAAACCTGAAAACTGCATCATAAAATCATAAAGCATAAAAGCAGTTTACGGGATAAAAACGCTACCTAGTCCAGTCTCCATAGTGATCAGGAGGCTTGCGAATTCTAGTAGTTCGTCGTGGAAAAGCGCGAGAGTTGCGGTTTGATAACCTTGTACTCTGTTCGACCGTGGTATCATCTACTCGACCCAATGACCTTGTTGTTTCATTGATTTCACTGGACGAATTGTAATCAATAATCGTTCGATTCAAAGTACCGGTAGGTTCAGGAACACTGGAGTTCTGAAATGAAGAAAACTCATGATTAGTACTAGTCTCAATATTGCTAATTTCAGTTTGTCTTATAGAAGACAGTGGAATTTCTGGGTTTCTTGATGACCTAAGTACTCTGATTGTTTTGATCTCTGAACTGCTAGAGTCCGAGTCAGATTCTGAGCTGTCCTCTGATCTACCATCATCTGATATGTCCTCTGCATATGATCTACCAGTATCCTGACTTCTACTCTTCCTTTTCACCACTGGTGCTGCAGGCATTTCAATGTTTTCAGAAGGAATGGAATTGAATGGCAAGAGCATATTCCTGTGCAAAGTCTTAATGGTTTTCCCTGATTCACTCTTTACTCTAAACACAGGGATGTCTGGATTTGGGATACTCCGAATAGTGTAAACTTCAGATTCCCACTTGTCAGCCAACTTGTGTTTTCCTTGTATTCCTACTTTCCTCACTAGCACCCTATCTCCAATCTCAAGTTTGGCAAATTTGACCTTCTGATCATAATTCTCTTTATTCTTTCTGGCAATTCTCTCAGCTTCCTTCAATGCTAAAGAATAGGCAGATGCCATCCGATCCTTGAGTTTGGCAACATAGGTTGGATGATCTCCTTTCTTGTTGTTGATATCCATACCAAAGAAAACATCAATCGGTAAACGGGGATGCCATCCGAACATTAGATAATGTGGTGTATACCCTGTGGCATCGCTCCTTGTGGCATTGTATGCTTGAACAAGTGGTGCTACAAAAGACTTCCACTCCGCCTTTTGTACCTCTGTTAATGTTGAGAGCATCCTAATAAGAGTTTGATTGAAACGTTCTGCTGATCCATTTCCCATGGGATGATAAGGAGTTGTTCGCGATTTCTTTATCCCTAAAATTTTACAAAGATGTTTAATAACTTTTGACTCAAAATTCCTACCCTGATCACTGTGAATTTTCTCTGGGAAACTGTAATGAAGAAAGAAATTTTCATATAATGCTTTAGCTGTTGTATGCGCAGTTTGATTTTTACAGGGGATGGCTTGGGCGAACCGAGTAAAATGATCGGTTATTACCAGAATGTTCTCGTATCCACCTTTCGACTGTTCCAAAGAAAGGAAATCTATACATACTAACTCCATAGGTTTGGTTGTGACAATAGGAACAAGTTCCGCTGTAGGTCGTACTGGAGTTTTGCTGCAAATACACCTGCCACAGGATTCCACTTTCTGGTTGATCTCGTACTCCATTCCTGGCCAGTAGTACCGTTGCTTAGCAAGCCACAAAGTTTTGTCCTTACCTGGATGTCCAACATCATCATGTATGCCACGTAGTGCTACCTCTCTCAGGGACTTTGGCAATACGATCTGTTTTATCTGCTGACCATCATGTGAAGAGGTTTTGTACAAGATTCCTTCAATCAGTTCCAACTTCTTGTACACTCTAAGTAACTTCTGCACCTGCAAGGGTTCCCTCTTGACACTTTCTCCCCTTGGTCTTAAACCACTTCTCATGATGTCTATTACACGACCAATAGTCTTGTCTTGGGACTGTTCCTGTCTCCAGTCATTGCCAGTAAATGCATCACATGAATTCATCTCATCCTCGGCCGATGAAGGAAATGCATCCATGGTTACACTCTGGCAATATGGTACAGATGCCATAACTGACTGGCAGATAGCCTTCACTGTATCATTAAAGACTACTGGTTTGCGTGACAATCCGTCAGCATCGCCGTTGAGGTGTCCACTCCTGTAAGAAATTCTGAAATCATAGTTAGCAAGAGCAGCCACCCATCTTTGGCTTGTAGCATCGAGTTTGGCCTTTGTAAAGATGTACGTGAGAGGATTATTATCCGTGATGACCTCAAACTGGTTCCCATATAAATAGTCATGGAGCTTATCACACACAGCCCATTTAAGCGCCAAGAACTCGAGCTTATGTGCCGGATAATTAGTCTCACTGGGTCGAAGTCCTCTGCTGGCATATGCTATCACCCTCTTTGTTCCTCCTTGGTTCTGATACAAGACCGCTCCTAAACCTTTGGAACTGGCGTCCGTGTGCAACTCAAAAGGCCTTGAATAGTCAGCAAAACCTAATATGGGTGGAGATGTTAACTTCTCTTTTATGATGGTAAAAGCCGTTTCCTCTACATCCATCCATCTCCATGGCACTGGTTTATGGTTCTTCCTTCCATATTTCTTCTGCTTTTTACTCGTTTTAGTTTCATGTCCTCGCAATAAGTTGTTCAGTGGAGCAATAATCTTGGCAAAGTTCTCTACAAATCTGCGGTAGTAACCTATGAATCCTAGGAATTGTCGCAATTCCTTGATATTAGTGGGTCTTGGCCATTCCACCACAGCAGAAACTTTCTCTGGGTCAGTGGAGATTCCAGCTTCTGAAATGATATGTCCAAGATATGAAATTGACTGTTTGAAAAGTTCACATTTGAAAGGTTTCAGTTTTAATCCATGGTCTGCTAATTTTTTAAAAATATTTTCTAATCGTTGACAATGTTCTTTGAAACTTTTTGAAAATATTAAGATATCGTCCAGAAAAATTAAACATTCTCTGAGGTGAAGCTCTCCCATGCATTTTTCCATTAATCTCTGGAATGTTGCTGGCGCATTTGTTAAGCCAAAGCACATCCTATTACATTCAAAGAAACCAAAATTACCTACCGAAAATGCAGTTTTATGTTTATCCTCTTCTTCGATCTCCACTTGCCAATATCCTGATCGTAAATCCAGTTTGCTAAAAAATTTGGCACCACTCAGAGTATCTATGACATCATCAAAACGCGGGAGCATGTAACAGTCTTTCCTCGTTTTGGAATTCAGGACGCGCATGTCGATGCAAAACCGAAGAGACCCATCTGTTTTCCTAACTAACACTACATTAGATGAGTAATTGCTATTGGACTCTCTTATGACACCGGCTTGCAGCATTTCTTTGATATGTTCTCTAACCTCATCATACATACCAGGAGGTATTCTCCTGTAAGGTAACTTAAATGGATTTTCATCCTCAAGTTTTATACTGTGTTTGACTATGTCAGTCTTTCCTAGATCCATTGGACCACTGGAGAAAACATGACTGTATTTTCCCAGTAATTTGCTCACAGTATCTAACTCTGATTCAGATAATGTCATATCAACTTTCACACCCAACTCTATAGGATTTACCTTTTCAGAGTTGTCACCCTTTGATAGACCTGTAGTTACCTTATCAATGACTTTTGCTTCTTGTACCGTACACAGTATTGACCTAGGTTTTAAATTTATAGTTTTCGCGGAAATGTTACAGACATTGACCTTGATCTTGGGGTTATTGACACTTTGTGACAGGGTTACTACTCTCGGACAGACAGTATAATTGTCATTTCTCTGTGAATTTTCAGTTACCACAGTAGAAATATTTTTGTCAATTCCTTTCACTACACCATTGACAAGAACTGACTGATATGGTTCTAGAGTGATATCTCTTTTTGTAGTTGCCTTAACACAGAATGACTTGCACTGTGTACTGTCAATAGCCAACTGCCAAGCTTCCGGCAACTGACAAGACACATGTGAAAAATAGTCTCTACAGATTCTCAAAATATTTGTTCCAACAATGACAGGACAGTTCTTATTGAATTCTGTTTCAGGTACTATCACAATTGGAACAAAAAGTTCAAGATCTAGAAGCTTCATGGTACATTCTATAAATCCTTTGTACTGCAGAATCGACCCATCTGCCACTGATATCTGCAGTCCAAGGGCAGACAACTCTCTTAACTCTGGTTTGTCTAGAAGATTTTTGTATTTTTTCTCAGACAAAGTTGTTATCATTGAACCACTGTCTAATAATGCATTCATTCTTTCACCATTTAAGATTACTTGTACCTCATTTGACTCACCAATCATGTCACACTTTATATGCTGGCCTTTACTCTTGATTTTACTGGTCTCTGCTTGGCCATCAGTAGAGACCACTAGTAGTTTGGGTCCTGTTTTTGTACACTAGACCTATTCATACCTCGCCCTCTAGGATTGAATGGTCTTTTGTATTGATTCCCTCTATATGAATTGTTATTCTGATAATTTCTCCTAGCATACTCACCTCTACCTGAGTTGCCATTGCCTCTGTTGCTGCTTCCTCTTGAATAACTTTGCCTGGTATCAGTTTTTGAAGCATCTAACTTTTGCAAAATCTGATTAAATTTTTCATCAATTTTACCTTCTAATTCAGTTTGCAAATTCTGAATTCTTTTGTTCATTCTCTCCTCAACTTCATCTTCCACTGCTATACCATGTTGATGGAGTCTGGAATTCTTGAGATCAGTATTGTTACTTACTTTTTCCGCAGGGTTTTTGTTTATGGTCATTTCTTTCTCAACCTTTCTTATTTCAAGTAAAAGATGGTCATAGCTCTTAAGCATATCATATTTGTGACGCGTTTGTGACTTTAAGCGTTCGGAACTCAACGATGTCCAAAATTTATGGCGTAACAAATCATTCTTTGACGATTTGCTAAGGTACCCATTATCGATCGCGTTTTGTAGCATGCTTTCTAACCTACAACCAAATGATGTTGCACACTCTCCCTGAAATTGATAGGTATTAAAAAATTCTTGCATGATCATGCCATTATTCGACACTTCACCAAACAAAACATTCAATTTGTCAAGAATTTCAATGACAGTAGCTTTTTCACCAAGAGGAATGAGCATAGTTTTAGCTGTACCCCTAAGAGATCTTCTAATGCTCTGAATGATTGTGGTTTCTTTAATCTCAGGGTCATTGATAAGACATTGTACTTCATACTTCCACTCTCTATAAGTAACATCACCTTTTTGTGGGGGCTCATCACCAGAAAATTGGGGAATTCTTGGTATCTGGGCATGAGTAACTTCATAATACTGAGTAACATTACCTTCTGGACTTGCTTTGTAAGCACTGAAATCTCGCTGAGGGGGGAAATCATTAAAAGTCTTGAACTTGGCCCCACCCACTGATTCACCCTTTCTCATATCGGTAGAGATAATTGGAGGAGGTGGAAAATGAATTTTAGGCAAAGATGTCTTAACATTAGGAAAGTTCAAGGGTTTTTGTTCTTTATCGGATGCAGGGGTACTTGTTTTCTGCAATTCAGATTCAAGTTTAGCATTAAGATTCACACCTGCAAAGTTTAACTTGTCATCTTCATCATGAAAAGAACCTTCATGATCACCTTCCTGATCACCTCCCTGATCTTTAGCCTTTTCAAATGACATCTTAATTTGATCAGCCACTTTTGACATCTTACAACTGACAACACTAGACACCTGTCCAACAAATACACTGTGACTAACTAAATTTCACCACAATGTTCCAATCACAGAAATGTCGATCTCTTAAATATCTTATAGCACTGTAAATTAAATGCAATTAATTCAACTAATATGACTTAATTAAAACGCAGCGCATGTTTCATGTCAACAAAAGATATTCAATGAAATAATTCACTCACACACAGACATTCAAACAAAGCAACACTTTTGCACAACCTCAATATCTGTCAAAATTGTCAAATCTGCATGTGTGATTGACTGTTAGTAGTTCATGCAAGAGGAATAGTTTCTAGGGCAAATGAATGTTTATCTGTACTACAGTTTACTTAGTTTACATTAGATATTTTACAAAAAGTTTAACAAGTCCCGGTAATCACAATGAACAAAAAAAAATAGAAAAAAATCAAATTGATCTGCAGATATGTACCTTTTTTTTTTCTTTTTTTTTTTAGTAAACAAAAGTTCTAAACCTTTAAAATAAATAAATAGAGAGATAGGATCCCTTTCTTTAAATAAAACCCTCAAAAATCTATAAATAAAATAGTTCAAATACTAACAGGATTTGATAAATAAACAAAATTCGAACAAAATGATCAGCTGTTTATAGTTTCCGGAAGTTCTAAAATTAAACCTGGGAATTCCCACTAATAAGAATGTTAAGTCGTACACAGATAGAATTTGACAACACAAACGAATGACAATCAATACAAGACAGTTAACATATAACAGACAAATCACAGACACAAACACTGATTTTCAGAATGAAAGTACCTGAATCCTGACGGTCCTGAGGCCTCGCTGCTTTCGAATTTCCTCGCGTTTCGAAGGAATCAGCCACGTGGTTTACCGCGCCTCGAGATCCGTGCGTCTTCCCGCCATGGAATCACCAAGTAATGAGTGACGTGGATTACCGCGCCTCCAGATCAGTGCGTTTTCCCGCCATCACAAGAAATGCTTGTCGCAATGATAACTCTCACTTTTCCTCCACTATCTATAATATAATAATTTACACACACACATACACAGAATCACCTCTTCTTAGATAGGTACGTAAAGTTAGCTACTAGTAACTGGCTACTAGTAACTGGCTACGAGAAGTAAGAAAAGCTAGCTACTAGTAACTGGCTACGAGTTGAAATAAAAGTTGGCTACTAGTAACTGGCTACTAGTAACTGGCTACGCGAAGTAAGAAAAGCTAGCTACTAGTAACTGGCTACGAGATGAACGAAAACTTGGCCGCTAGTTACTAGTTACTGTTCAAGTGACAAAACATACATGGGAGTTCTATTTGTGTTCTTAATATGTACATTGCACCATATTATCCACATGATTTATCATCTTTTGTGATATATTTACAAGTGATGTAAAATCAACATTTGACTAGGTTATCTATATGATTATACCTTAAAAGTACTCATATTCCTCTCATACTCTCATCAGTAATTGGTGCATTTCGTTTAAAATATCTCTATATTAGACAATATTGTCTATTTGACTCAAGTAGCAGTACATATAGATTGAAAATATCAACAAGTGTTATTAACTATAACAATCTATCTTATTATACTTTCATGTTAAATACTGCAATCTGATTGGTTTAGACGCAGTTGACAATCCGTTCTCTCTCCCTCGCACGCTTAGCAACGGGCCGATAGAACGAATTGTTACATGCGCGTTAATTATGCGCGTACGGTTCGCCGTAGAATTCACGTCTTTTCTATATAAAAGCAGTAAAATTTGCTATAAAAATTAAGACATTCAGTATAATAAAATAAATAGTGCCTGTTTGGGAGGGTACCGTCAATTTCAACTGGTACCCTCCCAAACAGGCACTATTTATATAATGTCACCCACATGATATTACGACACTTTTTCTCAGATGTCTTTCTTATGTCGTCAGCTACTATTGTATTTTGTTACAAATATCTTTATTTTTTAGGGTTTTGTCACCATATCTCAAGTAGCTGTATATATAGATTGAAGATATCTACAAGTTTGATTAATTTGAACATTCTATAAGGTCACTCACATGATATTATGACACAAATACTCAGATATCTCTTTAAATCTCATCAGCTACTATTATATTTTATTACCAATAACTTTATTTTTGAGGGATTGGTCAACATATCTCAAGTAGCTGTATATATAGACTGATGATATGTACCAGTCTTGCTTATTTCAACATTCTATTAGGTCATCCACATGATATTACGACACAACTACTCAGATATCTCTCCTAATCTCGTCAGCTACTAGTGCATTTCGTTACAAATATCTTCATTTTTTAACAGTTTAGATCATATAATTAAAGTAGCTGTATATATAGATTGGAGATATCTACAAGTGTTGTTAATTTGATTATTCTATAAGGTCACCCACATGATATTATGACACACTAACTCAGATATCTCTTTAAATCTCTTCAGCTACTAGTGCATTTTGTTACAAATATCTTAATTTTTGAGGGATTTGTCAACATATATCAAATAGCTGTATATATAGATTGATGATATGTACCGGTCTTGCTTATTTCAACATTCTATCAGGTCATCCACATGATATAACGACACAGCTACTCAGATATCTCTCCTAATCTCGTCAGCTACTAGTGCATTTCGTTACAAATATCTCCATTTTTAACAGTTTAGATCATATAACTCAAGTAGCTGTATATATAGATTGGAGATATCTACAAGTGTGGTTAATTTAATCATTCAATAAGGTCACCCACATGATATTATGACACAATTACTCAGATATCAATTTAAATCTCTTCAGCTACTAGTACATTTTGTTACAAATATCTTTATGTTTGAGGGATTTGTCAAACATATCTCAAGTAGCTGTATATATAGATTGATGATATGTACCGGTCTTGCCTATTTCAACATTCTATAAGGTCATCCACATGATATTATGACACACTTACTCAGATATCTCTTTAAATCTCTTCAGCTACTAGTACATTTTGTTACAAATATCTTAATTTTTGAGGGATTGGTCGACATATGTCAAGTAGCTGTATATATAGATTGATGATATGTACCGGTCTTGCTTATTTCAACATTCTATCAGGTCATCCACATGATATAACGACACAGCTACTCAGATATCTCTCCTAATCTCGTCAGCTACTAGCGCATTTCGTTACAAATATCTCCATTTTTAACTGTTTCGATCATATAACTCAAGTAGCTGTATATATAGATTGAAGATATCAACAAGTGTGGTTAATTTAATCATTCAATAAGGTTACCCACATGATATTATGGCACAATTACTCAGATATCACTTTAAATCTCTTAAGCTACTAGTACATTTTGTTACAAATATCATTATGTTTGAGGGATTTGTCAACATATCTCAAGAAGCTGTATATATAGATTGATGATATGTACCGGTCTTGCCTATTTCAACATTCTATAAGGTCATCCACATGATATTATGACACACTTACTCAGATATCTCTTTAAATCTTTTCAGCTACTAGTACATTTTGTTACAAATATCTTTATTTTTGAGGGATTTGTCAACATATCTCAAGTAGCTGTATATATAAAATGATGATATGTACCAGAATTGCTTATTTTATCATTCAATAAGGTCACCCACATGATATTACGACACAGCTACTCAGATATCTCTCTTAGTCTCCTCAGCTACTAGTGCATTTCGTTACAAATATCTCCACTTTTAACAGTTTAAATTATATAACTCAAGTAGCTGTATATATAGATTGGAGATATCTACAAGTGTGGCTAATTTAAACAATCAATAAGGTCACCCACATGATATTATGACACAATTACTCAGATATATCTTTAAATTTCTTCAGCTACTAGTACATTTTGTCACAAATATCTTTATTTTTGAGGGATTTGTCAACATGTCTCAAGTAGCTGTATATATAAATTGATGATATGTACCTGTATTGCTTATTTCAACATTCTATGAGGTCATCCACATGATATAACGACACAGCTACTCAGATATCTCTCTTAATCTCACGATCGTCAGCTACTAGTGCATTTCGGTACAAATATCTCCATTTTAAACAGTTTAGATCATGTAACTCAAGTAGCTGTATATATAGATTGGAGATATCTACAAGTGAGGTAAATTTAATCATTCAATAAGGTCACCCACATGATATTATGACACAATTACTCAGATATCTCTTTAAATCTCTTCAGCTACTAGTACATTTTGTTAAAAATATCTTTATGTTTGAGGGATTTGTCAACATATCTGAAGTAGCTGTATATATAGATTGATGATATGTACCTGTCATGCTTATTTCAACATTCTATCAGGTCATCCACATGATATAACGACACAACTACTCAGATATCTCTCTTAGTCTCCTCAGCTACTAGTGCATTTCGTTACAAATATCTCCATTTTTAACAGTTTAGATCATAAAACTCAAGTAGCTGTATATATAGATTGGAGATATCTACAAGTGTTGTTAATTTGAACATTTTATAAGGTCACCCACATGATATTATGACACAATTACTCAGATATCACTTTAAATCTCTTAAGCTACTAGTACATTTTGTTACAAATATCTTCATGTTTGAGGGATTTGTCAACATATCTCAAGTAGCTGTATATATAGATTGATGATATGTAACGGTCATGCCTATTTCAACATTCTATCAGGTCATCCACATGATATCATGACACACTTACTCAGATATCTCTTTAAATCTCTTCAGCTACTAGTACATTTTGTTACAAATATCTTTATTTTTGAGAGATTTGTCAACATATCTCAAATAGCTGTATATATAGATTGATGATATGTACCGGTCTTGCTTATTTCAACATTCTATGAGGTAATCCACATGATATAACGACACAACTTCTCAGATATCTCTCTTAATCTCCTCAGCTACTGGTACATTTCGTTACAAATATCCCCATTTTTAACAGTTTAGATCATATAACTCAAGTAGCTGTATATATAGATTGAAGATATCTACAAGTGTGGTTAATTTAATCATTCAATTAGGTAACCCACATGATTTTATGACACAATTACTCAGATATCACTTTAAATCTTTTCAGCTACTAGTACATTTTGTTACAAATATCTTTATTTTTGAGGGATTTGTCAACATATCTCAAGTAGTTGTATATATAGATTGATGATATGTACCGGTCTTGCCTATTTTAACATTCTATCAGGTCATCCACATGATATTATGACACACTTACTCAGATATCTCTTTAAATCTCTTCAGCTACTAGTACATTTTGTTACAAATATCTTTATTTTTGAGAGATTTGTCAACATATCTCAAATAGCTGTATATATAGATTGATGATATGTACCGGTCTTGCTTATTTCAACATTCTATGAGGTAATCCACATGATATAACGACACAACTTCTCAGATATCTCTCTTAATCTCCTCAGCTACTAGTACATTTCGTTACAAATATCTCCATTTTTAACAGTTTAGATCATATAACTCAAGTAGCTGTATATATAGATTGAAGATATCTACAAGTGTGGTTAATTTAATCATTCAATAAGGTCACCCACATGATATTATGACACAATTACTCAGATATCACTTTAAATCTCTTCAGCTACTAGTACAGTTTGATACAAATATCTTTATTTTTGAGGGATTTGTCAACATATCTCAAGTAGCTGTATATATAGATTGATGATATGTACTGGTATTGCTTATTTCAACATTCTATAAGGTCATCCACATGATATTATGACACAGCTACTCAGATATCTCTCTTAATCTCCTCAGTTTCTAGTGCATTTCGTTACAAATATCTCCATTTTTAACAGTTTAGATCATATAACTCAAGTAGCTGTATATATAGATTGGAGATATCTACAAGTGAGGTAAATTTAATCATTCAATAAGGTCACCCACATGATATTATGACACAATTACTCAGACATCTCTTTAAATCTCTTCAGCTACTAGTACAGTTTAGATCATATAACTCAAGTAGCTGTATATATAGATTAAAGATATCTACAAGTGTGGTTACTTTAAACATTCAATAAGGTCACCCACATGATATTATGACACACTTACTCAGATATCTCCTTAAATCTCTTCAGCTACTAGTACATTTTATTACAAATATCTTATTTTTTTTAGGGTTTTGTCAACATAGCTCAAGTAGCTGGATATATAGATTAATGATATGTACCAGTGTTGGTAATTTATACATTCTATTATGTCATCCACATGATATTACGGCACAATTACTCAGATATCTCTCTTAGTGTCGTCAGCTACTAGTGCTTTTTTGTTACAAATATTTTTATTTTTTTAAGGGTTTTGTCAACATATCTCAAGTAGCTGGATGTATAGATTGAAGATATCTACAAGTATGATATATTTTAACATTCTATAAGGTAGTGTTAAATCTAGGATTTGAAAAGGGCATGTTAAAATAATGGTGAAAAGGGCACTTTTCTCGGCGGTAAATATTACAAAACCTTGAAAGGGGCACCTTTTTTTGCGGTAGTATTTTAAATCATTAATCCTTGAAACATGCATATTTTAAGGAAAATTTTGCATCATAATCAAGTGTGACCTCAAGATCTGTAATGAATCAAGATAATTGAACAATAAATAATTTGCTTTTGCATTCACATAAGTCTTATTCAATATTTTATTTTCAATCTTTTTTATTCTTTCTTAAATTGATTTACATTAATTTTATCTCTTAGAACAGTCATTGCATTGGTCTGACTAGTTTTAAAGTAGTTTTATATAGGACATGTATAATGTATACAATATTCTCTTTTGAGAAGTGGACAAGCATAGCATGGATGTAGGCTATGCCTGTCCACTTCTCAGTCAAAAGAGAATATATGTAGACAACTGATGGCAAAATCATTAAACCACAGAAATTTGGATATTGAAATTGTTGTTTTAAGGTTTTAGAAAATCAAATTGTATTAAATCTGTATAACAATCTTTTATTATGAAAAAAGTTTCTGCATTCTTCAAGAAGTTTTACGTTTTCTTTGGAAACAGAGAAAATTCTGGTTAATCTGACGATTGTTTAAAAGTTTAAAAAAGAATAAGAAACTTCACCTCTAGATTTTTATTATAATGTTTCATTAACCTAAACATGGTTTTAGGTGCCTCAGTGGTTAAATTTCAAATTATCTCTATAAAATATATTCTTTTGTGTTAATTCTATTTATAGATAACCTTACGATGTCTAGTACAATTACTAATTTCAAGGAGATAATTCAGTTGTTATTTATCAGATTATTGTACCAGTAATTAGGTGTCAAATCACCCACTTATGTAGGATAGCTGTGTATACCCCCTCAGCTTGGGCCTCTCCAGTTTACCTGTATCGTCTATTGTCTCAGGTCACCCGTGCGTGAAGTCCAGCGAGTTTTGGTTTTAACTTTGCAATCAAAACAGAGGCTAGGACAATGGTGGTTTTGAATTAAATTTACTTTCAATAAAAAGGGCATCACTTTTATTAATTATTGAAAGGGCATGGCGTTTGGAAAAAGGGCATGGCGCTGATAAAATGGGGCATGGCGCCGCGCCACGCTATTTTGCTTTAGATTTAACACTACTATAAGGTCACCCACATGATATTATGACACACTTACTTAGATATCTCTTTAAATCTCTTCAGCTACTAGTACATTTTGTTACAAATATCTTTATTTTTTAGGGATTTGTCAACATATATCAAGTAGCTGTATATATAGATTTTTTTCAACATTCTATTGGGTCGCATATATTACGACACAACTTCTCAGATATCTCTTTAAATTTCGACAGCTACTATTGCATTTCGTTACATATATCTCTATTTTTAGATAGTTCTGTCCATATAACTTATTTACTTGCACATATAGATTGAAGATATCTACAAGTGTTGTTAATATCAAAATCTTTGTATGTCATAAGCATGATATTAAGACACAGTTACTCATATTTCTCGTTATCTCGTCAGCTACTAGTGCATTTCGTTTCAAATATTCAATTTCTAGACTGTTCTGTCCATATAACTTAAGTAGCTGTTTATATAGATTTAATATATATAAATATGTTGTTAACTACAACAATCTTTGAAGTCATTCATATGATATTACGATACAATTTCTCAGATATCTCTCTTAGGAGAAGTAAAAAAAGCTAGCTACTAGTAACTGTATATGAGATGAAATAAAAGTTGGCTACTAGCATCGAAATGTACTAGTAGCTAACGAGATTTAAAGAGATATCTGAGTAATTGTGGCATAATAGCATGTAGATGACCTTAAAGAATGTTAAAATAAACCATACTTGTAGATATCTTCAATCTATATATCCAGCTACTTGAGATACATGAACTCAACTGTTAAAAATGTAGATATTTGTAACAAAATGTACTAGTAGCAGACGAGAGTTAAAGAGATATCTGAGTAATTGTGTCTTAATAATATGTAGGTGACCTTATAAACTGTAAAAATAAACCATACTTGCAGATATCTTTAATCAAAATATCCAGCTACTTAAGCTTGAGATATATGAACTCAACTGTTAAAAATGTAGATATTTGTAACGAAATGTACTAGTAGCTGACGAGATTTAAAGAGATATCTCAGTAGTTGTGTCATAATATTATGAAGGTGACCTTATAGAATGTTAAAATAAACCACACTTGTAGATAACTTCCATCTATATATCCAGCTACTTGAGATGTATGAACTCAGCTATTAAAAATGTTGATATTTGTTTCGAAATGTACTAGTATCTGACGAGACTTAAAAAGATATCGGAGTAATTGTGTTATAATATCCTGTGGGTAACCTTATAGAATGTTAAAATAAACCACACTTGTAGATATCTTCAATCTATATATCCAGCTACTTGAGATATATGAACTCAACTGTTAAAAATGTTGATATTTGTAACGAAATATATTAGAAGATGACGAGATTTAGAGAGATATCTGAGTAATTGTGTCGTTATATCATGTAGGTGACCTTAAAGAATGTTAAAATTAACCATACTTGTAGATATCTTCAATCTAAAATCCAGCTACTTGTGATATGTTGACAAAACCGCCAAAAATAAAGATATTTGCAACAAAATGTACTATTAGCTGACGAGACTTAAAGATATATCTGAGTAATTTTGTCATAATATCATGTGGGTGACCTTATAGAATGTTAAAATATACCATACTTGTAAATATCTTTAATCTATATATCCAGCTACTTGAGATATGCTGACAAAACCCTAAAAAAATAAAGATATTTGTAACAAAAAGCACTAGTAGCTGTCGACACTAAGAGAGATATCTGAGTAATTGTGCCGTAATATCTTATGGATGACATAATAGAATGTTTATATTACCAACACTGGTACATATCATTAATCTATATATCCAGCTACTTGAGCTATGTTGACAAAACCCTAAAAAAAATAAAGATATTTGTAATGAAATGCACTAGAAGCTGAGGAGATTAAGAGAGATATCTGAGTAGCTGTGTCGTTATATCATGTGGATGACCTGATAGAATGTTGAAATAAGCAAGACCGGTACATATCATCAATCTATATATACAGCTACTTGAGATATGCTGACAAATCCCTCAAAAATAAAGATATTTGTAACAAATCTGATATCCTGAGTAATTGTGTCATAATATCATATGGGTGAACTTATTGATTGTTTAAATTAACCACACTTGTAGATATCTTCAATCTATATATACAGCTACTTGAGTTATATGATCTAAACTGTTGAAAATGGAGATATTTGTAACGAAATGCACTAGTAGCTGACGAGATTAAGAGAGATATCTGAGTAGCTGTGTCGTTATATCATGTGTATGACCTCAAAGAATGTTGAAATAAGCAATACTGGTACATATCATCAATTTATATATACAGCTACTTGAGATATGTTGACAAATCCCTCAAAAATAAAGATATTTGTAACAAAATGTACTAGTAGCTGAAGAGATTTAAAGAGATATCTGAGTAAGTGTGTCATAATATCATGTGGATGACCTTATAGAATGTTGAAATAAGCAAGAACGGTACATATCATCAATCTATATATACAGCTACTTGAGATATGTTGACAAATCCCTCAAACATAAAGATATTTGTAACAAAATGTACTAGTAGCTAAAGATATTAAAAGAGATATCTGAGTAAGTGTGTCATAATATCATGTGGATGACCTTATAGAATGTTGAAATAAGCAGGAACGGTACATATCATCAATCTATATATACAGCTAATTGAGATATGTTGACAAATCCCTCAAACATAAAGATATTTGTAACAAAATGTACTAGTAGCTAAAGATATTAAAAGAGATATCTGAGTAAGTATGTCATAATATCATGTGGATGACCTTATAGAATGTTGAAATAAGCAAGACCGGTACATATCATCAATCTATATATACAGCTACTTGAGATATGTTGACAAATCCCTCAAACATAAAGATATTTGTAACAAAATGTACTAGTAGCTGAAGAGATTTTAAGTGATATCTGAGTAATTGTGTCATAATATCATGTGGGTGACCTTATTGAATGATTAAATTAACCACACTTGTAGATATCTTCAATCTATATATACAGCTACTTGAGTTAATTGATCTAAACTGTTAAAAATGGAGATATTTGTAACGAAATGCACCAGTAGCTGACGAGATTAGGAGAGATATCTGAGTAGCTGTGTCGTTATATCATGTGGATGACCTGATAGAATGTTGAAATAAGCAAGACCGGTACATATCATCAATCTATATATACAGCTACTTGATATATGTTGACAAATCCCTAAAAAATAAAGATATTTGTAACAAAATGTACTAGTAGCTGAAGAGATTTAAAGAGATATCTAAGTAAGTGTGTCATAATATCATGTGGGTGACCTTATAGAATAATCAAATTAACAACACTTGTAGATATCTCCAATCTATATATACAGCTACTTGAGTTATATGATCTAAACTGTTAAAAAATGAAGATATTTGTAACGAAATGCACTAGTAGCTGACGAGATTAAGAGAGATATCTGAGTAGTTGTGTCGTAATATCATGTGGATGACCTAATAGAATGTTGAAATAAGCAACACTGGTACATATCATCAATCTATATATACAGCTACTTGAGATATGTTGACAAATCCCTCAAAAATAAAGTTATTGGTAATAAAATGTAATAGTAGCTGATGAGATTTAAAGAGATATCTGAGTATTTGTGTCATAATATCATGTGCGTGACCTTATAGAATGTTCAAATTAATCAAACTTGTAGATATCTTCAATCTATATATACAGCTACTTGAGATATGGTGACAAAACCCTAAAAAATAAAGATATTTGTAACAAAATACAATAGTAGCTGACGACATAAGAAAGACATCTGAGAAAAAGTGTCGTAATATCATGTGGGTGACGTTATAGAATGTTGAAATTAGCAACACTGGTACATATCCTTAATCTATATATACAGCTACTTGAAATATATTGACAAAACCGCCATAAAATACAGATATTTGTAAGTAAATGCACTAGTAGGTGACGACATAACGATAGATATCTCAGAAATTGTGTGGTAATATTATGTGGATGACTTTATAGAATGTTGAAATTAGCAAGACTGGTATATATTTTTAATCTACATATACAGCTACTTGAGATATATTGACAAAACCCTAAAAAATGGAGATAATTGTAACAAAATGCACTAGAAGCTGTCGAAATAAAAAGATATTTCTGTGTAATTGTATCGTAATATCATGTGGATGACCTGATACAATGCTGATATTAACAACCCTTGAAGATGTCTTCAATCTTTACGTACGGCTACTTGAACTACATGGAAAAATTGTCTTTAACATAGAGATATTTGGAAAGAATTGCACTGGTAGCTGACGAGATTAAGAGAAACATCTGAATAATTTTGTTCTAATATCATGCGGATGACATGATAGATTGTTATAGTTAATAACACTTGTTGATATTTTCAATCTATATGTACTGCTACTTGAGTCAAATAGACAATATTGTCTAATATAGAGATATTTTAAACGAAATGCACCAATTACTGATGAGAGTATGAGAGGAATATGAGTACTTTTAAGGTATAATCATATAGATAACCTAGTCAAATGTTGATTTAACATCACTTGTAAATATATCACAAAAGATGATAAATCATGTGGATAATATGGTGCAATGTACATATTAAGAACACAAATAGAACTCCCATGTATGTTTTGTCACTTGAACAGTAACTAGTAACTAGCGGCCAAGTTTTCGTTCATCTCGTAGCCAGTTACTAGTAGCTAGCTTTTCTTACTTCGCGTAGCCAGTTACTAGTAGCCAGTTACTAGTAGCCAACTTTTATTTCAACTCGTAGCCAGTTACTAGTAGCTAGCTTTTCTTACTTCTCGTAGCCAGTTACTAGTAGCCAGTTACTAGTAGCTAACTTTACCTATCTCCTCTTCTTTGGGTCTATGCAGGGTGTCGTATTTATGGATACCGCTTCTGCCACGGTCCTTGTTATGCAGCTGCTGCTCGTGCAGGACTTGATAAGCCGTTCCCCGGGGATTGAAGGAAAATGGAATGGATGTTGTCCCGGTCCGTTGTAAAATTACGTGGGCGCCATTTGTAGCCAGTGGTATAATAAAGCCAAGCTTGGGTCGTTGTTCATAAATATTTATTATACAGAAAAACCTGAAATTTTGTAATTATACGAGTAACACAGAATAGACACATATGACAAGACAATTAGACACAGACAAACATATACATTAGACAACGAAATGAAACGGTAATATTACAATTTAGAATGAACTTTAATTTATTACATTAATTCTTACCGGGACAAACAATCCTAATGCTTTCAGTATATTGCTATACAAGAATGGTCTGACCCGTTCAAGGGCTAGGCGGAGAGTGTCAGTCCGGTATAAGATTTTGGCGGGGAAGAGTGCATGCATAGTTAGTCATGTGACCCTATTGTCCAGTCTTGTCATTTGTCCACGTTACAAATTTTAAACATTCATTCATAAACACTCACTCTACACACATATACCAATCAAACACGTACGCTAGCGCTGTAATTTAATATACAAATAATATAACTGGTTACACATATTTTGTAAAAAGGGGGGGGGGTCAGTATTCACCCCCCCCCCCCTCCCCTTGTTTTTCCATGACCTTCTTGCATTAAAAATAGACAATTTCCCTACAATAGTTACATGCAATTGGATTTGAAATCAAAGCTTTCTGCATATCAAGAAATCTATAAAAACAATTCAGATTGCCTAAATATGTATTCAGTGTTATTTTGACATTATAAACTTGGGGGTCAGTGTATTGAATTTTAGATAGAGGGCTTCAAAGGTAAAATTCTTGCAAAATTTGGTTTTAAAAAAAATTCTATATATTTACATCATTTTATGTTTAAAGTCTATCACGATCTGAAGATTGGATTTTGTGCATGTTACACAGAACCTATATGATATGTTTCAAACCTATCAAATGTTAAAAATATGCGTTACGAATAAAGTATAATTAAAAAGAAAACAAAAGTATATTGAAATTTCATAAAACTGCTTGATTTCTGACATTTTTGTCTAAAATACCTTTCACACCAATAAATAGACCCTTCAAAAAATTGTTTATTGAATTAAATTGAGTTTTCTTTGTGATGTTGTGTAATAATGAAATGATAATCTTTCTGTGCTGATATACATGTATCTATAAAATTATACTTGTTTTAAATACAATCATAATGTGCACAATGAAATTAAAACGCGACGGGTGAGATACCTTAAGCTATTTTGGCAATTGCTTTGAATTGTCCTCAGTCAGATAAATACCGCGGGTCGAGCACGCTGTCAACCCTATCCAATATTCAACAATATTGTCTTTTATATGAAAACTCACATTCCCCTATGAAATGTGCATGAAATAATTAAATTTTGAGTTAGGGCATACATAAAAAAAACCAATGAATTGCCGACAAATTTAATTATTGAATTTCAAATCTGATTTGTTGTCATTTGTTGCCATCTACAAAGAAACATTGGCCTTATTGACATATATTTTGAATACATGTTATGCTTTAATGAACAAGCTTATCTTTTAAAAAGATTGGTGAGCTAGCGCTGTAGCCATCATAAAACACAGAAGCATCGGCAATGGCATAGCTCATTGACTGTGCCTTAATCATTATGTATATACTGTAATTTCAACTTCAAGAACCATTGGTACCGTTTTGTAGCAATCGTATCTTCTCGGGCCTCGGAAAACATATCCGAGGTTGTTTTCCGAGCTTGAAGGTACTTAAAATAAAGCTAGCTATTTATTATAATATTTAAAATAACTTTGCATAATAAGACCTAAGCGACTGTTACTATTTTGACATTTACAATATAACACAAAACTTCGTGTGAAGATGATTAAACGAAATTCACATGGTACAGTTTATCTACAGTAGTACAGTATTCCCAGAATCCCCTACTATGGAGTCGAGCATGCGTATTCAAGTGAAAAAGACTAACGTAGTTGCTAGCGCTCGAGAGCGCTAGCAATAATAGGTCAACGTCACTACCGATGGAAGCGATTACATAATGGAGTTGATTAAAAAATCAACTCCCAAAACCAACTCCCCAAAAATGAACCAAAGAGAAAGAAGTTCAGTTCCCTTGGTTAAAACTCTAAACATAGTTTATATGCATGTTTTTATTCTTAATAATCTACATTACAAAGATCATTAAACGTTTAAAAGTTATCCCTCTGGCATCAATTAATTAAGGAATAAGAAATGGTCATTCTTTGAGTATATTGTGAGGTTATCATTATGGTAAAGGCGTGATATTATCCAATAAAGCCCGAAGGACGTTATGATAGAATTGATCACGCCCCGACTGTAATGACCACCTCATAATATGCAGATTCCTTAATACCAATATCTATAGTATAATTTTCAGCAACTGTGCCACTTAATTTTAAATTATTGACATTTTTACATTAGTTTCATTTCGTATAGATATACAAAACCCGTTTGTTTCGCAATAGTACGTCATTTTTGTCATTGGTGAAATTATCGAAATATACGATACAAGTTTGATTTGTACGTGTTATGTTATTGCATACAAAGACACTGGAAAATGTTAACGTTACGTGAAAAATGGTATTCAGAAACAACATTGATGAAACTCATTTACGTATATAAATGCAATAAGTTTAAACGCCGATCGTTTAGACAAATCTTATCAATATAACAGAGCTTAATATACATGTATGTCAAAGAATACAAAAGAACAGTATTTACCCCTTCAGAAAATGACGTCATGTATATCGTTCTATAAAACGATTTTATGTCCTATTATATGTTTGTATATATGATGATATATTAACATTTTAGCCAAAACCTGTATACAACCTGGTATAATTAATATAAAATAAGATTTATAATTTTTAATTATATGATTTTATTATTATGTGATTAATAATTATATAGGATATTATAATTAAATAAAAAAAAATTATGATTAATTCTAATTGTAACAAAGTTAAGAAAAATGCAAACATATTTTTATGTACATGTATGTAAATGTTTAAAATGAAATAATAAAGATGAGGACCAAGGGAGAGCCGCCAAATATGAATTTAATAAAAGAGTGCTTCAATATTAAATTTACATTACCAAATATCAAAAGAACTTGGTTCACTTTTGGCTTATTTTGGCTCTCGGATAGGGTAAAACTCCCAAAAAATGAACCAAAGAGAAAGAAGTTCAGTTCCCTGGTTTTAAACCTTAAAAAAAGTTTCTATGCATGTCTTTATTCTTGATAATCCACATTACAAAGACCAGTAAACGAATGAAAATTATCTCTATGCAGGCATCAATTAATTAATTAGGAATAAGAAATGATCATTCTCTGAGTATATTGTGAGGTGTTCATTATGGTCGAGGCGTGATATTATCCAATAAAGGCTGAAGGGCCAAATGATAGATTTGATCACGCCCCGACTGTAATGAACACCTCATAATATGCAGATTCCTTATAACCTATATTTATAGTATAATTTTCAGCAACTGTGTCACTTAATTTTTAAATTTTTGACATTTTAACGTTAATTTCATTTCGTATAGTTATACAGAACCCGCTTGTGCCGCAACAGTACGTCATTTTTGTCATTGGTGAAATTATCGAAATATACGTTACAAGTTTGATTTGTACGTGTAATGTTATTGCAGACAAAGACACTGGAAAATGTAAATATTACGTGATAAATGGTATTCAGAAACAACATTGATGAAACTCATTTACGTTTATTTTGTTTACATGTATATAAATACAGAATAATTTTAAACACCGAACGTTTAGAATAATCTTATTAATATTTTTAACAGAGCTTATGCATGTATGCCATAAAATACAGCACAACAGTATTTGCCCCATTCAGAAAATGACGTCATAAATATATATATATATATATATATATATATATATATATATATATATATATATATATATATATATATATATATAATACAACATAGTAATACATGTGTCAATAAGTATAAATAAGAGAAGAAAAATAGTAATAATACAAAGAGTGGTAGAAAAAGTGGCATGTAGAGTTCAGAGTTTAAATGGTATTCAATATACACAAATAGTAATATTAATAACTAAAATAGTTTAGGCTGGACAGCAGACTTGCTCCTGGATGTTCAAAATAAAAGTGCTTAATTTTTTCAACGTTTTTATGTTTGATGTTGTAAACAGTTCCCTAATTTTAATGTATTTGGTTTATGACAGTACCTGGTTGGTAAAAATTGTTTACGTAAATTTGAGAGGGATTTGCACTAGAGAATAAAATGAAATTCGTCCGCTAATTTACCAATATTACAGAGTGTGCAACTCCTGTCATTTAAAGGAATTCCATACCATCTACCGGTTTCAATCGGTAAACGGTGGTTAGATGTTCTGAATTTGATAAGTGGTTTCCAAACTTTTTTGGTAAGAATGCTAAAGTATTTTTCAAATCCAAAATTTTGTTTATAAATTTTATATATTTGACCCTTGGATGAGTTATCTATGTCATTTGCCCATTTCTGAATAAACTGGTCCTGTAATCTTTGTTTGATGGCAGCCGAAATCTACTTAACAGTATATGTTGCTGTACTTTAATTGTTCTGTCCAGATATTAGAAAAACCACAAGAATCTAAAGTATGTCGTATAAAATCAGTCCATGGATTTACACAGTCATTATTGTACATATATTGATTTGCTAAAAATTTATAAACAGTAAACACAATCTTATTTTCTTGCCCTTGAATCATTTTTGTCCAATAAGAGATCATTCGAGAATATACAGTGACATATAAAGGATAACGACCTGATTCACCATAGACATATAAGATGGCGTACTACTTTTCAAACAAAAATTTCAAATGGATTTTTTCAATAATATCTATATTCTCGTAACCCCAAATTTCACAACCATAGAGCAAAACTGGTACTACTACTAATTAAATTGTTGTTCTATAGGTACATGTAGATTAAAGAGTCTTATTTTTCTAATAATACTATACATAGATTTCTGTGCTTGCTCGACTAAGTGTTTTTTGGCTTTACAAAAAGATCCACTTCTGGAAAACACAATACCCAAATATTTGAATTCACTCACAATTTCAACAACATTATTATTATAATAAAATATATTTTTAGGCTTAGGGCCTTTTGAAAAAACTAATATCTTTGTTTTTTCTACATTGACATTTAGTTTCAATTGGGAACAATACACATGGAATTCATCTAGTGCTTTCTGAAGATCATCAGCGGTCTCAGTCATGATAACCGTATCGTCCGCATAAAATAACAGGCAAAGTTTCATGTATAACATCAACTCATCTTCAATTGAAGAGCTAATACTTTGTAATCCAGCAATATTTTTATCTAATAAAAAATCTTTTAAGTCGTTAATATAAATAGAAAAAAAAGGAGATAAATTTTCTCCTTGGCGTACACCTATATTACAACAGAAAAAATCAGATGACATACCGTTCATACATATCTTAGATTTAATTCCTTTGTACATATTTCGTATAAAAGCATAGCATTTCCCCCTATTCCATTCTCTAGTAGTTTATACCAGAGACCATTTCTCCAGACGGTATCAAATGCTTGTTTAAAGTCAACAAAAGCACACAATATTTTTTTCTTTCTACTGAGTAAAAAGTGTGTGATAAAAATTGAAGAGTTAGAATATGGTCCAGAGTCGAGTGATTTTTCCTAAAACCTGCCTGACTTCTAGTGATGAGGTTAATTTCAGGTGCGTACGTCTCTAAACGTTTGCTCAAAATACAAGTAAATAATTTGTCGAGACAGCTAAGTAATGTTATCGGTCTGTCATTTTCTGGCTGGGCGGGGTCGCCCTTATTTTTAAATATAGGTTTAATAATTCCAATCACCCACTCGTCTGGTACATAACCTCTATCGAAAATTAAATTAAATAATTTCCTATAAACTGGAAGAAATATTTTAACTGTTGTGGAAATGTGTTCATTAATCACTAAATCATGTCCCGGTGATTTATTGTTTTTAAGTTTCTAAACCGCTTCTAAAATTTCTTCGTCGCTAATAGGAAGGTTCAGAAAATTACATGTATATGTATCTGAAACGTCGACATCGGTAATCACATCTGATAGACTTTCATTGTCATCACCGACTTTGCATTCATTCATATCTTTCAGAAACTCGAACATATTATTAATATCTACAGCGCTTGAGTTATTTTTACTTCTAGCATTAAGGATTTTCCAATAATCTTTAGGATTATTAGAAAGTTCATTAATTTTTTTGTTAATTCCGACTTATGGTTTTTAATACATTTATCCATTATGTTTTTATGATTTTTGTTTGCTGATTTTAGAGTTTCTTTGTTTTCGACAGATTTACATTTAGAATAACTCTGTGTGGCTGAGTGGAATTTTTTCCATGCGGATATGCATTCGTGATTAAACCACGGTTTATTGCGTCTTACATGTTTAGAATGTGGATAAATGACACCAAATGTTTCCTTAGCAGCGTTAGAGAAAATACTACAAATATCACTAGTTATATCAGAAATATTGTTTTGATTGAAGTCACGCGTTCCTCTGACTAGGTCATCTAAGATGTGTTCAATAGCATTGACGGCCGCAGTATTGATGTTTTGACAAAAGTCCTTAGCTTTATCCTGAGACCATAATTTTACACATGGCTGAGTTTTCCCTGTGGTATCATACGACGGTGTTTGTGTATTATTACAACTTGAAATAGTAAAAGAAATCGGATTATGAACATCTGAATATAAATTATTAAATTCTTCAATGTCGAAATCTTGGAAAAAAGCAAACATATGTACACTGGATAAAACGTGGTCGACTGTGCTACTGTTCTTACATGTAGTACCACCTGTATGTTTATCATTGCCGATACGGCTATTTAAAATATAAAGTTCATTGTTTTAACAAAAATCTATAAGTTTATACCCAAAATTGTTTACATGAGAGTCTTGCACTTTACGTTCAAGTGGAATATTTGACAATTGAAAAACTTGTGAGCGGACTGCTCTATCAGTATTATACAAATCTTCACCCATATTCATTTGCGTTAAAAAATCATCAGATATAACATAATCTCGTAAACAACCAACACGGGCATTAAAATCACCGAGTAAACATATATACTTAGAATCTCTTGCAATATTGATAAGTTCCTGTTCTAATTCAATAAAACATTCAGGGGAAGAAAATCTACTACATTCAAGGGGTATATAAACGATTCCACATAATAAATCCTCGTCATAGTTTAAGAGAAGTTTGTTAATTTTAAACCATAAGACATTTTTGCAATCAGTTTTAATGATTTTGACATGCTTGGCTAAGTTTTCTTTAAATGAGAGAATAATTCCACCAGATCGGGTTTTAGAAAGTTTCTATTTTTCATAAAAGTAACAAAACCAGGAGTAGCTATTATATCCGAATCATCTGTTTTCGTTTCTGTTAAACCAAGAATGTCAAAGCCAGATATAAATTGATTAAACTCATCATAATTTAATTTGTTCTTAATGCTACACACATTAAGTGAAAGGAAATGTAGTTTCCTGTGGCAATCGTCAGTTAGTGGTGTTCCGGTCTGCTCTCCGGTGCATCCCTATAATCGGTCAGGCGTCGATTCTTGACGTTGCCTCTTTAATGGCTGATGATGCTTAGCGGTCCCGCTCTGTTGACTCTGAGCTGGGGTTGAATAATGCGGCACGGCGCGATCTGGGCAAAATCGGGGAGCGGATCCTGATGATGGGTCGTATTTTTCTCCCTCGATGTAGAGTGTATCACGGATCAGACTCGCGCGTTTGTGGTCTTTCTTTGCTTGTCTTAACACTGGATACAGTCGCTTTCTTTTTCCTTCAATTTCTGGAGGGAACTGTTCGTTCACCCATACACGGCTTCCCTTCAGCTTCCTAGCAGCTTTTTTTCGAATAAATTCTCGGTCTTTAAAGTATGAAAATTTCGCAATGATATTACGGGGCTGCTTCTTGAATTCTGACCATTTGCCCATTCTATGCACTCTCTCAAATGGTATCTCGTATTCTAGTTTGTATCTCTTTTGTAGGAAATCTTGGAAAAACAACCAGCTATAAAAGCCATCATGAGTTACTCACTTCTCCTGTTCCAGTTTTTGAATATTCAATCTTCGTTGACAATCACCATCCGGGATTTATACCAAAATCATTTTACCTTTATATCAGTGATTTTAGTTAGCCAATTATTACTTTACTATTAACAAGTCTATTTGTTTATTTTGAAAGTTCAAAAACTATTTTTGTTTCGAATGATAAAAACCTTGCATAACTCTTTTGATCATACAACTTCTTTATAATTACATGATATTCAATGATTAATAACTAAATATGAACAAGCAAAGGAAGATAACTCCATTAGGAAGAAGCAAGGGAAAATAACTCCATTAACTGTTACCCCCCCCCCCCTTTTGCAAATATGCTAGGTCCTGAACCCTGACTTAGGGGTCATTTATTTCACAATTAAGGTAGAGGAGTTAGTGAACATCATAACCATGCATTCAGTTGTTTGCCCACATGTGTGGGAGTAAGGATTTTTAAGATTAAATACATTTTTACTATATGGCTATATTGGCCCCACCCTAGGGCCTAAACCCCTGTCCCAGGGATCATGAATTTCCTTATTTAGGTAAAAGACTCCATGGACATCATAACCATGCATTTAGTTTTTCACAAATATATATGGGAGTATAGAAGAAGATTTTCTAAGATTTAATAGATTTTTACTATATGGCCATATTAGCCCCACCCTAGAGCCTGAACCCCTGACCCAGGGGTCATGAATTTCACAATTTTGGTAGAGGGTTTCATGGAAAACATAACCATGCATTTAGTTTTTTACAATTATGTATGGGAGTAGAGAAGAAGATTTTCTAAGATTTAATACATTTTTACTATATAGCTATATTGGCCCCACCCTAGAGCCTGGACCCCTGACCCAGGGACCATAAACTTCTTAGTTTTGGTAATGGGCTTCATGGACATCATAACCATGTTTTTAGTTTTTAACAAATATCTATGGGAGTAGAGAAGAAGATTTTCTAAGATTTAATACATTTTTACTATATGGCCATATTGGTCCCGCCCTAGAGCCTGAACCTCTGACCCAGGGGGCATACATTTCACAATTTTGGTAGAGGGCTTCATGGACATCATAACCATGCAATCAGTTTTTTCCTCACATGTGTGGGAGTAGAGAAGAAGATTTTTGAAAATTTGGCTTTTTTTGCATATTTGGCCCCACATGTGACACCCTGGGGGTGGTAAAGCCACCAATTTCCCAATTTACATTCCTCTTACCATAGAGATGCTTCACACCAAAAATGGAAACAACTGGCCCCTTGTAGTTTTTAAGAAGAAGTTAAAAATGTAAAATTGTTAACGCACGACGTACGACGACGGACGAAAACAGATAGCAATAGGTCACCTGAGTTTACTCAGGTGACCTAAAAACGCAAAGAGATGCAGTATTTTTTTTTCGAACCGTAATTCTACGAATCCCAAATACGTAATTGGTTTTTCTTTGTCCTAGCATTAAATGAAGGGATGAATTTTAACAACACAGTAGAGATAAATAGGGGCCCTGTGACTGTAATAGATTCAAGTCTAAAATGTTGATAAAAACTGTATATGTTAAGAAAAAAATAATGACTTGGTGGCATGCATTAACCTGTTATTCAATAGGTTCAATGGATGGGTTTTAGGGCTGACCCATTTGTACCAACATCCTAAGGTCTTGATATTCACAATCTAGTCTCTAAAGATTCTTACTACTACACGTATGGTGTCTGGGACACTACCTATTTTACCTCGGACCCTATGGTCACCGTATGTATTACAAACACTCAGATGTACCATACGCCTCAAGTACAAAACCAGATACGTTCACTCATCCTTACTGTGATGAAAGATGACAACATTGACGATAACGTTGCGATCAATTGGCTGGCGGTTTACAAAGATTCCGCATTCTATAACAGTACATCAGAAAATGCCTTTGTGAAAGCTTTGGGAGCATTTCTTCGATCACCACAGGGACAAATGTTTTCTAATGATATAGTATTGGATGAAACATCTGACAATATCGTGTCGTCCAAAATTCATGTCAGAACCGTTAATTTGAAAACTCCCGAAGAGCAAGGCGATTTTATGTTACGTATTAGGGAGATTGAAAAACATGCGCCTGTTCAATGCATAATTTTTAGCCCCATCTTTACACTTTGTGAACAATATATTCAAATTTTGTCAACAACCTTGCAAACAATCGGTATAACTTTGGCGGTTGTTCTGATTGTCATATATTTCTTCATGCCCAAGATACCGGAAGGCGTAGTCGTGGCACTGACGCTGGTCAGCATCATTGTGGGAATATTTGGCTTCATGTACTATTCTGACCTTTCTCTTAATTCCATGACGATGATTTACCTCGTGATGAGTGTAGGGTTTTCGGTTGATTTCAGCGTTCACATCTGCCATGCTTTCTTGTCTCCCCAAAGCAATGATCGCGAGACGGTGTTGGAGAGAGCCATTGACTCAACGGGCGGACCCATCTTGAACGCAGCCTTCTCGTCAATGCTTGGTGTTATTGTTTTGATGAATTCTGACAGCTACGTATTCTTGTGTTTTGGTAAAGTGATGTTCTTGGTCTTAGGACTGGGCTTAATTCATGCATGCTTGTTCTTACCATTATTTCTATACATTTTGACGCCATGTTTACTTCATCAGAAAAATGTTGTTAAACCAGAAAAGGCTAAAGTTAAATTGAATTATCTTGAAACATTCACGATTTATGACCCAAAAGTTTTCAAAAGTGAACTATCTTTGAATAATTATTCTAACGATTTTGAAGACTCGGAATTCGACTGCTCATCTGTATCGTCTGAGCATGTGTCGCCAAACCAGAATGAAGAGAAACAATGAAATAATTATTAATATAGTTTGATTCTTGATTGTTTTGTGTCCTTTAAAGTCTTTTGTGATTGTCATTTTAGTGGCTTAACGATCTCCGATCCTCAGCCATATCCGATAACTTTAAATTATTCGGATTTTTTTATTCGTACCATGAATCAGCCTTTATATAAACAAATTTAATTAGTCATCTAGTGTTAATATTACGATCGAAATGCTTGGTTTAGTGGTTCCACGGAGATATACTACATTGTACAGTGTAAAGGGGTTCGAGCCACCGATGCACTGTTACAACCTTTTGATTAAATTTGACCTCAACTTGTATATTTATTATTTTATGTTTATTTTTCCATTATGTTCTAAATTGACCGGAAAACCATCAATGTGCATAGCGCATTGATGAAAAAGTTTTACGGTCAATATTATGTTGCATTGTTTGAATTTACAAACCTGTGAGTGCTGTATCTTGCTTATAACTTTACAACTGACACTCAACGTTTGATTGATCATTAGAAATGCCTTACTAAAGCATTGTAAACAATAAATATAAAAAGAATGAATATTGAGTAATTTTAAATAATATAAAATTTACCTAAGATCAACCATAAAACAAAACCTGTCAAATAATTAAATTTTACATACATGTATATTACATGTATTTAATTATTTTTCTATTTTTAAAATCTTAAAACTTTGTCTGTTATTTTTTCATTTAATTAAAAATTTACCTAAGGCCAATAATTGTACAGGCTATAATTCACCTGAAATTAATTTCCTTTGATCCTTTACAACATTACCTGTGCACCATTCCCACTTAGCTAAAATCAGTCACCCATAAAAAAATCCAGAATTTTAGCTAAGTGGGAAGACACCCTCACGAATATAGATTTAAAAAATCATAAAAATGCTTAAGCAGAATGTAAAGACGTACTTACCAGTGTTTCAAATTTATACGGAGCGATTAAACATTTTTCTTTATTTTTAATCAAAGCACTTTAACATCAGAAAGAACATGTAATCTTACTTATAGCCATGCACTATTTCTTACAATGTCGTTGCACTCAGAGAATTGGCGTTAGTAGGAATATGAAAGTCCCACCCTTTACAGTGTTGGTATAGGGGTTTACCGCCGGTATGCTCCTAGTTTTGATTGCAGATCTACTGCGTGGTTTATTTAATAGTTTAATTAAAGCTGGATAAGATCCAATTGCGATATTTTACATATACCAGGGAATTTGTGAATTTTGTGTGCGGTCAATGACACACACTACAGTTAAAACTACTAATAAAACTACATGTATGAACAACTATTACATATATCGAAATTTCATTTTTGCACTGTCTTTTGATCGTGCGGCGGATCACACGGATCCGGATGTAATGATTTTTGTATATTTCTCAGGATCGTAACACGTAATAAAAACGCCAAGAACAATCCACTCAATTATAAAAACCACAGTAAATCTTTTTAAAAATGAAATTCAGTATATTCATAATAATTTAATGAAGTCTCCAATTTATAGAAGTCCAGTTTTCCGATCTTAAATTATCGGGACTAGTTATGGTTTCATTACGCATTTAAAAGACTGTATGCAAAGACAACTATTAAAATTTCCAAATTGAGTTTCGGCTTGGCTAAATTCCAACTTCCTTCTTCGGTACTACTTAAAAGGGTATCGTTATCAAATAAGGATTGGTGTGGAGTACAATGAGCCCGCATACAATGTAAGTAGTTGCCGTCAGAGGAAGATTTTTTATTTATGTAAATACAAAAAAAAAACATAAGTATAAGTGTATCGAATTTAATGTCTTGTCTTCACTTCATAGACAAACTAGGTTTTATTTGATATATAACGTTTAGAGATATGTCCACCAATGGTAAAACTCCAAAGTTGTGTAACGAAACATGAATATAAAATAATTCTATTAACACAGCAGGAAAGCCGATATCTGTTGCGTAATGTTAGTTATTGTTTTTACTTGCAATATATATATATATATATATATATATAGAGAGAGAGAGAGAGAGAGAGAGAGAGAGAGAGAGAGAGAGAGAGAGTTAACTCCAAGAAAAAACTCAGTGGTCGGTGAAATATATATAAAACTTAAATAAATGAAAACACAAAGATTGATTAAAACATAAGCGCTTTCATTTTCTTCAGATGTTTCTTTTATTTAAGTGTTATATATATATATATTATTTTTTAGTGAGTTTGAAGAATTAAAGTATGTTAGTATGTTGGAAGAATTAGACTCAACCCGGTTCATGCGCAGAATAAATTCTAATAAATTTGACGAGGTATACCATGTATCGGACAACGATGCAACATTACTCTTCTTAATCGGCCATGCGTTCTTTTGGACTTTCTTCAGCAGCAAAGCAGTGCATAGAATGAGTTTTGTAGCCATCTTGTTATTGTTACTCCATTTTTTTCCTGAATTCATCATTGCGTACAGGTTTGACTCACTGAAATTCATGTGTATGATGACGAACTTTATGAGTAAGTTTTTATAACTTTATATCAACTCATAATAATCTTTAAAACCCGATAAACCTATTGTTTTAATAATGATTGAAAGTAGTAGATTTATATGGTGTTTTTTCCACAGGCATAATCTCATTAATTTTTCTTGGCGACATGATACCTCTATCCATTATGGTGGATGCACCTCCGAGTTCAGGTTCCAAAAATGAGGAATGGATGTCATTCATGTTGAAAAAGATAGTAATAACAATTGCCTTCACCACAGGCTTTACAGGCCTGCTAGCGTTCACCATTAGATCCTCCGCTGTAACTGTTTGTTTTATGATATTTTGCATATACCTGTACACAGGTAAGTATCTACCTTTTACTTTGAAATATTGTACTGAAAACATACATTGTTTTATTATTCACAATAGAGAATAAATCACACAAGTCAGAGAGAGAGAGAGAGAGAGAGAGAGAGAGAGAGAGAGAGAGAGAGAGAGAGAGAATAAAATCTTGTTGCGCTACCGTGGCTAAAAATATAGTGCCGGGATCTTTACCGGAAAAACTCTTTTTTGAGATCGAATATATATAATTTAACGATTATTCTTTAAAGTACATATCAAATCTATTCGAAACGCGTTATGACGTTTACTTGTGCTCATACACCTTGATCAGGTTTGACGTGTGTTATTTAAGAAATAAACAGCAATTTAAAAAGTTCAACGGGATATGAAGTTGGTTGGTCACGTTATCAAATCCTGTGATCAAATGACCGGAGGGCTTCTCAGATTTGATCACGTACCAACCAACTTCATATCTCGGTATTGCTGGCTAATACTTATATTTATTTAAGGAATAAGGGATCATTCTTTGAGTATTATGAGGTGATAATTTCGGTCGGGGCGTGGTCAAATCCAATAAAGCCCGAAGGGCTTTATGATAGATTTGACCACGCTCCGACCGAAATTATCACCTCATAATATACAAAGAATGATTTCTTTTTACTTATATTTATATTATTTCCAATTTTTACACTTTAAAACGACATTATTTTAAACCATTTTTTTTATGTAGCAAATGCTTTATATTATGCTTATAGGCCACGCCCATTTTGTGTCACTCATGTTTTATGACGTCATTGGGTTTTAGGGTTCAAAATTGATTCGTAATGTTTTCACAAACAAAAACAGTTGAGAATGTAAATATTTTTGAATAAGACAAATCGTTCAATACTGTTAAAATTATCGATATTTTATGTTTACATTAATCCAAGTGTCACCGGGTTAACGGGTGTGTGACTGTCAGTCAATATATCGTGTTTCAATAGCTCAGTGGTTAGAGCGCTGGTACGGTATGCCAAAGGCCATGGGTTCGAGTCCCGGTTGAGAAATGACTTTTCACCACCTGTTAAAACGGCACGCCTGTTAACAAGTCCCAACCAGGACTCGAACCCAGGGCCTCTGGCGTACCGTGCCAGCGCTCAAACCACTGAGCTATTGAGACCCGATATATTGAATGACAATCACACACCTGTTAATCCGGTGACATACTCCCCCTCTTTCATTCATCCCCGAATTATTAGAGTACAGGAAATGCTGTGAAGCATATGCGTGGAGAATGACAGCGGGTTTTGTACGTTAGACGCCAAATGTAACAAGTGGTGAAAAGTCAAGTCTCAACCGGGACTCGAACCCAGGGCCTCTGGCGTACGTGCTAACAATCTAATCACTTAGCTATTGAGACCCGATATATTGACTGACAGTCACACACCTGTTAACCCGGTGACATAAGCGACAAGCGATAAGCGCGTACTATGATCATTGTGACGTCATGAAAAAGTTAACTTTTAAAAGAAATAAACAGCAATTTAAAAAGTTCACTGGGATATGAACTTGGTTGATCACGTGATCAAATCCTGTGAAGCGATTCGATCACGTACAGCAATCTCGGTAATTTTGTTTATTTACATTTGCAAATATGCTTCCTTATATGAACCTATAGAATAGCGTAAACGTTCAATTCTGTATATTTGCATTTGCAAATATGTTTCCTTGTATGAACCTATGGAATAGCGAAAACGTTTAATTCTGTATGAACTTTTTCATGACGTCACAATGATCATAGCACGCGCTTATCGCTTGTCGCTTGGATTATTGTAAAAAAAAATTACCCCAAACCATTTTATATCGTATAAAACAAATAAATATTGAACTCATTCCTTAAATATATAAGGAAGCATATTTGCAATTGTAAATAAACAAAATGAAACGTTTTCGCAATTCTATAGGCTCATATATTTGCAAATGTAAATATTGAAAATTGAACGTCACATATTTCCAATGGGGAAAATTACATCAAAAAATGAACGTCACATATTTCCAATTGCAGACTTAAGGGGAAATTTACACCGAATGTAAATATTTTTCGACTGCACGCAAACCATCGGACTTTGGCGTGTCACACCATCGGGGTTTGGCGCCGACCATCGTATTTTGGCGTGACCATCGGACTTTAGAGTTCCACCGTACTTTGGACAAAAAAATGATATGAAATAATACGGGTTATGTATTTTTCTGCAATATCGCTACCTTCATACCCCGCATGAAACACCAAATAAAGATTTCATTGTTTAATCCCTGCTCAGCTCAAGAAACCTTCACGAGCCGTACAACATCTGAATACCGCCAAAAATGATAGGGTGACTATATATATATATTATTTACCCCACCTCTGATGGGTTTGATGGTGCTAGATTTCTATTGCTTCGATTCTGATTGTTGATTGGTCACCTGATTGACTTAATTAACACATTATATACAATTCTAATGTCTTAGTTCCATCTTCTTAAACAAGAGGCATATAGGCCTTAACGGTCGCATACCTGAGTACCATAGCCCATACACAAACTTGTCGAGGAGTCTCATATAAGCATTTCGTTAAGTTTCATTCTGGAGTAGAAAAATTTTAATATTGTAACGATGACCACCTCCCTGCCTGAAATCTTTCAAAAAGGATTTGGAAACCTATAAACCTATAAAACTTAAAGATCATAATATTAATAGAATGCATGACCTAATATTGAAAAAGTGCAAGACTATGAAAGAAAATAATTTTCCCGTATTTGTCAACTTTTAAGTAAGGTTGTATGCGTATATTTTTTCATAGATAAACTAAGACAAGGTGGCTAGTATACATGTTTTATTTAAAACTACCCCCATCTCCCATCCCCATGGGCAGACAGAAACTCTCCCTGTGGGCATTTAAACAAAAATGAAAAAAAGCTATGTAAAGCTATATAGAGTTACTCCCTTCTCCTGTTCCAACTTCACCATCTGGCATTTTTACCAAAATCATTTTACATGTACTGCTTATCAGTGATTTAGGTTAGCCAATTATTACTTTACTATAAACAAGTCTATTTGTTTATTTAGAAAGTTCAAAAACTGATTATGTTTCAAATGATAAAAATACTTGAATAACTCTTTAGGTCACCTGAGTAAACTCAGGTGACCTATTGCTATCTGTTTTCGTCCGTCGTCGTGCGTTGTGCGTTAACAATTTTATATTTTTAAAGCTGAACACCGCTCGTAAATAGGCACCGTCACACAGGTACCTGGTATATAAACCATTCGATTTCGTTACACCCGATTGCACACCTGAAACTCGTGGCCGACATGTAGTATTCCTTTCGTCGCCTTTGGATTTTATGCATTTATTTCTTAAACTATGTGCATATTCTGTTTGTAAATAATGACTTGACCAATTTATTTAATGTTAGTATTCTCTTATCTTGAAAAAAGTTCCTAAAATTTGATAATTTCATCGCGACGGAGTAACACGGCGAGGCAAGATGTAACGTCCACACAGGTGAGACCTCTACAGCGAAGTACTTTGAACTGTTTAGAGGTCGGTCCCTTATATAAGGGTTGTAGGGACAGCAGTGATGAAAGAGAAATATGGCGGACAGTGCCTATTTACGAGCGGTGTTCAGCTTTAACTTCTTGAAAACTACAAGGTCAATTGTTACGATTTTTTGTGTGACGCATTTACGAAAGACGAATAGGGCCACATAAAAAAACATTTTTATCTCGTAATTACGAGAAAAGATCTCGTTATTACGAGATAATTATCTCGTTATTACGGGTTAATTATCTCGTTATTACGAGAATTTTTATAAAATGGTGCGTTTCATTGTTCTACATGTACTATCTGAGTCTCTTTATGTAAAATGGATGAACATACGTTAAGATATTCATTAAATTAGTGAAAGAAATTTTAGACTCCAAAATGTTAATATACATAAACAATTATTTTCAATATAGGTTGTGTATGAATATCAAACATAATCCGAGGTAAATCCCGAATATCCATGATTGAAACTATATAGTTATCTGTAACTAATATAATTGTGTTTTTATGAAAAATTTAAGATTTTTAAACATTATATGCATTAACATATCCATATGGCCATACCCCCCCCCCCACCTTACGGCCTGAACCCATGACCCAGGGGCCATGAATTTCACAATTTAGGTAGAGGAGTTCGTGGACATCATAACCATGCATTCAGGTTTTTTCCACCATGTGTGGGAGTAGAAGATTTTCTAAGTTTTAATACATTTTCACTATATGACCATATTAGCCCCGCCCTATGGCATAAACCCCTGACCCAGGGGTCATGAATCTCACAATTTTGGTAGAGGAGTTCGTGGACATCATAACCATGCATTCAGGTTTTTTCCACCATGTGTGGGAGTAGAAGATTTTCTAAGTTTTAATACATTTTCACTATATTACCATATTAGCCCCGCCATATGGCCTAAACCCCTGACCCAGGGGTCATGAATCTCACAATTTCGGTAGAGGGCTTCATGGACATCATAGCCATGCATTTAGTTTTTTTCTCAAATATATATGGAATTAGAGAAGAAGATTTTCTAAAGGTTTTTACATTTTTACTATATGGCCATATTGGCCCCACCCTAGAGCCTGAACCCCTGACCCAGGGCCATAAATTTCACAATTTTGGTAGAGGGCTTCATGGACATCAAAACCATGCATTCAGTTTTTTTCTCACATATGTGGGATTAGAGTAGAAGATTTTTGAAAATTTGGCTTTTTTGGGCATATTTAGCCCCGCCTGTGGCGCCCCGGGGGTGCTAGAGCCATGAATTTCACAATTTATATTCCTCTTACCATAGAGATGCTTCATGCCAAAAATGGTAACAATTAGCCTTGTAGTTTTCAAGAGAAGTTAAAAATGTAAAATGTTAACGCACGACGCCGGATGAAAACAGGTGACCTCAAAATACTGGTATATATCTGAGTTTACTGTCAAAAAGTAGTTTTCTTTTTAAAAATATGAATACTTTAAAATGTGATTGAAAATTGAAATATCTTATTTTGTTACATTTTACAGTTGCTGCAGTGCCATTCTGTTACCAGCTCTTTATATTATTCAGGACAGTTGGTATCAACGAGAATAATACCGAAAAGATGAGACGGTTTTGTTGCTGTGCTTTAACAAATAAGTCAAAACAAAAATACTCAAAAAGATCTAAATCGAGATGCCGTGTTTGTCATAAACCAAGAAGTCAAGACGACGTTGAAAGTCTACTTTACCCAAATAAACTGACCATAGCTGTAATGTACTTGGTATACATTGCTTATTCTATATTTGAGGCTTTATATGTAGATCAGGATCATGATATTCACGATCATTTTTCAGAACCTAGATATAGGTTCCTGAAACCTACTATTGAACCTTTGGTCAGCAATCAGCAGTATCATACATTTTTTAGTACAAAGTCAGATACGTTCTCTCAGAAGATGATAGCAAGGTGAAAAATTGAAATGCACATTTAATATTCAGATCATTGTATTTAAGGAATAAGGAATCATTCTTTGAGTATTATGAGGTGATAATTTCGGTCGGGGCGTGATCAAATCCTATAAAGCCCGAAGGGCTTTATGATAGATTTGATCACGCCCCGACCGAAATTATCACCTCATAATATTCAAAGAATGATTCCCTATTACTTATATTTATATAATTTAAGCTATCGTACGATTAAATATTTAAATATATATAGGCAAACCCCGTTGGCGCCTCATTTTGGCGTCATTTGAAGTTATGGTTTATATAGTACAAAATCGATACGTAGTGTTATCAGAGGCAAAGACACTGGAAAATGTAAATATTTATAGAACTTATTTATAAAACTTTGAAGTTAGAAAAAAAAATCTTTGGACACTGTGACACTAATGATTTATGTATTTGTGTTTATATGATTATTTTTATGACAATACCTCAATATCTTATTGAAGATATTTCGGTTTTGGGGTGGGGGGAGTGTGATTATATTTAGCATGGTCACATGTCAAGCTCATGATCGTCCATAGCTTAAGCAAAACGTAACGATAAATATTATTGGATTGAAGTAACATTCGGAAAGTGTCTGTGTTATTCATAATGATTTGGGAAAATGCTGGTTTGATTTATAAATACATATAGTCGTTCTGATTGGTTAAGAGAAACACACCCTAGAGCGCGGTGTATATAAAGTCAGGATTTGCCTTATATTACGGCAGTTGACGTGGTATCTCCTCTAAGGTTCGAATCAACTCACTTCCCTGGGTAGATGGGTGGGCCCCAGTCTCCAATTCCCGTCTCGTACTTTCCCTTGCTAAGTGTTTTGTTTATTGTCCCGTAAATTGTCATAGTGCAGCATGCTAGGCGTTTAGTCCGTGCTAAGTGGGTTGGCATTAGGTTTGGGTTACTTGGATTTTTATTAACATTAGGGGGGATGTGCGGCCATCCTTTACATTTGAGCACAAGAATGTAAACATTTCTTGAATTGGCTTGTTTCTGTCCGAAACTGACCAAAACTGTTGCCAAAAGATATAAAAGCAATAAATATGAGATTCTACATGTTGTTTTATATGTAAATTATGCATACAGGAACAGGACAATGCCTTTTTTAATAACTTAAAACAGCTGTCGAACTGCGCAGCTACAGACTTATTTTGAAGATTTCAAAATCTGAAAAAATATGAAGGGGGTTCATTGGTGTTCTCTCTACAACCATTTGTTGAGAAAAAGGTTGAATTTTGCACATAAATGTAGAAACTTTGCCTTAAAATAGGGTACCCTAATTTTATCAGTCGGCATGGTATCTATTTTTAGAACAAGAAAATTCCAAGCTACACTTAGAACTCCCGTGTCTATGGAGGCACATTGACGTTATATTTTCATCGATAAAAATAAATGTAAATTCAAAACAATCTGGACTGAATGTGACAGACATCTCTATTCCAGTTCCAATTGTTTTAGTTCTATGAGTGTAAATTAAATTAAATTCTTTTTAGAAGTACATGTAGGATAGGGGTTCAAAATATTAATTGCCTTAAAGAAAAAATATACATATATTTTTCAATAAAAATATAACTCTAATGTACCTTCATAGGCACAGACAAAAATATCTCGTGCAAATTGATGTTTTTTGATACTCATTTTAAGAATGGGGTACCCTTTTTGAGACAAAGTTACAACTTAAATAAGCAAGCTTTGACCTTTTTTTCAACAAATGGTTGTAGAGTAGACACTAATGACATCCTTTCATATTTTTAAATCTTGAATTTAAGTCTGTAGCTGCGCAGTTCAAAGTGATTAAAAAATGCATTGTTCTGACCTTGTATGCGTAATTTGCATACAAAACAACATGTTAAACGTCATATTTATTGCTTTTATATCTTTTGACAACAGTTTTAGTAAGATTTGGACAAAAAACAAGCCAGTCCAGGAAATGTTTACATTTTTCTTCTCAAATGTAAAAGATGGCCGCACATCCCCCTTAAGGCAGGCTTACATTTACGTTATAACTTGGTAAGGATGGTAAAGGGAAGGTTACTGTATATTTTTGTATATAAGCTGTACTCTGTTTTATGCACTATAATAAATCTATAAAATCTCATAACAAGTGTTTTCATTTAGCTAGAACTTGGAATTAGACCAGGAAAACTGACTGTTTAAAACTGACTTTATCAGACTACTTTGGTGTTTAGAGATGTAAGAAATTATCATGAGATTATTGGTATAAATAAAAGTAATTACCACTACACGAATATATTGTAACCGTGACGGTATTATAACCACTATACGATTACAGATTCTTATAAGTACATGTATCATCGTCGGAATCGATGCACTATTGGGACCTTTCTTGGTTGATCTAGCTTGATTTGTGTGTTCTGGGAAAGTGATGTTTCTGGTCTTATAGGTTTTGTTCCATTTTGTTGATTTTTAGTTGTGTTTATATATACACATACTTTCATATATGAATACGAAGTTATCTTGAGAAGGATTTATGACCCAAAGTTTCACTAAAGTCTAAAATTTCTCGATGCTGATTCTGATGATTTGACACTTTACATACTGACAAGATTAACAGTTTTGTTGACTGGGGTTGAGGAAAACAACCGTTACCGTGGATTGATTTAACCCTCTTATTCGAAGTAATTATTCGTTTCTATTAATGCTCGCTACCCTCCTACCTGCATGAACCACCAAAGAGACAATTTCATTGTTTATGTAAAAATCAGATGCAATATGTTAAAACTTGAAATTATGAAAATGTTCAATAATTTTAGGTCACCTGAGCTGAAAGGTCAAGTGTCTGTGAGCTTTTCTGATCACTTCGGCGTGCGTCGGTCTGTCAGTAAACTTTTATATATTTTACTTCTTCTCCAGAACCACTGGGATAATTTCAACCAAACTTGGCACAAAGAATAATTTGGTGAAGGGAATTAAGGTTTACAAGAAGGATGGGCCACGTCCTCTTTCAAGGGTAAAAAGTTAAGAATTTAAATTTAATTTTGTTGACATTTTACAAAAAAAAATTCAAAAATCAATTGGCAAGAAAAACTGAAACTTGCATGGAAGCAGCATCAGGTACTGTTGATTCAATTTTTTTCAAATCGTGATCTGATCTCCTGAAATCCCATCCGGGGGGGGGGGGGGGCACAATGGGGGTGGGGGAGTCGGATTTTATACATAGGATTTTGTACATAAAAATAATTCAAAATCTTCTTTCAAAAACCTTATTTATATGCAAGCATCTCGACATTTGTTGATTCCCAATTGCTTAGACAATTGCTTGGACAATTATTAGGCCCCATAAGAGGTTTAAAGTTTGATGTAGGCTTATATAATTTATATGAACAGTCGTTTAAGATCTTTTTGAGAACTGTAATTCTCATTATGTGATATGACCATGAAATCATCGAGTTTAAAATAAGAATATCTGGAGAACATTTTGAAAATCTCAGGATCTATTGATAAATTGTCCAAATATTTTAATATTTTGTATATGCAACCAAAAAGCTGGTTTTATTTTTGCTTTTGTTGCTCTTGTAATTATTCTTAGCCATCATTAATAATTATACTTCTCCATATATACGTTTCGTGCATTAGTTTTAGGAATACAGTGACTAGTATTATTTTCATAAAAGCTAAATCCTTCTGCGCGCCATGCATACGCATAGGCCCGGTGCTCATCCCTGGTTTCCGTTGAGCTCAGCAGATAAGAGTCATCCACTACCCCAGGGGCTCGTTTCATAAAGTGGCCTAATTTTTGGGGTCTAACTTTAGTCTAAGCCGAGGACTTACACCAAAACTTAGTCGGACGTATTTTGCATTTCATAACGCGGCGTAATTAGAGGCGCAAACTTTAGAACATCGCTTTGACATAAGTCCTTGACAACGGAGCACTGCACTTGTATAAAACGGTTTCTTTTACGCCGTTATTGTACAGATATATGTAGCATGTGAAAATATGAATCAGTTTTAGAGGAACTAGCAATTGCAATAATTTTACGATTTGACAAATTCTTAATTGTTTCAGTATATACAATGACGCATACATTACTACTATACCATGGTTAAATATAACCAGGCTGAAGCTAGCAGCCACTAACAGCAGCCACTAAGCCCGTAGAAGCTAGCAGCCAATAAGGAAAATCATCAAAGTACTGAGAGTACTCGAATCGAAAATTATATTTTACTTTATTATCGGCATTCTTTAATTAATAACAAGAAGATTTATACATGATTAATTTGTATGAGGATTGACAACTTCGGAGGCAGTAAAGCTCGCCTGAATAAGAATTATAAATGCGTTTGTGTTTAATGAAATTAATGAATATTGGTATTTGTCTATACGTGTGCTTAAAAATTGATTCCCGGGTCTGTTTACTTCTCTCCGGATATAACATGCATAAAAATTCAGAAAAGTAGTCTAATTTTTACAAAAATAAGACTTTCAGACATCTTGTATTGTGATTTTATTCTCATAAAAAAATTTGCCTCTTTCAAAACGAAAACCAAACAAGAGAAATCCAGAGGTTAATTTGGGATTATTTTGTGTCAGCCATGTTTTGACGTGAACCTTCGAGAAAAAAATGCAAAGATATAAACAAGGGATTATTTAGCTCACCCGAACTTTGGCATTTTTTAGCATTTCACAATGATATAGGGGTGAAAAGTGGAACATTATCTCCCTTATCTTTGAAGTGTGCATCAAACGGATAACAGGGCAGTGTAGGGGACCTACAGGGCTATTATTTCCCGGTCTCAAATATGGGCTGTAGGGGTACCACCAAGTGGCTCCCAGGGGTTCGGGCTCATTTTAAGGGTTTATATCTCACGTGAGTTTGATCACATGAACCTGGAAACACTGAGGTTAAGTAGAGGACCTCAAGAGGTATCCATAACAAGGGTTAGAGGGCGTCTATAACCCCTATAAGGGTCCAGTTAGCTCACCCGAACTTTGGCATTTTTTAGCATTTCACAATGATATAGGGGTGAAAAGTGGAACATTATCTCCCTTATCTTTGAAGTGTGCATCAAACGGATAACAGGGCAGGGTAGGGGACCTACAGGGCTATTATTTCCCGGTCTCAAATATGGGCTGTAGGGGTACCACCAAGTGGCTCCCAGGGGTTCGGGCTCATTTTAAGGGTTTATATCTCACGTGAGTTTGATCACATGAACCTGGAAACACTGAGGTTAAGTAGAGGACCTCAAGAGGTATCCATAACAAGCGTTAGAGGGCGTCTATGACCCCTATAAGGGTCCAGTTAGCTCACCCGAACTTTGGCATTTTTTAGCATTTCACAATGATATAGGGGTGAAAAGTGGAACATTATCTCCCTTATCTTTGAAGTGTGCATCAAACGGATAACAGGGCAGGGTAGGGGACCTACAGGGCTATTATTTCCCGGTCTCAAATATGGGCTGTAGGGGTACCACCAAGTGGCTCCCAGGGGTTCGGGCTCATTTTAAGGGTTTATATCTCACGTGAGTTTGATCACATGAACCTGGAAACACTGAGGTTAAGTAGAGGACCTCAAGAGGTATCCATAACAAGGGTTAGAGGGCGTCTATGACCCCTATAAGGGTCCAGTTAGCTCACCCGAACTTTGGCATTTTTTAGCATTTCACAATGATATAGGGGTGAAAAGTGGAACATTATCTCCCTTATCTTTGAAGTGTGCATCAAACGGATAACAGGGCAGGGTAGGGGACCTACAGGGCTATTATTTCCCGGTCTCAAATATGGGCTGTAGGGGTACCACCAAGTGGCTCCCAGGGGTTCGGGCTCATTTTAAGGGTTTATATCTCACGTGAGTTTGATCACATGAACCTGGAAACACTGAGGTTAAGTAGAGGACCTCAAGAGGTATCCATAACAAGCGTTAGAGGGCGTCTATGACCCCTATAAGGGTCCAGTTAGCTCACCCGAACTTTTGCATTTTTTAGCATTTCACAATGATATAGGGGTGAAAAGTGGAACATTATCTCCCTTATCTTTGAAGTGTGCATCAAACGGATAACAGGGCAGTGTAGGGGACCTACAGGGCTATTATTTCCCGGTCTCAAATATGGGCTGTAGGGGTACCACCAAGTGGCTCCCAGGGGTTCGGGCTCATTTTAAGGGTTTATATCTCACGTGAGTTTGATCACATGAACCTGGAAACACTGAGGTTAAGTAGAGGACCTCAAGAGGTATCCATAACAAGGGTTAGAGGGCGTCTATGACCCCTATAAGGGTCCAGTTAGCTCACCCGAACTTTGGCATTTTTTAGCATTTCACAATGATATAGGGGTGAAAAGTGGAACATTATCTCCCTTATCTTTGAAGTGTGCATCAAACGGATAACAGGGCAGGGTAGGGGACCTACAGGGCTATTATTTTCCGGTCTCAAATATGGGCTGTAGGGGTACCACCAAGTGGCTCCCAGGGGTTCGGGCTCATTTTAAGGGTTTATATCTCACGTGAGTTTGATCACATGAACCTGGAAACACTGAGGTTAAGTAGAGGACCTCAAGAGGTATCCATAACAAGGGTTAGAGGGCGTCTATGACCCCTATAAGGGTCCAGTTAGCTCACCCGAACTTTGGCATTTTTTAGCATTTCACAATGATATAGGGGTGAAAAGTGGAACATTATCTCCCTTATCTTTGAAGTGTGCATCAAACGGATAACAGGGCAGGGTAGGGGACCTACAGGGCTATTATTTCCCGGTCTCAAATATGGGCTGTAGGGGTACCACCAAGTGGCTCCCAGGGGTTCGGGCTCATTTTAAGGGTTTATATCTCACGTGAGTTTGATCACATGAACCTGGAAACACTGAGGTTAAGTAGAGGACCTCAAGAGGTATCCATAACAAGCGTTAGAGGGCGTCTATGACCCCTATAAGGGTCCAGTTAGCTCACCCGAACTTTGGCATTTTTTAGCATTTCACAATGATATAGGGGTGAAAAGTGGAACATTATCTCCCTTATCTTTGAAGTGTGCATCAAACGGATAACAGGGCAGTGTAGGGGACCTACAGGGCTATTATTTCCCGGTCTCAAATATGGGCTGTAGGGGTACCACCAAGTGGCTCCCAGGGGTTCGGGCTCATTTTAAGGGTTTATATCTCACGTGAGTTTGATCACATGAACCTGGAAACACTGAGGTTAAGTAGAGGACCTCAAGAGGTATCCATAACAAGGGTTAGAGGGCGTCTATGACCCCTATAAGGGTCCAGTTAGCTCACCCGAACTTTGGCATTTTTTAGCATTTCACAATGATATAGGGGTGAAAAGTGGAACATTATCTCCCTTATCTTTGAAGTGTGCATCAAACGGATAACAGGGCAGGGTAGGGGACCTACAGGGCTATTATTTTCCGGTCTCAAATATGGGCTGTAGGGGTACCACCAAGTGGCTCCCAGGGGTTCGGGCTCATTTTAAGGGTTTATATCTCACGTGAGTTTGATCACATGAACCTGGAAACACTGAGGTTAAGTAGAGGACCTCAAGAGGTATCCATAACAAGGGTTAGAGGGCGTCTATGACCCCTATAAGGGTCCAGTTAGCTCACCCGAACTTTGGCATTTTTTAGCATTTCACAATGATATAGGGGTGAAAAGTGGAACATTATCTCCCTTATCTTTGAAGTGTGCATCAAACGGATAACAGGGCAGGGTAGGGGACCTACAGGGCTATTATTTCCCGGTCTCAAATATGGGCTGTAGGGGTACCACCAAGTGGCTCCCAGGGGTTCGGGCTCATTTTAAGGGTTTATATCTCACGTGAGTTTGATCACATGAACCTGGAAACACTGAGGTTAAGTAGAGGACCTCAAGAGGTATCCATAACAAGCGTTAGAGGGCGTCTATGACCCCTATAAGGGTCCAGTTAGCTCACCCGAACTTTGGCCATTTTTAGCATTTCACAATGATATAGGGGTATTCACAATCTAGTCTCTAAAGATTCTTACTACTACACGTATGGTGTCTGGGACACTACCTATTTTACCTCGGACCCTATGGTCACCGTATGTATTACAAACACTCAGATGTACCATACGCCTCAAGTACAAAACCAGATACGTTCACTCATCCTTACTGTGATGAAAGATGACAACATTGACGATAACGTTGCGATCAATTGGCTGGCGGTTTACAAAGATTTAATTTAACAGTAGGATTTAACAACAAAATTTTTCTCTAGTTCAAAAATTCATTGAATTACCGGTAGATGATTTCTGTAGGTTTAAATAGCTGTGTAATGTCAGTGTGTAATAAGTATTTATAATAAGTAATACATGTAATTTTCCAATCCTACATTGGTAAAATACATACAGTTAGTCATTTAAAAAATATTCCAAAAAGAAAAAGTTAATAAATTAATAAATTTAAATAACCAATTCACTAAACGGATGATTTCAGAATGTTGTTTTTTTTATTAAATCAATTTAAAAAATGTTAAAAATAAATAAATAAAAAATAATAATATGATTAAATAAATCTCTCACGGGAGTATAATAGTTTTATCAAAGCACTTGTGGTCATTCTAAAACAGCCTATAGGTCACCTGTAATTAATTTCTTTTGTTCTCTCCATCCCCTTACCTGTACACCATTCCCACCTAGCCAAAACCAGTCACCTGTATAAATTTCAGAATTTTGGCTAAATGGGAAGACACCGTGCTGGTAATGTGACCGGGACATAGATCTATTACGTGACCCAAAAATCATCACGTGATCGATCAGTAACGATGTGTAAAACTTATTCAAATTGATTTGAACCCAACAATTTGAAAAATTGATAGAAAAAAGTAGCAGTGACAGTAGGAAGAAATCATAATATTGTGCAGCACAAATGAATATTAATTACTATTCAGAGTAATAACAGCTGTAGGAAAAATAGTTGAATCATCGAACGATAAAAAGTACTTACTATTAGGACAAAAAGTAAGAAAAGTGTTTAATATATATTCAGTGTATACTACAAAGGCCTTACAAGGAGAAAAAGTGGTCACGGTAGTAAAAGTATTTTAGGAATCAAGTTATTGAATAGTACAAAATACTTACTAGGATGAGTAGTAGTAGCAGTAATAGTAGCGATAGTAGTAGGAGTAGTAGCAGTAGGACGCCTCTGTCACGTGGTGGCCTGAAAGCAGATTATATACCCAGGCTTTATTGGCAAACAATACAGAGATTCAAGGCTAATGAATAAATTCATTGTCATTTCAAAATTAAAAAAAAATAAAAAATCGATCAAGTATATATCAAACTTTGATCGTTAGTTGATACATATCAATTTATTACATTGTATTGTGATACACCGAACCCAAAATAAAGATCATAATATCGTCATAACGTTATATCAACAATTATAGTTCATCACAAGTTATAAAAGTGTATATATTATATTGGGGTTAAAGGGGCATGGTCACAATTTTGGGCAAATTTTATTTTTCGGTTTTTATTATTTACAATGCTTTAGGAATGCATTTCTAATGATCAAATGAATTATAAGAGTCGGTCGTAGAGTTATAAGCAAGATACATGTACAGGGCTCACAATTCTTTGTCATGTAAACAAGGCTCGTGCCCTGTTTTTGTTTATATAAGTTCAATATACCAGTAAACAATCTTTTTCAAACTGATTTGTCTATCGTCTTATTCATTTTAGGCATAAATAAACAGTTCCTAACGTTTAACACATTATTTTTGGTCTTAAACTGGAATTTCGCTTCAACATTCAAAATGTAAACAAAAGCTTTGTTTACATAGCAAAGAATTGTAAGCTCTGTAACTCGCTTATTACCCAACGAATGACACCTATATTTGGGTTGTTTATCAAAACTGCCTTACTGAAGCATTGTTAACATTAAAATCAGAAAAATAATGTTTGACCAAAATCGTGACCATGCCCCTTTAAGGTACATATTACAATATAATGTTATACATGTATCAAGGCGAATATCAACAACTGAAAAAATATCTGTAAAGAAATTGTCTACGAATTCGAAATGCTTTTAAAACGAAATGTGATAACTGTCTAAATTTACAGCTCATTAAATATGTAAACACATATTGTCTATCACGGTCCAATAGTTCTGGTGATAACAGTTGTTCGCCGAGGATCTCAATGCCACACTGGTTGTAAAACGGACAGTCAAACACGAAGTGTAGTTCATTTTCAATGACTTGTTGGTTACTAAGAGTGCACAAGCATGTACATGTGTATAACTTCGGGTAGTTACGTAATTAAATCTATTTTAATATATCCCTCGGCTTAATGATCACATGACCGACTTATATTTTATATTTAAAATAGTTACTCAATTAAGTGTATTGTAAAGAAATAACTACATCTTAATTATAGAAACGACTTAGGATAAACAATATAAACTATTTTATTGTATTTAACATCATTAGGAAAAAAAATGAATGAAACTTTTACCAGTATAACACTTGTGTAAACAAGGTTCGATCTTTATCTACAAAACAAAAAAACTACAAAATTCAAGTTTGGTGAAGAAAATCAAAGAAATTCAAACAGAAACAAAACTACAAAATTCAAGTTTAGTGAAGAAAATCAAAGAAAAACAAACACAACTGTCAATTCTAGACATTGATATTTATAGAATAAAATTGAAATTTTTTTTGAACTTGTATCGTGCTTTAACCTACTGCAAGTACATGTACTAGTAGCTCAAACCCGAATTTTCCCCTGAATTACAAATTTGTTAAAACAAATCACAATACAAATCTTAAAAAAAATTGAGAATCAATTTTATTTATGTATAATATTAAGACTCGTACTAAAATTAGGCTACGATGCCCCCCCCCCCTTTTTTTGGTCTGATGCTGCGTTTCCAAGAATTCTTAGAGAATAGAAGTAGTGAGCCATAGTTTCCTTTAGTTTTTCCTCCTTATGCTTGTGTTACCGCGACGAATGTGACGCACGTATTATAATAACGTTATATTTTCCCCGTAATACATAGAATTATGCCACATGTATAATCGAAAGGAAATTTTAGTAGAATTGATAATTATAACTGTGTATCAAAAAATAGTAATAATGCTTGCTTACCCAAATATTGAAATAAAGTTAAAAATCCCAAATATAAGGATGAATTTGACAGCATTTTTACTGCAACGAAGCTAAACAGAAAGTGTTTCAACTCGTTTCCAATTACAAATTTAAGCTTTTTTAAAACACTTTAATCGCATTTATATTGAAACCGTCTCGTAATCCCCATACGCTCCGCATACTAAGAATAATAAGTAAGTTCAATGCAATTGTGTCGTTTTAAATTTTAGGGTCGATGTCTGCTTTCGGACAGAATTGTGACAAAAAGAGAGGGCTCACAAGATAGTAAGTTTGCAGGAGTCACCGACACGGATCAATTGGGATTCTTAAATAGCCATATCTTCGCGATACAGGCGGTAACATTAGATCAGATGTACTTAAATATTGCAAGGTATTAATTTCTTAAATGTTAAAGTATATCCCCACTATATATTTAAAACGCACCACCTATTCTTCTCCTATGTATATAACCATTGTTTACATGTAGACTTGTCAGAAAGCAGAAAGGTGAACACTTTTTAATTTGAAAATAAGGCCGTCGAAATCCAAATCTAATTCGAAACTGGTATACCATAGCTCAAAATGCCGATAAAATATTTGGAAAAAAAACCCACACACAGATAATGCATTCAAATAAAGTAACAGAAATATAATTAGAAAATGAAAGCACCAACAGGATTCGAACCCAAAACATTAATTTATCATATCCTGGCAGTGTGCCGTTTGAGACTCACTCTGTGTATGTGATAAACAATGTAAAGAAGTATTTAAAACCACATTGTCATATCTCTCGACTTGCTTGTTTTCCTCCCAAAATATATTTAAAAAGTACATATTTTATCATCTTTTGGTCATCACTCCATCTTTCTTTTTTATAAGCAGCATATTTTTTTGTTAAAATAAGTAATCTTTATACCGTCAAATTCGTAGAGAAATGGCACAAAAATAACAAAATCATTTAAATACAGTGGGATTTTGCATCAATTGCATAGTGTTTCTGTATTCAGACCCATAAGACCAATGAAAAAACAATGAGCAAAAAAAATCGATGCAATTTTCAATCTCCCTGCGCGTTCAAATTCCTGTCAAATCCACATCTCATGCGCCCACTTCCTTTAAATAAGATCAGCCTGTTTCCGCTTTCTTCACAAACATATCTGTAAACTATAGATAACCGAAACATAATTCTAACTATCAATACATGAATATGTGTCTTGTTGATTTAAATTTACATAATTCAAATTGTTGATTTTTTTAAAAAAGATATAGATTTGACACTAAGGAGACTGGCGTTTGAATGACTGGCCCATACAATCAAACAACTATATTTACATCCCCCAAGTATGATTCCCTCTATTTCTTACGAAATTTATTGCAATTCATAGCTTTGTATATAGAAACTGACAGAACAGAAATCTACACGCCCCATTTATCGATTGGTCGAAACCTACAGCGACCTCAGAAACATCACAGACTGCACGAAATAAACGTGACAGGGTTAGCTTTTTAAAAAGCTAAGAAAGTCAGCCAGCGGAATTTTGATTCTTAGATCAAAAGTGAATACACAATCTATTAAAATACAAGATAAATATTTCCAGCACAATAATAATATGCGGGTACACATTTAGTTTGCACCCTTATTTTTATGGCTGTACATGTAGGTGACGAGATAAGCGTGTAGCGGTGTACATGCAATGTATGACTGCACACCTACTTATAGATAGAATGTTCTATCGTTAAATGACAGATGTCCTACGGACCCGGTTTAACCACAGGTGCTTGGGGACGGGACCCCCCCCCCCCCCTCCAATATTCACCCCCACATTCCCGAGTTATTTTTTTTTTCATCAATTATTTTTTAAATTATATGTTGATGTATGCTACACTAAAAAATAACAATTAACGCGAAATAAACTATGTACAAAAAATGTATATACCACTGGTATAAAAAGAGAAGAAGGTTGGCAACTTCAACAGATGCCATCTTGTAAAATTCAACACCTCGCTAGGAAATCCCAACATTATTTAACTGAAAAGAACTGACCGGCTGGAAGTGATGGTCGCTGTATTTCCACAAGTTATTTATAAATGAGGTGCAATGCTATTTTGTGACTTTTCAACAAATCCAGTCGTATTTTTGTCACACTTTACACCATCGAACTCTCGTTTCAATTGTCAGTGAACGGAAGTCGTGTCTTTTGTCTTTTGTACCAAGCTTAAGGTCTACCCATTCTAAACATTTTTACGGTCACAAAATCAGAACGAAGTTCACTGTTACATGGCTTACAAATCACCAATAATGCATTAAGCAAATCTTTTGACTTAAAAACGACCCAAGCTGTTACATAATGTAACTAATCAGGATAACTCATTTTAATCCACCCTTGTTTAAACATTATCAAAATCGTGGAACGTAGATTTTCTACATTTCACTACATAGAATGGTGCATGCCGTTTACAAAACAAATGTTTAGGAATCCTTTTTAGCTCACCTGAGCTGAAAGCTCAAGTGAGCTTTTCTGATCACCCGTTGTCCGTCGTCCGTCTGTCCGTCCGTCCGTCTGTCCGTCTGTCCGTCCGTCTGTAAACTTTTTACATTTTGAACTTCTTCTCTAAAACCACTTCGCCAAATTCAACCAAATTTGGCAAAAAGTATCCTTATAAGAAGATGAATATAAATTGCAGAAATGAAAGGCTGATCTTTATTCAAAACGGAGAAAACCTCGAAACTGTAAAAAAAGGGGGTGCATTTTAAAAAATCTTCTTCTCAAGAACTACTGAGTCAAATTCAACGTAATTCAGCAAAAATAATCCTTATGGAAAGGAAAATATAAATTGCAAAAATTATGATCTAATTCAGTTTCAAATTTGAGTAATTTACGTAAATAATATTAAAGAAATAATAGCTGTCAATCAGTTTATAACTTCGGGTTCGGTATTCCATATCTCGAAAACGAAAGTTCTTCTGTTTGAAGCAGCCATTTTGGACGCATGACACACGGGTTGACAAAGATGAATTTGCTGGTTGTGCAACACTTTACGTGCGAAGAGAATATTTGAAACATGCAACATAGATTTGTGCCGATTTTGTGAAGTAAATTGAGGTTAAATATTTCAATGCGTTGACATTTGCACTTACAACATATTATAAAATACTATACATTTTATTGGTAATTCGTTACGATCTCTACGGAATGGTTGATTAATGCAAAGTGTTTTGTTAAGATGCTCAGCATTTTCAGTATAAACGGAGATTGTTTTCGCTGCTAGAAATATATAGGTATATATGTGATGAAAAATAAATTGTGATCTTTCTTTGTTTTAGTGCACGTTTCTTCTGTTTTAATTGTTTACAATTTTCTATTTACTTTCCATATTCGATTGTCAAGCTTCGAATTATAAGCAAGATACAGAGCTTTGCTCACAGTTTTCTGTTTGCACACAGAGCTGAGGCCTTGCTTTTGTTCTCTTACATTTTAAATGCTGAATAGGAAATATCAAGTTTAAAAATCTAAACTTGAATGTAATAAACTCATTTGAACAAAAAAATTGACTCAAACATAGCAGAATTGCGAGCTCTATATCTTGCTTATAATTTTATGATTGACGCTGAAATGTTGATTGATCACTAGAAATTTCTTGCTAAACGTTAAATACTTGTACAAAAAAATTAAAAGAAGATATGCTGTAACTACTTTCTTGGGACCCCTCCTAATACGATGTATTATATGAAATCTACACCAACCTTGATGGTTTTCAGACACAAATATAAACGATCGCTTTAAAACGTTTTCCATAGTTATGACGGGATAAATGTATTATCGCTTTTAATAAAATATTACAGCAGAAGATCATATTGGTTTGTAGCCATTTGTTGTTTTTGAATAAAGATGAAAATAATGGGTGGGCCGTGGTAAAATAGAGTGATATGCCTGTCAATACATTGCAGAGGTGTCTGAAGCAAATTAAAAATGGATAGGGGAGGCTAGACTTTGTCAGAAATCTTGACAAGCAAAAAAAAAAAAAAGAAATGATTTTGAGTATGGCTATGTCGGCTATGTCTAACTTTGCAAAAAAAAAAGTGGGGGGCGTAGTCCCCACCCACCCCGTTCCGACGCCTGTGCATTGATTATAATAGCTCTTTAACATTTCACGGGACACCATTTTTCATTCGAGTGTATTCATCGATCAAGTGAGTAAGGTTATAAAACATCGCACGAATTCATGCCAGGTAAACAGCACTCGTTTATAATGCGGAAGACCAATTAAATTTTTGAATTTTTTTTTATTTGAGCGCATTGAGGTGCAATATTCTTCTTTCACATATAAGATTTATTTAAATAAAATACAATAACTAGTAAGAAGTTGAAGAAGCAACTGTACCTATATGCTCTCATATATTTTTATCGCTTTATAAAATGTGGGGAGGAGGGGGCAGAACTGAAAAGAAAGGTACTTGGAAGTTAACAGTGTACCCCTACCAAACATTTAGTTTTATATCTTGCATAGGATCTTGTTTTCGGTAAAAATGGTATTTCATAAAGGTACAATGTCAAAGATTAAGTGTACGCAAAAATAAGTGTAAAATTTGGATACTTTACGGCATTCTTTTTATTCTACCGAGGGGCCATATGGCACAATATCTTTTGAACACCCATATAAATCCATTGTTGCTCAGGTGAGCGATGTGGCCCTATGGGCCTCTTGTTAGATATTAACATTTGTGGAATATTTTTATTAATTAGTTTTGTTGCAGATTAAAGAAAAAGTCTGACATTACATGACATAGTGGAATTAATCAATGGTGTTATTCATAAAATCCTATCCCTCCGGAAAGGGGTCCTCCACATCCATAATTACGTGTAACATATATTCAATTTATTTAGTTATCACTAATGGAATACTAGTATTAAAACAGTACACCCAAGAAAAAAACTTGTATTAAAAATTTATTCCAAGTGCTAAGATCTTAATAAAAATATTAAGAACAAAATTAAAGATATTATCTGGTTTAAACCTTATATCGAATCTCTAATAAATTATTTAAGAAGATACCATTCCATCAGGTTCGTATAATGCACTCAACAATTGTATCTAATTCATGAGATACAATAACATGATTGTTTTGAAACAGGAAGTAACGTATTGTCTTTATTAATTATTGAAGGAGAATAATTCATATGTTTGAAGTTGTTCGAGTAGCTTTGATCTTTAAAAAGATAAATATTTTGTAATACTATACAGCTTATAAGATTAAGATAGAAATAGTACTAAAATACATGTACAAGACGATAGCATCGTTGCAGAACTTGCTACCACTACTTAATTATGTATTTGTGCATTGTCTGAGAATGCAAGCAATTACCTTTGTAATATATTAATTTTACAAGACGCAAAATTATAACAATGCAGGTAAACCACCGTAACTTTTCACTCATTTCAAGACTCTGGTCGTATCCAGCTACATAATATTATTTAACAATTTTAAGGTACAAATTACAGCAACAAAAAATGTTCACAGACACATAACATCAGCAACATCCGGTCTGTCGGACAACCTCTAATATTTGGGTGGCGGGTAACTCGGTGGCGGGAAGCTTCCTCCAGGGGGTGGCGGGTAGCTGCCTCCCGGGGGCGGTGGGGGTGGGTAACTGCCGCCCGGGGGAGGGTAGGCGGAGTTCTGGTTGTACTGTGGGGCCATTCCGGGACCACCATATCCATATGCCCCTACAATAAGATGAATTATATCAAGTACTTGTTATATATATATTGTGTACAATACAAAAAACCCATTGTACTGAACTTATACCAATATGCACTGAAGTACTTATGTTTGTGAAACTTTAATCAGGATTCACAATAACAGTATTCATGACAAAGAGAAGCGGCACTAGGTGGCGCTGACCTGGCTGTGGTTGAGGGGGCGGTGGTGCGTGGACTGTGGTGACGACAGTGCCGCCGTGGATTCTGTGGGCCCTCGCTGAATGTTTCTTCTTTAAAATGACTATAATCACCATTATAACAGCAATCACGATGATTACACCAATTACAATCCCGGCGATCGACCCGCCCTCAAAACTGTAAGTAAATATCGCCGTTATGTAAAGAGTAACACAATCAAATACATCATATACATATTTTTATTTTTACCTGTTAGTAAAAAATTATTATATATATATTGTCAATGTACTTTATATATGTAGATGTACCATACCATTAGAACCGTTTTAACAAGAGCTTGGACTTTCGGTGGGATGTTACTATCTAGTTTGTTCATCAAAACAAGCTTTCAAATAATTGACCTCCTTTCTTCTAATTTGCTTAGAGAAGCTCATTAATATTCATAGACTGTCAAAATCGGAAAGTTGTTTGCCAAGATCTGCTCTAGCTCTGCGGTGTGAAATTGACGCTGTTTTATCCCTGGATGAAGTCGGACGATTGTCATTGCGTTAAATGTATTCATATCTATTAGCCAATGACTGGACAGTTAACCATGAGTCAACATCATTATCAGACAAGTCGACTTATAAAATGAATGATAATTTTCTTCAAACTGGTGGCCATTCTGGGGTTTTTCTGTCAAATAATTATGTTAACTTGTCAGATCTTTATGTCGACTTGTGAGATATTATGATGACAAGGAAATGGCAGTTAGTGGCACTTACACGCTTTGACAACAATATATTGGCCCCACCCTAGGGCCTAAACCCCTGTCCCAGGGATCATGAATTTCCTTATTTAGGTAAAAGACTCCATGGACATCATAACCATGCATTTAGTTTTTCACAAATATATATGGGAGTATAGAAGAAGATTTTCTAAGATTTAATAGATTTTTACTATATGGCCATATTAGCCCCACCCTAGAGCCTGAACCCCTGACCCAGGGGTCATGAATTTCACAATTTTGGTAGAGGGTTTCATGGAAAACATAACCATGCATTTAGTTTTTTACAATTATGTATGGGAGTAGAGAAGAAGATTTTCTAAGATTTAATACATTTTTACTATATAGCTATATTGGCCCCACCCTAGAGCCTGGACCCCTGACCCAGGGACCATAAACTTCTTAGTTTTGGTAATGGGCTTCATGGACATCATAACCATGTTTTTAGTTTTTAACAAATATCTATGGGAGTAGAGAAGAAGATTTTCTAAGATTTAATACATTTTTACTATATGGCCATATTGGTCCCGCCCTAGAGCCTGAACCTCTGACCCAGGGGGCATACATTTCACAATTTTGGTAGAGGGCTTCATGGACATCATAACCATGCAATCAGTTTTTTCCTCACATGTGTGGGAGTAGAGAAGAAGATTTTTGAAAATTTGGCTTTTTTTGCATATTTGGCCCCACATGTGACACCCTGGGGGTGGTAAAGCCACCAATTTCCCAATTTACATTCCTCTTACCATAGAGATGCTTCACACCAAAAATGGAAACAACTGGCCCCTTGTAGTTTTTAAGAAGAAGTTAAAAATGTAAAATTGTTAACGCACGACGTACGACGACGGACGAAAACAGATAGCAATAGGTCACCTGAGTTTACTCAGGTGACCTAAAAACGCAAAGAGATGCAGTATTTTTTTTTCGAACCGTAATTCTACGAATTCCAAATACGTAATTGGTTTTTCTTTGTCCTAGCATTAAATGAAGGGATGAATTTTAACAACACAGTAGAGATAAATAGGGGCCCTGTGACTGTAATAGATTCAAGTCTAAAATGTTGATAAAAACTGTATATGTTAAGAAAAAAATAATGACTTGGTGGCATGCATTAACCTGTTATTCAATAGGTTCAATGGATGGGTTTTAGGGCTGACCCATTTGTACCAACATCCTAAGGTCTTGATATTCACAATCTAGTCTCTAAAGATTCTTACTACTACACGTATGGTGTCTGGGACACTACCTATTTTACCTCGGACCCTATGGTCACCGTATGTATTACAAACACTCAGATGTACCATACGCCTCAAGTACAAAACCAGATACGTTCACTCATCCTTACTGTGATGAAAGATGACAACATTGACGATAACGTTGCGATCAATTGGCTGGCGGTTTACAAAGATTCCGCATTCTATAACAGTACATCAGAAAATGCCTTTGTGAAAGCTTTGGGAGCATTTCTTCGATCACCACAGGGACAAATGTTTTCTAATGATATAGTATTGGATGAAACATCTGACAATATCGTGTCGTCCAAAATTCATGTCAGAACTGTAAATTTGAAAACTCCCGAAGAGCAAGGCGATTTTATGTTACGTATTAGGGAGATTGAAAAACATGCGCCTGTTCAATGCATAATTTTTAGCCCCATCTTTACACTTTGTGAACAATATATTCAAATTTTGTCAACAACCTTGCAAACAATCGGTATAACTTTGGCGGTTGTTCTGATTGTCATATATTTCTTCATGCCCAAGATACCGGAAGGCGTAGTCGTGGCACTGACGCTGGTCAGCATCATTGTGGGAATATTTGGCTTCATGTACTATTCTGACCTTTCTCTTAATTCCATGACGATGATTTACCTCGTGATGAGTGTAGGGTTTTCGGTTGATTTCAGCGTTCACATCTGCCATGCTTTCTTGTCTCCCCAAAGCAATGATCGCGAGACGGTGTTGGAGAGAGCCATTGACTCAACGGGCGGACCCATCTTGAACGCAGCCTTCTCGTCAATGCTTGGTGTTATTGTTTTGATGAATTCTGACAGCTACGTATTCTTGTGTTTTGGTAAAGTGATGTTCTTGGTCTTAGGACTGGGCTTAATTCATGCATGCTTGTTCTTACCATTATTCCTATACATTTTGACGCCATGTTTACTTCATCAGAAAAATGTTGTTAAACCAGAAAAGGCTAAAGTTAAATTGAATTATCTTGAAACATTCACGATTTATGACCCAAAAGTTTTCAAAAGTGAACTATCTTTGAATAATTATTCTAACGATTTTGAAGACTCGGAATTCGACTGCTCATCTGTATCGTCTGAGCATGTGTCGCCAAACCAGAATGAAGAGAAACAATGAAATAATTATTAATATAGTTTGATTCTTGATTGTTTTGTGTCCTTTAAAGTCTTTTGTGATTGTCATTTTAGTGGCTTAGTGATTGATCATTAGAAATGCCTTACTAAAGCATTGTAAACAATAAATATAAAAAGAATGAATATTGAGTAATTTTAAATAATATAAAATTTACCTAAGATCAACCATAAAACAAAACCTGTCAAATAATTAAATTTTACATACATGTATATTACATGTATTTAATTATTTTTCTATTTTTAAAATCTTAAAACTTTGTCTGTTATTTTTTCATTTAATTAAAAATTTACCTAAGGCCAATAATTGTACAGGCTATAATTCACCTGAAATTAATTTCCTTTGATCCTTTACAACATTACCTGTGCACCATTCCCACTTAGCTAAAATCAGTCACCCATAAAAAAAATCCAGAATTGTAGCTAAGTGGGAAGACACCCTCACGAATATAGATTTAAAAAATCATAAAAATGCTTAAGCAGAATGTAAAGACGTACTTACCAGTGTTTCAAATTTATACGGAGCGATTAAACATTTTTCTTTATTTTTAATCAAAGCACTTTAACATCAGAAAGAACATGTAATCTTACTTATAGCCATGCACTATTTCTTACAATGTCGTTGCACTCAGAGAAGTGGCGCTAGTAGGAATATGAAAGTCCCACCCCTTACAGTTTTGGTATAGGGGTTTACCGCCGGTATGCTCCTAGTTTTGATTGCAGATCTACTGCGTGGTTTATTTAATAGTTTAATTAAAGCTGGATAAGATCCAATTGCGATATTTTACATATACCAGGGAATTTGTGAATTTTGTGTGCGGTCAATGACACACACTACAGTTAAAACTACTAATAAAACTACATGTATGAACAACTATTACATATATCGAAATTTCATTTTTGCACTGTCTTTTGATCGTGCGGCGGATCACACGGATCCGGATGTAATGATTTTTGTATATTTCTTAGGATCGTAACACGTAATAAAAACGCCAAGAACAATCCACTCAATTATAAAAACCACAGTAAATCTTTTTAAAAATGAAATTCAGTATATTCATAATAATTTAATGAAGTCTCCAATTTATAGAAGTCCAGTTTTCCGATCTTAAATTATCGGGACTAGTTATGGTTTCATTACGCATTTAAAAGACTGTATGCAAAGACAACTATTAAAATTTCCAAATTGAGTTTCGGCTTGGCTAAATTCCAACTTCCTTCTTCGGTACTACTTAAAAGGGTATCGTTATCAAATAAGGATTGGTGTGGAGTACAATGAGCCCGCATACGATGTAAGGAGTTGCCGTCAGCGGAAGATTTTTATTTATACCAAAAAAAAAATATATAAGTATTAGTGTATCGAATTTATTTTCTTGTCTTCATTTCATAGACAAACTAGGTTTTATTTTATAGCGTTTAGAGATATTTCCACCAATGGTAAAACTCCAAAGTTGTGTAACAATACATGAATATAAAATAATTCTAAATATCTTTTACCCAGCAGGAAAGCAGTTATCTTATATATATATATATAAATGAAAGACATGGAATTCTGATTTCATAACGAGACACTTTACATTCCAGTGGACAGTGCATCAATACAAGAGACAGAGACAACATATTTTATACAGAAGCAGACAGGATCCAACTTTGCGACATACGAATTAACTAGTCTAGCATCATGAAGGAAGCATTGTTAAGTCAAATTAAAGTCAACTCAACCGGGTTGATGCGCAGAATTAATACTATTAAATTTGACGAGGTATACCATGTATCGAACAACGATGCAACCCTATATTGTAATATAACATTACTCTTGTTAATCGGCCATGCGTTCTTTGGGACTTTTGTCAGCATTAACGCAGTGCATAGAATGAATGTTGTTTTGACAGCGATCTTCTTATTTTTACTCCTTTTTCCTCTTACATTCATCATTGCGTGCAGGTTTGACTCAATAACAGTATTATTTATGATGGCGGCCTTACAGGGTAAGTCTTTATAACTTTATATCAACTTATAAAAATCTTTTTAACCCAATAAACCTATTGATTTAATAATGATTGAAAGTAGTAGATTTATATAGTGGGTTTTTTTAAGGTAATTTCCAATCAATTGTTCTTGGCGACATGATAAATCTATACAGAATGGTGGATGCACCTCCGAGTTCAGCTTCCAAAAATAAGGAGCGGATTTCATTCCTGTTGAAAAGGATAGCGATAACAATTGCCTTCGTCACAGGCCTGCTAGCGTTCATCAGATCATCCATTGTAACTGTTCGCGTTAAGATATTTTGCATTTACACAGGGAAGTATACCTTTTAAATATTGTACTGAAAACATACATTGTTTTATTATTCACAATAGAGAATAAATCACACAAGTCAGAGAGAGAGAGAAAGAGGGGGGGGGGGGCAGAGAGAGAGAGAGAGAATAAAACCTTCTTATTTGTGCGCTTCCGTGGCTAAAATATAGTGCCAAAAACTTTACCGTGAAAACTCATTTTTTATATCGAATATATATGATTTCACGATTATTTTTCAAAACTATACATATCAAATCTATTCGGAGCGCGTGATGACTTTTACCTGTGCTCATACGCCGTGATCAGATTTGACGTGTGTTATTGAAAATTGAACATTACAGATTTCAAATGGGGCAAATTACACAAAATGGGCTATTGGTACTTTGAGGAACGGAACGGAACCGGTTAAGAGGCCCCCAACGGGGAAACAGATTTTTTTTAAAACGCCATCATTTCAATTTAACCTATCGTTAATGGAAGATTATTTTTCAAATTTTGATGTTTGAATGGACTGTGCATTTCATGAAATATGCTACTCGTTGCTCTAAAAGTCATTACACGCTTCTTTCCCGAGAAAACCTAAAGTCACTAGTTGTTTTAAGATGTTAGACTGACAATGTACATTTAAAGTTGAGATATAAACCAAACGCAATAAATCTGTGTGTGTAACATCGATGAAATTTACTTAAGTATTCTTTCTTCTGAATAGATTTCTTCCGATTCCGTTCCGTTCCGCAAAATACCATTACCCGTGTGGATATTGGTATTGAGAATTGAATGTCACGGATTTCAAATGGGGAACATTACACCAAATGAAAATATTGAAAATTGAACGTCACAGAGTTCCAATGCAGACATAAGGGGAAATATACACCGAATGTAAATATTTTTCGACTGCACGCAAAACATCGGACTTTGGCGTGTCACACAATCGGGCGCAGACCATCGGACTTTTGCGCGAACATCGGACTTTATAGAGTCCCACCGCACTTTGGAAAAAAATGATAATAAAATAACGCGGGCTATGTATTTTTCTGCAATATTATTACCTTCATATCCCGCATGAAACACCAAATAAAATTTTCATTGTTTAGATCATTATATATATTTTAATCCTAATGTCTAGGTAGTGGTACCATCTTTAAAAAAAAATTATTGGTATATGTTTGCTTTTACTGTCAAATAGTAGTTTTCTTTTTAAAAATATGAATACTTTAAAATGTGTATGAAATTTGAAATATTTTATCTTATTATACTTTCATGTTAAATACTGCAATCTGATTGGTTTAGACGCAGTTGACAATCCGTTCTCTCTCCCTCGCACGCTTAGCAACGGGCCGATAGAACGAATTGTTACATGCGCGTTAATTATGCGCGTACGGTTCGCCGTAGAATTCACGTCTTTTCTATATAAAAGCAGTAAAATTTGCTATAAAAATTATGACATTCAGTATAATAAAATAAATAGTGCCTGTTTGGGAGGATACCAGTTGAAATTGACACCCCTCGAAAACCATTGTCAACCTCCGCTTCGCGTCGGTTGACAATGGTTTTCTCGGGGTGTCAATTTCAACTGGTACCCTCCCAAACAGGCACTATTTATATAATGTTACATTTTACAGTTGTTGCGGTGACATTCTGTTACCTGAACCAGCTCTTTATATTATCCAGGGCAATTGTTATCAACGAGAATAATACCGAAAAGAGGAGACATTTTTGTTGCTGTGCTTTAACAATTAAATCAAAACAAAAATACACAAAAAGATCTAAATCGAGATGCCTTGTTTGTCATAAGCCAAGAAGTCGAGACGATGTTGAAAGTCTACTTTACCCAAAGAAACTGACCATAGCTGTAGTATACCTGGTATACATTGCTTATTCTATATTTGAGGCTTTAAATGTATAGATTAGGGGCTCGTTTTATAAAGAGGCCTAAATTTTGGGCCTAACTTTAGTCTAGTCCGAGGACTTACACCGAAACTTAGTCGGGCGTATTTTGCATTTCATAAAACGGCGCAATTAGAGGCGTAAATTTTAGAATAACTATAGCTTGGCATAAGTCCTTGACAACGCAGCACTGCACATGCATAAAATTGTTTCTATTACTCTGTTATGTACAGGTGTATGTAGCATGTAAAAATATGATCAATTTTAGAGGAATTAGCAATTGCAATGATTTTACTTATAATATATACATAAGATTTGATAAATTCTTGTTTCAGTATGTACAAAGACGCATTCATAACTATTATACAAAGGTTAACATTTTAAAATAATATTTCTTTTCCTTCAACAATTAGCCAAACAAAAAGAACATAATATTAAAATTAAATTATACAAATAGATAAAAGATTTAACGGAAACCAATGAATGGTATAGTGTATATGATTTTCTGAAATACCAGCGCAAGGAATATTTAGTGTCAAACACACATGTAAATCTTAAATGAATTATCCATATAATACATGAATAATGTTTTTAAGGTTATTGACCTGAATTGTTTCTATTTATGCATAGTCTGCTAAATTTTGCACCATGATAAAATCCTAAGTTTTTCTTTAAAAGAGGTTCTTATTCGGCATTATTTTGGTTGAAGTAAATGACTTGTGTAATGTGTTCAATAGAATTATCAATATATCATTTTAAGTAATTAGGAAGTTCAAAAGAATATGTGTTAATTACTACTTTTATCATATTGAAAATTTTGAATGTAGTAGGTCGGTGTAAAGAACAAAGTACGGTTGTTACCTATATCAGCCTAGTAAATTTGCAAAAAATAAACGCCGACAGCATCAGCTCAATAGTGCTCATTTATTTTCTACACGGGTCTATCAAAATACGGTATTAAAATGGCGCCAAAACGTCACACATATATACTACGTAGATTCTAAAACCTTACCATGTACCAATATTTTCTCTAAATATCGCCGTTTTTCGGAATTTGTTCACAGTTTTTACTATGGTCGCAACGAACGCGATTCATGAAACTTATAAATGTTTTTCATAAAACTATAATGTTTTGATTTATAACTATCCCGACAATCGCGTTTGCTGCGGCCATTATTAAAAATCAAGTTTTATTATTCCGGAATACATCATAACGCGTATGTTGTTCTTATTTCGAGAGTTTTATCGTCCTTATAGTTTTAAAAATTTATAAATATACAAATAATTTGTAAAATTTTAATTTATCAGCATACATTCCATTACAACAAGAACCTTGATCGTTGCTCTTGAAAATTTAATTTCTTTCACGGGTTTTTCAATAACACCAATAAAATTTTCAGAATTCTGAGCTATAGCAAGATGCTTTGTTTCTGTTGCATAATATTCTAAGCAACATACTTAGTAATACTTAGTAAAGCATACCGTAATTTACTTAAACTGCATACCTTTTTCACTTTGATATAAACTCACTAAGAATTTTATTGGCATAATACTATATAACTGTCATGAAATTGAAAAGTGTTATGAACTTTATAACAGAGGAAAATTGGATTAAATTTAATCATCATAAAACTTAAAGTCCAAAACTAAACTTGTGTCATCAAAGTGCTATCTCACGTTTGATTATCTAATAGCATGCAATAAAAAAAACATTAAATCATTCATCATTATTACCTTAATCGACCATTAGAAAGAATTCACTTTGCACAGTAACTCCAGTGTTTACAACAGGGAGTTAGAGTTAGAATTATTTCCCCTTTTGGTTACAAATAACTCTAAAATCTACTCTGCAATGCGCATTTTTAATTATTTATCTACTTTGATATATATGCATGTATACTTTCTGATGAATAAGCCTAAGTGTAATAATGAAGTTTTTGACTGATTAAGACACTTACAAAAATTACAAAACAAGTGACCTGATTTTGTAGAACTTGCAAACTACCCAAATACTACATGTTTATTACGACTTGACAGTACCACAAAGAGCTGATTTAACTTTTACAAAATAAGTCATTAGTATTATACATACATAAGTGTAGTACACGTTTCAGGGTCTGTAAGAACGCTGTGTTGAATATTCCCCTATAAAGTCACGTCTAGATTAGTTAAGTGGTATTGCAGTTAATAGATTATATCCGTGTCCGACTTTTACGATTGGGTTCGAATCCCGAAACAGTTGGATTTTTTATAATACATTTATCTTTTAATTGCATGAAAATGTTCTGTAAATAGATAAATTAAAATTGTCAGATAAAAGTCATTTAAAAGCTTGTTAATGTAATAATTTGCATGCGTGCTTAATTCTTTTTCAAAATTACTTACTGTGTGATGCCTCCGTTATAAACTTGAATCATAAACATTTTCTTTAGAACAAGGGATTTTAAAAAAATGTACGCGTCAATGTAGAAAATTGATTTTTTCCTCCTTTTTTTATGAAATAACCGGGTATGCCGATATGAATCGGTGATGAAGCAAAAGGTTAATGAAAATACAAAAAAAATGCATGTACGGATTACAGTAATTTAATCCAAATTTTTATCCAGATTAGGCGTTTATTTAGATACTATAGAAACATGGGATAATCATAATTACAACTCATACGGTTTTGAAGAGCCTGCAGGGTCAGATTAATTCATGTAGCTCCAAAGAATGATATTTCAAACATGCTGGACAGTAGAAATCATTTTGATATATGTTAACATCAAAATACAGAATATATGATAATCTTCCTAACTGTTTTTGTTGGTTGCCCGTGTTTGATAGAAATGCGCGTAATATGTGTGTATTTGCCTACATGCGGAACATGCCCACTATGTAAATATAGTCGCCTATACGTAATGTGTCTATATTTAGATATGACACTGTACATGTATGTACATAAACGTATATACCTAATAATTAAATATTATGAAGTAAAAGATAAACAGGTATTGTATTACATAATTAAAGTGTCAGGAAAACGGAGAAGAACAATGTTTCCTATACTTGTACCGGTAAATGTTTACCATCTGCATTTTTGATCGAACCGTTTTTTTGTCGGAATTTATCACCATGAAGACCCTATATAATTCTAATATCAAATCAAAAGTTATTACATTATATATAAAGATTGTAAATTTATCAAGTAATTGAAATGTTAAGAATAGAACACATAGAAAAAACACAATAGCGGCGTAAAAAATGATTAATCAATCTACAATTCTTCACGCAGTACAAAATTTATTACATTGAAATCTGATAACGTCAAGTTGACGTCATGACGTCGTGAGCGTTGTTTTCGTCATCAGACTTAGTAATTTTAGAGAGTTGTATAAGGAGAATCGTTTGAGATATTTAAAACAGGGAAATCCTAAATATTATTCACTATATCTTCATTTAATTTCGGAACTAGGCTGATTTTGGTGCAAAATGTACCTTGTTCTTTATAAATAATAAGTTTTCGCAATATGTATTGGTCAACCCTAAGAATTTTACTCTTTTCAACTTTATTAGAGACAATTTTTTTTCCTTGTATAAGGAGTAAAGCTGTCTATGTCTAAGGATTGACATAATGTGTTTGGCCCAAATGGGCTGAAGAAATGCGTAAAAAGCAATACTTGTCCATATTTAGAAGAAGGTTTTTCTAATGCTAGACCATGCCAGTGTCGATTTGCAGCACATCCTCACAACAAAGCTTGCCGAAACCTGAAACCTCCGTGTCAATGCTGTTGTAAAGAAAATGCTTCCCTCTCTCGAACTTCGTGTAAGCATCTTTTTTTACAGGATATTAAGGAAATCGACATTTAAAGTATTCAGAAACAACTATGAGAAGGAAAAAAACACACCAGAAAATCAAAGAATTCCAGAAATTCTTCAGTTATTGCCCACTGACACGGTTTAACTTGCTTAATCATAAAATCACAGAGCTCGAGAATAGGATACGCCTTACGTTTTCTTAAGAAACAAACACACTATAAGGTAATATGATAGTGAGACAGGCATATATATATATAAGCGTGCTCACATTACCAGTGATGGTTGTTTGCTGCTGGAATAAATGACCTACAATCATCTTAATCCTGAAGCTTTCTTAGATTTTATAGCTTCCACTGCCCCACATGTTAAAGAATGCTAACGTGCCAACTTGCAGTGTATGGACATTTGCAAATCCTAAATCACAAACTCATCATTCCAAAAAGGGTTCTAAAAATAACATATATATACTGTAGCTTAATAAGACAAAACAGGAGAAAATTAAAACCTTTTTCAATAAAAAGCTCGGTGGAGGGTTTTTTTTTTAATAAAACTTTGCTATCCACCAATTTGAATTGCATTTTGGACAAAACTTACGCCATTTTCATAAAGATCAATGCATTTCTTCAGACTTGGCATAACTTGAATACGAAAAAAATGTTTGCAGGACCAATTTATGATTTGTATCGTTATTTGGGTTTTTTTTCCATTGAAGATACTTTAAAAGAGAATGATGAAACATGACCGTCCGCCATTTTGACCTTACCGGGGTCTGCCCAGTAGGTTTATTAGTCAGAAGGCCCAGTCGTTCGAATGTTCATTAGTCCGAAGGTTCATTAGTCCGAAACTCGATGTAATAGATCTAAATGTGTTGTAAGGTTTAAAGTAACTAAAAGGGCCATGTTTGATAAATCATTTTTCTCCTTAACAGGTTCTTGGAGGTTAAGAACACAAAATACTACGAAAAGAGAGTACTATAATCTAAATTGTTATCTCTATATAGATCTGACAGTTTTTTTCGCATATCAGTATGTATAATAACTTTTTTTCTGGTATACAGATTTCTGTCTCTTCAATTTGACTTTTGTTCTCATGAACGTTATTTCTGGAATAGGAATGATATGTTCTCGAAGTGGGGTTTTTCGATTAGGAATAACAAGTTACATAATTGCTTATAAATCGTATGATTTAAGAATGAGAGTGATACAATTTGCGGATAACACAAAGATGGAGTCATTAAAAAGGCATCTCCTATTTTGAAATAAGGTTTAAAAAAGTATCTTACATTTTCTCTCTCTCTCTCTTTCTCTCTCTCTCTCTCTCAAAACAAAATTAGAAACTTTTGTACGTTTATTGTATGATCTATTTGTAATCACTTCAAATATTTTATGATATATACTGATGTGTTGGAGAGTTGCAATAAAAAATGATCAAGAATAACATCTTTTGGAATTAAAATAATTCTTATTTGAGTATGAGTAATTTTTCGCATAAAACATCAACTTATCAAATAGAAATAATGTTTTATCGAATAAAAATTGTATGTTTAGAATAAGAAAAGCAAAGATTTTGAATAAAAAGACAAAAATGTTAAATGATGGAACGTTTTTCACGCCTTAGTACCTAACCTAAGTGCGAAACAAAATTATATTGAAACAAAACCTAATGGTCTTAATCAATGAATTTGTGTCTACCCCTTGTTAACGTTTATTTATATCCCGCAAAACAAGGGGGTAGGGGTTGCAGATATTAATCGGCTAGAATAAAAACTAAGTAGGGGTCAGAATATTTTTTTCAAAAGTTCGTTGTTAAATTTATAATCTATAATAACCGGAAATGCACAAACAGAATGACACACAGACGAACAAACGGACAAAGCGAAATGTATATTCCCCATTTAGAGTAATAGCGTGGGACAAAAAAACAACATGGAAACAAAACGAATTCTAAAGAAATCAGCATGAACTCAAGTCTAATAAATAAATAACTAAAAAAAGTTTTAAAAAGTGAAAAACAAAATAATATAAAAATGTACAAATGTTTAGAAGGGTAAAATATATATCGTCTTTTAGAAGTAACATGGAAGTTTGTTTATCTTAGATTTGAAAGGGGGTTAATCGTAATTTTACATGTACTTTAAGACTCTTAAATTTTGGTATTAAAAATAATTAATTTTATATCAACTGGTTAAAATTGAATCATTTAAACTACTTTTTGCATTTGGTTAGGACGAATTCTTACGTTAACAAGAGGCCAATAGGCCTTAACGGTCACCTGAGTAGCATAAACCACACACCAACTTGTCAAGGAGTCTCATATATGCATTTAATTAAGTTTTATTCTATGATCTGGAATAGAAATTTTTTTAATTTGTAATGACAACCACCTCCCTGCCTGAAATCATTCAAAAAGGACTATTAAACCTATAATTTTAGCGAAAAACTTAAAAGATCATAAAAGAGTGCATGACCTGATATTGAAAAGGTGCAAGACTCTGATAGAAAATAATTTAATAATAATAACAAGGTGGCTATTATTCATGTTTTATATAAAACAACCTCCCATCCCCCATCCCCCCGGGGCAGACAGAAACTCTTCCTGTGGGCATTTAAACAAACGGAAAAAAACCCAGCTTTATCGATAAAAGCCATCATGAGCTACTCACTTCTCCTGTTCCAGTTTTTGAATATTCAACATTCGTTGAGAATCACCACCTGGCATCATTTTACCTTTATATCAGTGATTTTAGTTAGCCAATTATTACTTTACTATTAACAAGTCTATTTGTTTATTTTGAAAGTTCAAAAACTGTTTTTGTTTCAAATGATAAAAATCCATGCCTAACTCTTTTGATCATACAACTTCTTTATAATTACATTATATTCAATGATTAATTACTAAATATGAACAAGAAAAGGAAGATAACTCCATTAGGAAAAAGCAAGGGAAAACAGGATGTAATTAGAATCGGGGCGATTATAAAGTCTCCCAAACGAACGAGGCTATCATATAGAGTAGGGATGACCCACAAACTTTCACGTTCCCAGGGGTCCTTTACTATATATCAGGTGAACTAACATGACCCAAGGAACAAGAATATATATGGTTTAGAGGTGGGGATATTAACCGTTTTCAAGATATTCGAGCTACCTGTTTGATGGGGGTCAGGACATCATATCCATGCCTTTAGTTTTTCACAAATATCTATAGATATAAGAAGATTTTCTAAGATTTAATACATTTTTACTATATGACCATATTGGCCCCACGTTAGAGCCTGAACCCCTGACCCAGGGGCCATGAATTTCACAATTTTGGTAGACGGCTTCATAGACATCATATCCATGCATTTAGTTTTTAACAAATATCTATGGGAGTAGAGAAGAAGATTTTCTAAGATTTAATACATTTTTACTATATGACCATATTGGCCCCACCCTAGAGCCTGAACCCCTGACCTAGGGTAATGAATTTCACAATTTTGGTAATGGGCTTCATGGACATCATCACCAAGCAATCAGTTTTTTCCTCACATGTGTGGGGGTAGAGAAGAAGATTTTTGAAAATTTGGCTGTTTTTTGCATATTTGGCCCCACCTGTGGCACCCTGGGGGTGGTAGAGCCACCAATTTCACAATTTACATTCCTCTTACCATATAGATGCTTCACACAAAAAATGGGAACAACTAGCCTTGTAGTTTTTAAGAAGAAGTTAAAAATGTAAATTGTTAACGCACAACGCACGTCGCACGACTCACGACGACGGACGAAAACAGATAGCAATAGGTCACCTGAGTTTACTCAGGTGACCTAAAAATTGTTGTATGGAAATAATTCCGAAAAGATTTCTCAATTTTATCACATGGGATGCCCCCATACTAATAAACCTTCGGACTAGTGGACCTTCGGACTAATGAACCTTCGGAGTAGTGGGATTTCGGATTAATGAACCTTCGGACTAGTGGGCCTTCGAAATAATGAACCTTCGGAATACTGGACCGTGACCTTTTTACCTATTTACCCCCATTTTTCTTTTTAGATCAGCATATTTTGTCGTACTCAGCACACTTTAGATATGATAAAATACAATGCTGGACCAACTGGGTATATCCCTCTAATATTAGAATCGGTAGGACAACAAAGTAGTGCCTTTCAGCAAAATAGTTCCTATACTTGCAAAGTGTATATACATTTTTTTGTGACATTTTAAATCAGAATGCTTGAAACGTCAAAAAAGAGGATTTGCAATTTTAAAAGCAAGTGACAAAATTGAATTATCATTTGAAGGAAAGAATTGAAATTGTTTGATGTACACCTTTCCAAAACTGTGAAATTCCCTACTGTTACTTTCATTTTCAGAGTTATTCAATACAGACGCGTTTTGCCGGAAAACGAATCTGACTTCACACTACAAAATTTTAACAGGAGAGAGACAAATTAATGAGCTTTCATTCAAGAGGTCCCTCGTTGCTGAACGAAAATTACGGTCGGAGCTGTGAACACTAACGTTAACATTACCGCCTATGGAAAATGCATTAGTAGACTATACCCAACTTATTAACGTTTTTTCATCAATTTTTTAAGACTCTAAAAAGAGAGTTATAATATAGAATTTGGCTATTTCTATTTTTTAGAAAAAAACTATGAAATCTGGCTCTCCGCCATTTTTAATCGTCATTTTGACCTAATTGATTGCCTCTTGGGGGAAGGCCAGCATAATTTTTTTTAGACTCAGCACACTTTCTGTATGATAAAATACTATTCTGGACCAATTCATTAAGAAAATGATTGTCAATGAAGAGACATTAAGAAAAACTAGAGCAAATTTCATTGCAAAGCAACAAGTAGATCTTCCTTTGCAGCTGTGAGGAGAAACAACACTACTGGTAAATGAAAAAAAATTTTTTTTTAAATGTAATGTATTTGTTATGAATTATTTACTACCAAACGAATTCATGCTAGGTTTCAACAAACCATACATTAGGTTTCGCAACCCCTCCACCTCCATGACCGTTTGGAAATCGTATATCCATTACTTCAATAGAGGGTGTGTCCGACTATTAAGGTATGGGTTTCTTTCTTATTGGTGAAAGGATAATTTAAAGGGGCGAATGTTGGAGAGAGAGAGAGAGAGAGAGAGAGAGAGAGAGAGAGAGAGAGAGAGAGAGAGAGAGAGAGAGAGAGAGAGAGAGAGAGAGATGGGTGGGGGAAGGATAGGTTATACAGGGATATAACAAAGCATTCTGAGTACATATAATATGATTTGAGATCCCAAATGCAAACTTTCGTGAATTTTGTTAAGTTGTTCCGCGGAATATATGTTTATTAAAGTACAATTTCCAACTACAATTTGATTTGATAGGAACACTGGTCAATAATTCATAGATCCTTGGATTTGTGATTTTCACTAAATCCACGAAGATTGAAAGCACAGTACTATTAGCAACAATATCGGGTTTCATGTACATGTAAATGCATTTTTTGATCGTGGACTTTTATATCAGTATTCAAGAAGCCTGTATTTTTTTCTTACTATTTTATGCAATAAATTTATTTTGGGGTTAAATAAGTTGATACCTCAATATTTAGGTACAATTTCATCCTTTCGATTATAAAGAAATATAATAACTTTATTCCCCGAAAGAGTACTCTTACTATTTTACAGGGGAATATTAGAATCAATATCTGACTTCTCTTCTTTAAAAGGTATTTTTAAAAAGAATTTTGACCAAAATTTTAACAAAAAATTCAAGATTAATTGCAATATAGTATTCTGTAAATACTTCTTCAAATAATGCAAATTAATTAAACGCATTATATTTATTTTTCGAAAGCGTAATCTTAGTATTTTGCAGGGAATACTAGAATCAATATACTCGTATATCTGACTCCTCTTCTTTAAAGGTATATATATGCCGTTTTTAACGGCATTTTTGCGATGTTAAAAAATTACACCCAAAATGTGTCAGCATGACTAGATATATGATAAAGAAGTTTAAAGAAAATTTCGCAATGTTTTTTTATACGTATTAGCGAGGTACCAGCGATAATTTATAAATGATTAACGGCGATTTACCTATGCATATTCATGAACGAATGATGTTTGAGGTAGATTTGCGCATGTGCGCGGGAATAGTAATTCAGAAAAGCAGCATGAAGAACGAGGCAACACGGCAGGTTTGTTAACAATTGTTTTAATTCATATAAACAGGTGTTTGTGTTGTAAACAGTAAAATATCAGAAATTGACATCTGCATTTAATGAGGATGTTTTGTTTTTTGTTTTTGTTTTTTTTGTTGTTGCAAATTACCATTATTTTCATACCTTTAACAACATATGATTATAAAATATAACGTAAAAATTACCCCCAGTTCTGGAGCCCCTCGATATAAAACATAAAATTTATAGATTTTAAGTATTCAGGTGATAGCTATACAATTTTTATCATATTCAGACAATAAATATCGTACCATACACATGAGCTTCTTTTCCTTTATGAGTAAATATCCTTTTAAACACAGAGAACACATGCCGCTTAGTGACTCATCTGAGGGTACCCTATTCTTAAAATGAATTTCAAAAACCATCAATTTGCATGATATATCTTTGTCTGTTTCTATGGGGGTACATTGAAGTTACATTTTCATTGAAAAATATATGTTTATTTTTTATTTAAGGCAAATCTTTTTTTTTAACCCTAACCTACTTTTAAAAAGAATTTAATTTATAGAGATGTCTGTCACATTTTTTTTGAATTGAGAACTCAAAACACGGTTTTAGAGAGGACACCAATTAACCCCTCTTTTACTTTTTCAGATTTTTAAATCTTCAAACTAAGTCTGCAGTTGCGCAGTTCTCCAGCTGTTCTAAGTGATTAAAAAAAGCATTGTTCTGTTCTTAAATGCATAATTTGAATACAAAACAACATGTAGAAATTCATATTTATTGCTTTTTCATCTTTAGACAACAGTTTTGGACAGTTTTGTGCAGAAACAAGCCCATTCAAGAAATGTTTACATGTACAAGATGGCCGCATATCCCCCTTAAATGGGAACACAAATACTAAAGCTAATTTTAATGTTTTGTTTTACTCTTTTACCATGATCTCAAAAATATTGTAGCTTTAGAAGGTTTAGACCCCTCTCCCACCAGTGCTTTGTCCTGAACATCTCTAGGTGGCCCCCAATTCTCAAAAATAAAAGAAATACATACATGTTCTTCATTGACCATGCGAGGGATGAGTTACGTATTCATATACCCAGAGCTTACGGAAAAGAAAATTTTGGCCACAGTTTCGCATCTTCATTCCTCATATAATAAAAAGTGCTACCAGTACTAAATTGTCATATATCAACTATAGCACGAGCTTCTCTATCCACATTCTAGGTAATTATACCCCACAAATAACCAGCCAAACATCAGGCTCACCCCGTATTTCAAAATTTTGACCGGGGTCTTTTGTTCGAAACTATCCCTTGCCACCTAAGTTTTTTTAACTAAGACCGCGAGAACAAACATTTCCGGAAAACTCGAATTTAGGAAGGCCGATTTGCTGGGGGGGGGGGGTTGCGAAAAAACTGCAATAGCAAAACTCTTCATTTTTAAATCATATGTCATTTTAACCAACTTTAGTCTATTTGCGAAGTTTCAAGAAAATCGACCATCTGGTTCTTTTTATGGGCCATCTCAAAATAGAGGTACATTTACTATAGGAATATATAGGAAACTGTCATTTTCCGCACATCAAAGCAGATTAAAAAAAATACCACAATAGCTTTTCATCTCAAATTGTTATATATGATAAGTAATATTATTTCCTACCTTATTTGTAAAAGATACTAAATTCTACCGTCTGGTTTTTAGTGGGGGCCATCTCAAAATATCAAAATGCACCAAATTTTGCTGTATATTTGGATCATTACGAATAAAGATTGGTATAATGGATTCATTCAAAAAAATAAGGAAAATGCCCCCGAGGATAGCATCAATCTGCATATAAAATTTTAACCGCGTACAATAAGATATTCCTATAAAATCTAAATATTTTTATCCGTATTTTGTGGATTGTGTTCAATTTTATAAATGATATCGGAAAAATTCTATAAGAAGTATAAATCAACTGTATTATACTAGAATGCGCAAAAACATGCGCAATGAAAAGTAAACCTCGATAACTTTGCACTGCATTGTTCAATTTTTAAAAACACAATTTCAGATTTGAACTCGGCATGATTACTAGTATGTTCAGGTCGATTACGACAGGAAAAACATGCTTACTCTTATAATTGCTAACAAAGTTTTGCTCAGCAAAGAGTTATAATAAAACAGATGTTAGAGCCTTTCTGGCCCCCATTTTAAGGAGCTAGCCCCTTTTTCAAACAAATGAAAGGTCTCGTGAATTTAAACATATTTTGTTCAGCAAGTCTCCAGAAATTGTTAACCGTTCTAGAAATATCTGAACAAATGTGTATTAATGGCCGACCCTTTTACTCCTTACCGGGGCCATAAACAAAACATTTTAAGACAGCATATTGTTTAGACAATTATTTTTAGCCATTTTTCTTCTGTATTGCTTTTCAAAATATTTATCCTTTTTAAGATATTAGCGATCAACGTTTTAGACTTCTGGCCTATTAAGGCCCCTAATTATTGATAATTTGCTGTACACTTTTATAATTAATAACTAATTACTGCTCAGTAAAGAGTTAAAAGTAAAAAAGTTTAGAGCCATCTTGGCCCCTAATTGAAGGGAGCCAGCAAAATTATAAAAATAACAAATTATCTACATGTTTAAAAGATATTTTACAAAACGTGTTAAAATTTTGCCAACAAATTTGGTGCTACTTTACGAGCTCGCGCGAGCTTCGGCGCCTTGCACGTTTTCCATAATGTTAAATATAGAGGATCATCTACAGACATTTATCTAATATTCCTGAAAATTTCACGCTTCTTTCACCATTATCTCATAGGAGTTACGTTCACAAATTGGTTCTTAAAAATTCCCGAAATCTTTAAAAATCTCAAACCGGAAGTGATGTTGTCAACTAAAATCACTACTGCATTTGATGCTCTATTTGTCCTTTTAAATTTGGTTAAAATCAACCAGATAGTTTCTGAGTTATTACCATCGAAAAATGTCAGAGGAAAAATAATAATCAAAACTAGTAATAAAAAGAAACGGTAGAATAACAAGAGCTTCTTCCGTTGAAACGGGTGATCCTAATAATGACAAAGAAAAAGAAACCATAGATTAACAAGAGAGTCTTCCGTTGGAAACAGGGACGTATATACTAATTAGTATATACGTTCCTGGTTGGAAACAGAAGACCCTAAAAGTAATAATAAAATTTCCATCAGAATCAGTACAAGGTCTTCCGTTGGAAACGAAAGACTTTAATAATAGTAAATAATTTCCAACAGAATCAGTACAAGGTCTTCCGTTGGAAACTTTAATAATGAAGTTCGGTTGTCCGTCATTTTCAATCGCCATTTTAATAAACTTTACGCCATCTCAATGTTGACCAGCATATTTTTTCGGACTCAGCACACTTTAATTATGATAAAAAATTATAACCTAATAATATTTGTATAGTTTTTTCGACTTAAACGGGCCAAACTAATAACCCTGCCATGGCTTGCAAAGATTCTTTTTTATCATCGGATAGTATATTTCAAAGACTTGTTTATGACGTGATATGAGTTTATTAAAACATTAGCTCCATAACGGTAATTAAACGTATTAACAAAAATCCCGATGCCGCGGATCTTTTTTTTTTCTGCAGTCAGCAGTCGAAAATAATCATTCAATTTATTAATATTCAGTGTATTCTTTAATGCTGTCAATGGTAATTCTTTTAACTCTTTCTTTGGAACTTAAAATATAAAATAAAACACTCACTCGCAAACATTTTCTTTTGGTATAAAATCTACCATTCTTCAGTAGTTTTGCGACGATTTCCTGCTTTATCATGAATCACTAATTAATTAATAGTTGCTAAACAGAAATAACCTACAGACGATTTTGATTACCTCATATCCCCCTTGCTTTTGACACATATAACCTTCCCTAGGAACTACCACAATCTTTGCTCTCGATAATAATCTGTCACCCTTGGTTTCAGGAAGTTTTATTTCCCTCTAATTGAAATTTGATTTATTTCTCAACTTGCGTGTCTTGCATGCTCAGATCACAAATCATAAATGGATCAATCATATTTAATTCTTTTGTGAACATACTTTTGTAAAACGTTCCCTGTATGTCATTCAAATAGAGACGCTTTAACTCCGTCAGAATATAGATATTGTCAATATCCGCTTTAAAGCGGTCGAAAGTAGGAAGTACGGCAAATTAGAGATAATAATCAATATATCTTTCAGTACAGTTTATAATTTTAGATATGACTACATTCCAACTTCCCGGTAAAATGTGAATATATATAAGAAAAATTGTCAATCAATTTAAACAAACTAAAGTTTGGTAAGGAATATAAAGAATATATATAACAATTGTAAGTATATTTATAAGAATTTTTTTGTTGGGGGGGGGGGGGGTTAAAGAGGGAGGTGTTAAAGGGGCATGGTCGCGAGTTTTGTTAATAATAAGATCTGATTATTTGCTTCATTTCTTTACTTAAAAATAGGACTTTCACACAAATTACGCTTTATAAGTCAATCGCATAACAAAGATACAAGAAATCAAAAAATATTTTTTATTTTTTACCGGCTTAAATGGGTCACGTGACATCCATCTTGGTCTATCAACAAGAATGGCGACGACGAGAATGATAGGTATACCGTTAAGTTTGACAGATTTGGCAATGAAAGAAAAAAGAGACAGACTGTTAAGGATGGGAACAAAGGGAAGATTGTCATCGGAGACCATGTAGATTGATGGAACAGGAATTAAAGCCGAATTAAACTTAAGTTTCCATGATGAAGTTGTAGGGGTTTTGCTATTCAGGTTCGTGCTCCATGTGTCCCGTGTCTTTATAAGTGTTAAACCACAAGTGGATTTTCTTTTAGAGGAATTTTTGAATAAAGAATAAATAAACACTCTCAATACATGCATCCCTTATGTAGAGGGGTATTTACTCCGTTTACCGAGTCGATGATGCTAAAATCGTGCTTCGTCTTTATTACACTTAATAAACAATTTATATCGTTCTACATTAATGAATATCGGAATAATAATGCTTCGAGTATCATCTGATATAAGAATTATTTAATTTAAGACATGAAAAACGTGATTCTAATTTGTAAACAAACTCTTCTTCCATCGTGTTTTCAATGCTTGATTTTCCCGCACTCATGCGCAGTGGCGTTGTAAATGGCGGATTACATTAATATTCATCAGACGTGTAGCAAAGTTTAGAGACAAATAACTAAAGACAGAACATGTTTTATGGGCCTAGAGTTTGTGAAACGTCTAATTATAAGAAGTATGATGTATATTTTTACTCAAACTCATGTCAAAAATTTTACTCCAAATACGCCACATATACCTTTAAAGAAATTTGGGGGATAAAATAGCGCAAATGCCCATTTTTTTTAGTTGTAAAATACAATTTCAAATAAAAAAAAAATTCTCAACATTAAAAGTCGTAAACAAAAACATGATCTGAGCTTTGTTTACATAACAAAGAACAGTGAGCTTTGTATTTCGCTTATAACTTGAGGACTGACACTCAAAATTTGGTTCGCAGTTTTTAAAACATTAAAACAAAAATAAATTTTAATCGACCAAAATCGTGACAATGCAGCTTTAAAAACAAACTCAGGAATTATTCCGATGGTTTAAACAAGTTTAGTATTTTTTTATTTCTTTTTTTTTCAGTGATTGTACGGATTATATTTGAGATGGAAGCAAGAAAGGGAAAAATGAATAAGTGCATAGCAATATATGAAGATAGAATAGAAAAACTATTTACAAATCTTGGATCTTTTTTATCTAAACATCCCAAAAAAACGCTGATTTGTTGTACTATAGTGAATTTACTGCTGGCATTAGGTCTGCTGAACATTAAATTTCAACTTGATATCGAGACACTTTACATTCCCGGAGACAGTAAATCATTCAAGGACCGAAACAATTTAGAAGCATTGTATGGGGATCCAACTGGATCCAACTTTGCGCCATACCAGTTAACAAGACAGGGTCTCTATGGGGATGTCCTTATCATTTCAAAAAATAAGTCAAGCATAATGAAGACGGCATATATAAATGAAATCAACTCAATAGACGCTTTCATCAGAGAACAAATCATTGTTCAAGACTCTGGAATGCGAAACTTCAGACACAGAGATGTTTGTGCCTTAGGTCCGGGTGGGTGTGAAGTCGTTGGAAGTATCTTACTATCCCCGCAATTTCAAAGCGACTTTGTTGCAGGAAATGTGACGTTTCCAGTTTACAACAAAATCTCTCTGCCTTCCCTACTTGCAAAACCGAATTCCAAGACCGGCTATTTGGTACACACGATTGGCGTTAGGTTACGTTATTATCTAAGACAGAACACAACAACTGCCTCTAAACTTTCCAAAGATTGGTCAAAAGTTTTCATCAAAACTATGAAAAACTGTAATACAAATCTGACTGTGATAGCTTTCTCTCATTCTGATTCCTTAAGCGAAGAATTGGACAACATTCAAGAAAGTGCAACTATCTATTTTATTCTAACACTACTATTGATGGTTGTTTATGCGTCTATCTCCTCTGCGACTTTCAACTGCAACAACGTGGCGAATCGGATGAATTTGGCCTTCGCCGGCATCTTCGCATCTTTATTATCTATAGTTTCTTCTTTCGGATTAGTCATGGCGTGTGGGGTTGAATTCACGACAGTCGCAGGGGTGATCCCTTTCCTTATAATAGGTAATTCAAATAATTATATTTCTCAATGAATCTTGTGATTCATTAGTTCATGAAAGTATACCATCGTCTGATACTCTTTTCTAGGCATTGGAATCGACGACATGTTTATTCTTTTATCTGGAATGGCAGATGCCCCTCCCGTTTCTTCTTCAACAGTAGAGGAGCGAATGGCTTTCATGATGAAGAAGAGTGGGGTGGCCATTACTATCACGTCAGTGACAGACCTGATAGCATTCATCATTGGAGCGTCTGCTGTATTTGTTAGCATAAAGATATTTTGTATATACACAGGTATTCAATTTATATGAAACATTACATGAATTATATAAAAAAAATGTAAGCATTTATATAAAAAAATTCCAATTGTTTCGTATTTTTGTTTTATAGCTGTAGCGGTGCTTTTCTGTTACCTAAACCAGCTGTTTATAGTATGCCCTGCAATTGCCATCAACGAGTGTCGTACCGAACAGAAAAGACATTTTTGTTGCTGTTCTCTAAGAGTAAAATCTGAAGAAAATTACAAGAAAAAGTCGAAATCGAGATGTTTTATTCAATGTTTTGCTGGTCATCAGCCAAAAGGTCGAGACGATGTTGAAAGTCCGATGGAAAAGTACCCAAAAAGACTGGTATCTTTAATTCTCCGTTACACACCAGGAAAAGTGTCTGTTGGTTTAGTGTTTTTGGTATACATTGTTAGTTCTATATACGGGGCGTTGAATTTAAAACAAGGTCTTGACATTCACAATCTAGTCTCAAAAGATTCTTACTACTACACGTATGGTGTCTGGGACACTACCTATTTTACCTCGGACCCTATGGTCACCGTATGTATTACAAACACTCAGATGTACCATACGCCTCAAGTACAAAACCAGATACGTTCACTCATCCTTAGTGTGATGAAAGATGACAACATTGACGATAACTTTGCGATCAATTGGCTGGCGGTTTACAAAGATTCCGTGTTCTATAACAGTACATCAGAAAATGCCTTTGTGAAAGCTTTGGGAGCATTTCTTCGATCACCACAGGGACAAATGTTTTCTAATGATATTGTATTAGATGAAACATCTAACACTATCGTGTCGTCCAAAATTCATGTCAAAACTGTAAATTTGAAAACTCCCGAAGAGCAAGGCGATTTCATGTTACGTATTAGGGAGATTGAAAAACATGCGCCTGTTCAATGTATAATTTTTAGCCCCATTTTTATACTTTGCGAACAATATATTCAAATTTTGTCAACAACCTTGCAGACAGTCGGTATAACTTTGGCAGTAGTTCTGTTTGTTAAATATTTTTTTATGCCCAATATACTGGTAGTAGTAGTTGTTGCACTGACGCTGATGAGCATCATTGTGGGAATATTTGGCTTTATGTACTATTGGGACCTTTCTCTTAATTCCATGACGATGATTTACCTCGTGATGAGTGTAGGGTTTTCGGTTGATTTCAGCGTTCACATCTGTCATGCTTTCTTGTCTCTCCGAAGCAATGATCGCGAGACGGTGTTGGAGAGAGCCATTGACCTAACGGGCGGACCCATCTTGAACGCAGCCATCTCTTCCATGCTTGGCGTTGTTATTTTGATGATTTCCGACAGCTACGTATTCTTGTGTTTTGGTAAAGTGATGTTCTTGGTCTTGGGACTGGGCTTACTTCATGCATGCTTGTTCTTACCATTATTCCTATACATTTTGATGCCATGTTTTCTTCATCAGAAAAATGCTGTTGAACCAGAAAATGCTAAAGTTGAATTGAATTATCTTGAAACATTCACAATTTATGACCCAAGACTTTTCAAAAGTGACTTATCTTTGAATAATTATTCTGACGATTTTTTAAAATCGGAATTCGATTGTTCGTCTGTATCTTCTGGCATTGAACTTGTGTCGCTAAACCAGAATGAAGAGAAAGAATGATTTTAAACATTTATAGTTTGATTTGTAATTGTTTTGTTTCCTTAAAAGCGTTTTGTGATTGTCATTTTTGTGGTATAACTAATACGATAAATATGATCTTTTTATTGCTTTTTTAATGAATTTGATGATATTGAAACATTGACTTGATGCACTGACATAAGTATAATAAAGTAATGAAAACTGAATCATCACTCTCTTTTCTTAAACAAAATCAAGAATCCGTACAATTAAGTTGACTTAGAGAATACCTTTGTCTTAATTCGCAGAGTGAATCTCAATAAGAGGCCCACGGACCAAATCGCTAGCCAGACAATGTTGTTCCAATTAACGTAGTACAAAAGCGTGCATGTCAGATTACCCAAGCTTGTTATAATATTTAGGAAATATCTGATGTTTCAGATTGTCCTTGCCACATATAAGATTTGACCTACTTGCGAAGTTATTATTTTTTGCTTCAATAATCGTTATCCTTATGATAATCCAGCCTTCTTAACGGAAACGTGTTGCATGTATCCTTGCTAATGTGTAATTTATTCTGCGCTGGTGCATGTTCAAAGATAATATTGATGTTGTTGTGATTTATCAAATATGAATATTGTGGACTATGACACAAAAAGGATGATCCTTGGAAAGTTCGAAAAAAGTACGTGAAAAATAATGCAAAGAATTCTTCATACACTAGACACAAAATCATGTCATTCAATTGTTATTAGCTTGTTACAAAACAGAATTACAGTTGCAATAGTTAAATTTTAGAAATATTTTGCATGTAAAGTGTTTAGGCATTCTAAATACTATTCACTGACAGAGAGGTCAAAGGTTGAGTTTCATTTGACGTCAGTAACGCGCGTTACTCAATTGCTAGTTGGCACACATGACTGCAGTTATGAGATTACATCTTTCCTAAAATAATGATTTAATGCCGAATTAAAACTGCTATGTATAAAACCTCTGAAATATACAATATGGTATACATGTACTAGTATATCATCTTCTTATCCATTACTCTTACAGAGTTCGGATCGTAACATCTTTGCTTGCTTGCCGGATGTTTTGCATCAACCGTTTGGAAACGTGCTACAAAGTGGTGTGTGTGTGTGTGTGTGTGTGTGTGTGTGTGTGTGTGTGTGTGTGTGTGTGTGTGTGTGTGTGTGTGTGTGTGTGTGTGTGTGTGTGTGTGTGTGTTTGTGTGTGTGAGGGGGGAGGGGGGTTCAGAGGAAATCTGCATTCAATAATAATAATTCAATAGTTTTATGGTCAGTGCATTTTTTAACGTTGCCTATTAATATTCCTTAACTGCTATGTTTTATATTAAAAATAGAAAATAAAACATGCACTTATTTGCAAACACTTTCTTTGGCATCAAATCTACAATTCTTCAGTAGTTCTGCGAAAATTTTCTACTCTATCGTAAATCACTATTAAACCAATAGTCGATAAACAAAAATCACCCACACAAGATTTCCCCATCCTTTTTGACATATGTATCCCTCCTCTGAAACTGCAAAATTGCTGCTATCGGTAACAATCTGTTACCCTTGGCTAAAGAAAGTTTTAATCCGCCCAATTGAAACGAGGGTTTTTTCTACCTGCGTGCCTTACTCAAATCACAATTAAGAAATCGATCAGCTTATTCGTTCTTTAACAGTATTTTGTAAAACCAATCATGCATACGTCATTCAAACCAATACGTTTAAATAACACGGTCAGAATATTGATATTGTCAATATGTGCTTTAAAGCAGTCGAAAGTAGGAAGTACAGCAATTAAGATACTAATATATTTATGAATATATCTTATAGCATAGTTTTGTAATTTGATAATGGCTACATTCCAACTTCCTGGTAAAAAATGAATGTATATAAGAAAAACTGTAATTTAAATCGAATTTAGACAAAACTTACATATAAGTTTAGTTAAGAATATATGAAGATAGAATAAAAAAACTATTTACAAATATTAATAGTTTTTATTAAAACATCAACAAAACCACTGACATGCTGTACTATAGTGAATATACTGCTGGCACTGAATGTAACCAGTTATATTATTTGTATATTAAATTACAGCGCTAGCGTATGTGTATGATTAGTATAATGTGTGTAGAGTGAGTGTTTATGAATGAAAGTTTAAAATCTGTAACGTGGACAATGACAAGACTGGACAATAGGGTCACATGACTAACTATGCCTGCACTCTTCCCCGCCAAAATCTTATACCGGACTGGCACTCTCCGCCTAGCCCTTGAACGGGTCAGACCATTCTAGTATAGCAATATACTGAAAGCATTGGGATTGTTTGTCCCGGTAAGAATTAATGTAATAAATTAAAGTTCATTCTAAATTGTAATATTACCGTTTCATTTCGTTGTCTAATGTATATGTTTGTCTGTGTCTAATTGTCTTGTCATATGTGTCTATGCTGTGTTACTCGTATAATTACAAAATTTCAGGTTTTTTCTGTATAATAAATATTTATGAACAACGACCCAAGCTTGACTCTATTATACCACTGGCTACACATTAAATTCTGGCTAAACATTAAATTCCAACTTGATGTCGAAACACTTTACATTCCCAAAGACAGTAAATCAATAAAGGACCAAAACAGTATAGAAGCATTGTATGGGGATCCAACTGGGTCCAACTTTGCGGCATACCAGTTAACAAGACATGGTCTCTATAGAGACGTCCTAATCATTTAAAAAAGTAATTAAAGCATAATGAAGACGTTATATTTCAAAGAAATCAACTCAATAGACGCTTTCATAAGAGAGCAAGTCATTGTCGAAGACTCTGGAAATCGAAACTTCAGACACAGATATGTTTGTGCCTTAGATCCGAGTGGGTGTGAAGTCGTTGGAAGTATCTAACTATCCCCATAATTTTAAAGCGACCCTGTTGCAGGAAATGTGACGTTTCCTGTTTATAACAAAATTTCTCTGCCTTCCCTTCTTGCAGAACCGAATTCCAAGAGCGGCAATTTGGTACACACGATCGGCATTAGGTTACGTTATTATCTAAGACAGAAGACAACAACTGCCTTTAAACTTTCCAAAACTTGGGCGAAAGTTTTCATCAAAACTATTAAACCTTTAACTATCTATTTTTTTTTTAACTTTAAAGGGGCATGGTCACGATTTTGATCCAATATTATTTTTACGATTTTAATGTTAACAATGCTTAAGTAAGGCATTTTTAATAGGCAATCAAAATTTAAGAGTCATTAGTCGAGTTAAAAGCGAGTTACAGAGCTTACAATTCTTTGCTATGTAAACAAAGCTTTTGTTTACATTTTGAACATTGAAGTGAAAACTCCAGTTTTAGACCGAAATTGAATGTGGTAAACGTTAAGATATGTTTATTTATGCTTAAAATGTATAAGAAGATAAGAAAATCAGCTTGAAAAAGAACATTACCGGTATATTGAACTAATGTAAACAAAAACAGGGCACGAGCCTTGTTTACATGACAAAGAATTGTGAGTACTGTATCTTGCTTATAACTTTACTACTGACTCTCCAATTTCATTTGGTCATTGGAAATGCATTCCTAAAGCATTGTAAAAAATAAGAACAGAAAAATAGAACTTGACCAAAATCGTGACCATGCCCCTTTAATATTGATGGTTGTTTATGCGTCTATCTCCTCTGCGACTTTTAACTGCAAAAACGTAGAAAATCCGATAAATTTGGCCTTCGTCGGCATCTTCGCATCTTTATTATCTTTAGCTTCTTCTTTCGGATTAGTCATGGCGGGTGGGTTGGAATTCACGACAGTCGCAGGGGTGATCCCTTTCCTTTTATTAGGATAAATCAATCAATTGTATTTCTCAATTATCGTCTGAGACATCGTCTGATTCTGTCTCCTTGGCATTGGAATAGACGATATGTTTATTTTTCTATCCGGAATGGCCGATGCCCCTCCCCTTTCTTCGTCGACAGTAGCTAGGGGAGTGAATGGCTTTCATGTTGAAGAAGAGTGGGATGGCCATTACTATCACATCGATAGCATTCATCATTGGAGCTTCTGCTGTTTTTGCTAGCATAAAGATAGTTTGTATATACACCGGTATAAATCAATTTATATAAAATATATAAAAGATTACATAAATAAATTCAAATGTTTTAAGTAATTTTATGTAAATTTCAAATTGTTTCGTATTTTTGTTTTATAGCTGTAGCGGAGTTTTTCTGTAACCTAAACCAGCTGTTTATACTATGCCCTGCAATTGCTATCAACTGAACAGAAAAGACAAAGAATATCTTAACAATAATTTAAGAAAAAATCCTTTAATTAGGAAATTTGACACCCCTGAGGAAACCCATACCTTCATTTTAATGTTACAAAATCAGTATAGTTAAACACTTAGGAAAACCCCTAAATCATTTAGAATCAATATTTGCATCCTTATTTCTTCTTAATTCAATATTAAAAAGATACAATCAGCATTAGTTTAAGAAAATCTTCTTTAATTAAAAATTTACACCCCAATGAGGAAACCCATAATTTTCATTTTACCGTTAAAAAGTCAGTATAGTGGATCACTCATATAAATCGTAAATCTTTTTTGATTAATATTTGCACTCTTATTTTATTTTTCTAACATTTTTGCAATGAAAATGTCAACATTAATTAAAGGAAAAATCCTAAAATAATGAAGTTTGAACCCCCTCAGAAAACCTATAATTTTTATTTTAATGTAATTAAACAACTAGGAAACCTCCAAAATCTTTTAGAATCAATATTTGCATCCTTATTCCTCCTTAATTACAGTATTAAGAAGATATTATTACTATTAGTTTAAGGAAGTCTTCTTTAACTAAAAATATACACCCCAATGAGGAAACCCGTATTTTTTATTTTAACGTTAAAAAGTCAGTATAGTAAATCACTCAAATAAACCCCTTTGTCTTTTTAATTGGTATCTATACTGTAATTTATTCTTTCGCACATTATTGCAAAGAAATTGTGTGCATTAATTAAAATAAAAGTCCCATAATTTTGAAATTTGACACCCCTAAGGAAATCCATAATTTTCATTTTAATGTTACAAAATCAGTATAATTAAACACTTAGGAAACCCCCTAAATCTTTTAGAATCAATATTTGCATCCTTATTCCTCCTTAATTACAGTATTACAAAGATATAATCAGCATTAGTTTAAGGAAATCTTCTTTAATTAAAAATTTACACCCCAATGAGGAAACCCATATTTTTCATTTTAACGTTTAAAAGTGAGTATATAATATATCATTCAAAGATACCTTAAATCTTTATTTGATTGATATTTGGACTCTTATTATAGCTTTCTTACATGTTTGGAACGAAAATGTCAACATTAATTAAAGGAAAAATCCAATAATTATAAAATTTGACCCCCTGAGGAAAACCATACCTTCATTTTAATGTTACAAAATCAGTATAGTTAAACACTTAGGAAAACCCCTAAATCTTTTAGGATCAATATTTGCATCCTTATTCCTCCTTAATTACAGTATTACAAAGATATAATCAGCATTTGTTTAAGGAAATCTTCTTGAATTAATAATATACACCCCAATAAAGAAACCCATAATTTTCATTTTAACATTAAAAAGTCAGTATAGAGCTCTCTGTACACTAATTACACTTTTGCCATTTTAAGAGGTAGGAAAAGATGGTAGTTTATTAAGTTTATATCTGCTGCATGTTGCATTTAACACACACAACAAAGGCAGTTTAAAGTAAATACTTTTTCTTTAAAATATGTATCAATAGTGTAGTGACTTCCTGTGTGTATCAACAATGTAGTGACATTGCTGTGTGTATCAACAATGTAGTGACATTGTTGTGTGTATCAGCAATAAATTAAAATTATACCCAGATATTTTTTTTTTTCGTTAAGTTTATGTATACGAATAGATATGTGCGTTCATAGCTTATCAAGCTATACACTAACCTCCAAAAATTATATCGACTTGTTGAAGATTTCTGAGGTACGTGAATATTTATGAAAATTTCGTTTCTAATATTAAGACAGCAGAACATTATACAATGAATTTTTTTTACGGTATTTTCACTCAACTTTAATTATAATAAATATATTAAAGTATAATAAGTGAAATATAATTATTCTTAAAGAACAACTTTCAATAAAATTATTAGTATACTAGTATCTTTAGCTGGACGACCGAAAGTTTTAAGAAAATTCACCGACATTGCACAGCTATCTGAAGTTTTATAAAAAAAAAATATATCGAAATTACCGTTACTTTCATATTATTCGGTTCTTTATTACAGTTTCAATCCAATGTTTTTCAATGACAATGACATTTTCTTTATTCTCTTAACTGCATAAATTTCAGTGTTGAGATGGATCAAACGGTATGATTAGCAATTAACCTAGAGAGCTAACTCTCTCAATTATAACCTTAATAAATTTACTCAGATTAAAATTTTTATTGTAAATAGTTGTTGAAATTTGTAAACATTTGGTTGTATGTAGAAATATGGAGGTATGTAAAAATCTCTCTTATCTTTAATTGTTATATCTGTACAATGAAATAAATAATGAAATTCATCTCCTATTTCATTACAGTTAAGTATGATACATATACGGTTTTCACAAATAGAAGTATATCATACCATCTATCTCGTTTTATTGACAATTTAGCAGTCAATTCAGACGCGTCAATTTTTCCCCGCCCATTTCAAATGCTTTGACTGTAACAGGTGAAATTGACGTAAGCTGTATATTTCAATCTTGCCAGTTAATGTTCCGCGGTCTTAAATAAAAATTACCCATACAAGTTTCCCCTTCCTTTTTCACATATGTATCCCTCCTCTGGAACTGCGTCAATCGCTGCTATCGATAACAATATCACCCTTGGTTTTAGGAAGTTTTAATCCGCCCAATTGAAACATGCTGGGTTTTTTGGCCTGCGTGCCTTTCTCAAATCACAATTAAGAAATCGATCAGTTTATTCGTTCTTTAACAGTATTTTGTAAAACTAATCATGCATACGTCATTCAAACCAATACGTTTAAATAACACGGTTAGAATATATTGATATTGTCAATATGTGCTTTAAAGCAGTCGAAAGTAGGAAGTACAGCAATTAAGATACTAATATATTTATGAATATATCTTATAGCATAGTGTTGTAATTTGATAATGGCTACATTCCAACTTCCTGGTAAAAATTGAATATATATAAGAAAAACTGTAATTCAAATCAAATTCAGACAAACTTAGATGTAAGTTTAGTGCAAAAATATATGCTAATTATAAGTATATGTATTAAAAAAAATTTATTTTTTTTTTTTGGGGGGGGGGGGTAAAGGAATAGGTGTCTAAACAACCTCATAAGTAATTCCGGTGGAATAATGCAAATTCAGGGTTTTGTTTTTTGGGTTTTTTTTTGTTTTTTGTTTTTTTTTTATTTTTGGAGTTATTATATGGATTGTATTTGAGATGGGAGCAAGAAATGAAAAACTAAAACTAAGTGCTCAGCAATAAATGAAGATAGAATAAAAAAAAATTATTTACAAATATTGATACTTTTTTATGAAAACATAAATATTTGTTCTTGTAATATGGTGAATATACTTCTGGCACTAGGTATACTGAACATTAAATTCCAACTTGATATCGAGACACTTTATATTCTCGAAGACAGCAAATCATTAAAGGGACAAAACAGTATAGAAGCATTATATGGGGATCCAACTGGATCCAACTTTGCGCCATACCAGTTAACAAGACAAGGTCCTTATCATTCCAAAAATAAGTCAAGCATAATGAAGATGGCATATTTCAATGAAATCAACTCAATAGACGCTTTCATCAGAGAACAAATCATTGTCGAAGACTCTGGAATGCACAACTTCAGGCACAGAGATATTTGTGCATTAGGTCCGAGTGGGTATGAAGTCGTTGGAAGAATCTTACTATCCATGCAATTTCGAAGCGACCTTGTTACGGGAAATGTGACATTTCCAGTTTATAACAAAATCTCACTGGTAGCATTCTTCAATCACCAAAGGGAAAAATGTTTTCTAATGATATAGTATTTGAATAGTATTTGATGAAACATCTAACACTATCGTGTCGTCCAAAATTCATGTCAGAACTGTAATTTTGAAAACTCCCGAAGAGCAAGGCGATTTCATTTAGGGAGATTGAAAAACATGGGCCTGTTCAATGTATAATTTTTAGCCCCATTTTTATATTTTGCGAACAATATATTCAAATTTTGTCAACAACCTTGCAGACAGTCGGTATAACTTTGGCAGTAGTTCTGTTTGTTTCTTTATGCCCAATATACTGGTAGTAGTAGTTGTGGCACTGACGCTGGTCAGCATCATTGTGGGAATATTTGGCTTCATGTACTATTGGGACCTTTCTCTTAATTCCATGACGATGATTCACCTTGTGATATAGGAAAATACCTAAAATTTAAAAGCTAAAATATGTATATGAATTTTTTAGCATGTAGCATAATAAAATCATGTAATTTTGCCTTAAGCATGCCACAAAAATATCCGAGGTTTCGGATTGCCCTTGCCTTATGTAATTAAAGTGGTATTGAGCACTTCCATATTGTGACGTACTGTTTATCGAAATAAACAATAAAATCAAGTGTAATTTTATAAACAGTTCAAAATAGAACAACAAGAGCGTATTGCAGTCGGTTTGCTTCGAATTTGTAAGTTCGAATCCAGCTGGGATTTCCATTCCAATTTTTTAAAAAAGTATTATTTGGCTAAGATTTAAAAATTTTAAACCTCTGAAAGTATTTTCATTATAATGTACTTTAATCCACCTTAGTATCGACAGATGTCCCATACCACCTTAAGATTTTACCTACTTTCGAAGTTATTTCATTTTTTTTTAACGATCATCGTTATCGCTATGAACCACAGGCACCTGTAAGAAAAAGCATTAATTGTTAACTAACAAATTTAATATGTAAACGGTGTGACCGTTGGACCGAGCGCAGATTTAACACAGTGCAGTTTGATTTTTGTACAACAATTTATCTGAATCGCACACAGTAGGATCCGCCTGGTTGCCTACTCAAATCATTAGCCAAAGTTAAACTAAACGTCGCGTGCTCAGTCTACATTATGACGTCATGTCTCGTACGTAAAACGTACTAGTTTTGTCTTCGGAAATAGCCGAAGAGAGTTACGTGATTCAGACAAAAATTTATTTCTTCTTACAGTGTTTATCAATTTAATTCATATGTCGACTAACGGTAATAAAATTGAATACTTTATTCAGTTTCTAAAAGATCAGTTACTTGTTAATGTTTTTATTCTCCATCTGATAATTTGATAAGATATACGTAGAACCAGTCGTGTTTCTTGATTGAAGCACTATTGAAACTTATTTGGGCCTCACTTTAATTTTTTAAAATTTAAATTATCTTCAATTGAAACACTGGAAAGTTTCACAGGATGAATGACCATCTTTAAGTTCTCCTTAAAGATAACTTAAAGGTGCTTAAAGGTAGCTTAAAGACAATCTTTAAGCCACCTTTAAGCTATATGTGTTGCTTAAAGGTGGCTTAAAGAAAGCGTAAAGATGGCTTAAAGGCAGCTTAAAGACTATCTTTAAGCCACCTTTAAGCTACCTTTAAGGACAACTTATAGGTCCTTAATGTCCAAACTTCTTTAAGTCACCTTTAAGCTACCTTTAAACCACCTTTAAGCCACCTTTAAGCCATTAAAAAATCTTTTAATTCAATATTGTGCTTAATTTACCAACAAAATGTATTAGCTTTATGATAGAAAAGGTATTAAAAACGGTTTTTGTTCTAGAAAATAAAATAAAAAAAAAAATTCAATACGACCAAGACGAGGATTGAACCCGGGTCCCTTCGTTTACCAGCATCACCTCACTCCCTCTGCGCCACGGCAACTTATATATTATTAGAGGTTTTTATATCCTATAAATTAGTGGCTATTGAATCAATGTTTTTTACTTGAAAAGATTTTTACTTCCATTCAGTTTGTAACAATCAATTATATCTAATTTTTAAATTGAATGCATGCATGTATTTAGAATGAAATACTTAACTTGGTCTTCAGTGAAAAAAATATATTATACCTAAATGGAAACCGTTAGGCTTACTAGTACTTAGTTAATAAATTTAAACCAAGTAGATATAGGCTATGTTCATCTAATTCATAGCTAAATGAAATTAAATGCAAGGAAGAAGATGAAACTATTTCTTTTATTAAATGCATTGAAACTATTAGCTAGGGTATTAGTTCTACTCAATTTCCCGGTGTTCATGATCACGGCGCCGTTCCAGTATGAATAATTTTAATAATATTGATTATTATACATTTACAACAGATCTAGAATAACAAATAAAATGATATTTGTTTAAATGGTTAATTGTATACATGATTTTTAAACTATCAATTCTATAACAATTTCAATATTATCAATTACCGGTGACGTATTTACTGCATGTGGCAATTGCAAATGATGTATGCATATACTTGTACATACAATTGTATGATGTACCAGGCCGGGTATGTGACATATTTACCCTTATACATATATTTAAATAATTAACCCCCATTCATGATCACCGGTACAGTAATTAATTAGCCTCTAGATTTTACTCTTACATACATGTATCTTTAATTTGTAGACGTAACATTTTTAAAACCAACAGCTAGGAAATAATACTTTGAAAATGAATTACAAATGTAAATAAACTTTCATTCACTAGACTTATCGTATACACATACATACTAAGATTTCAACGCCTTTAGAAACCCTGACATGCACCTGGGCACACGACACACCTGTTGTGTATATCTTGTATATTCTGTGTTAGTTCCAGGGGTTTTCTTAACTTGGACAAACAATAGACTCTAATTAGATATACACAAACGAACAAAACTATGTCTAGACAAACAAAGCGGTAATATCCCGCCCGATATAATCAAGGCAGTTGAAAGTCATTTCATCTTTAACATGTATCTAGCATATCTAGAATTAGACCTAGAAATAATTAAAATTGAAAAAAAATACATATCTTAAACCGATTAAATTAAATCATGCATTTTTGGTTCATTTTTTTATCAGTTGTTTAATAACCGGCTGAACTAAGAGAGAGAGAGAGAGAGAGAGAGAGAGAGAGAGAGAGAGAGTTTGATTTCACCGATGAATTTATAATAGGAAACAAACATAATTTAATATAATTTCATGCGCAGATTTAGATATAGAGACTGCGCTCACCCCTACAATCATTTTGAAAAAAAAAAAATTATAAAGAATTTTATAACGGCAATCTGTGTCCATTGGAGCGGTATTGATGATAGCGATCTGTGTTTAATGGAGCGACAATTAAAACCGCCTGGAACACCCCCCCCCCTTCCTTGGAAATTATATCATCACTCGGATCACCCCCTCCCATCCCTATAAAAGAGCTTTTGCATTTAATATATGTTTTCAAGATGAATCTGTTCAGCTTGATCAAACCTGACTTAAAGGGAACTTAAAGATGGTGTAAAGACAACTTAAAGGGAGCATAAATGCCACTTAAAGATGCTTAAAGGTGGCTTAAAGATGGCTTAAAGGTGACTTAAAGAAGTTTGGACATTAAGGACCTATAAGCTCAGCTTAAAGGTGACTTAAAGGTGGCTTAAAGATTGTATATCCTTTAAGCCACCTTTACGCCACCTTTAAGTCACCTTTAAGGACTTGCTTAAAGATTGTTTTTCGCCCTGTGTTTTTAATCGATTTTATAGGGCAATAAACATCGATAAGTGCCAGTCATTCAAAGATCGAACTAACTTTTTAAAAACAAAATGGCGGCGCCCAGGGCTGGAAGAAAATTTTTTAGCCCATAGTACCCCCGATTCAACTCTCATTTTTCACTGATTTTCTTATATATACGTGTTACCATTAATCCTCGCTTCGCAAGGCGGGCTTCGCCCGCCTCTCGCTGCGCTCGGTATAATACATCATATGTAATCTGTTGAAAATGTGGAAATGTTCTTTGCCAGTCAAGCATTATTATACTTCTGATAAATGTTTCGTATATGATGTTTAGCAACTAATATAGCTACTGATACAGTGTACCTATCATAGTATGATCGAGTATAGTTAAGCTATACCCTGGATTATAAAACATGTCGTCTTGATTCAACAACTACAAATATCTTAATTCAAAGTTAGAAAATTTAATATTTGCTTATAAAACTGTCTCAGGTAAGTCAGAAAATTAAATTTATAGTACAACAGTAGGGAATTTAGTAGCAAGCCAATTTTTAACTGATGATTCAATTTTTTTGTAAGGAGCTACTCAGTATGTCAATGGCTTAATATAGAGATTTTTTTTCTACGGACAAAAGGTTGTTGACAAAACATACATGACTGTACTAAAGCCATATCAATCCCAATAACTTTCGGTGAATGTTGCTAAATCCTAAATCGTGATTTTTCGGAAGGGTGGTAAGGTCAGAAATGATGAATAAATAATTTTACATATCCAGGTATAGTTTTCAATTTTAATATTTTCGAAAGCTTAAAGCAACTAGCTGTGCAGCCAGAAAAGCTACGTTCTTATTGAAGAAAAATGTCAAAAACATGTATCTTAACCATAAAACTTTGTTATTTTTTGTTTGATTGTTATGTAGGTCCAATTGTTAATTAAGGCTCAGCGATATGGGGTACACAAAAGGGTTTGAATGTTGAAAGAATACACTTAGATTTTTGTAAACATATATTGGGTGTTAAGAAATCTACATGTACAGCAGCTGTTTATGCAGAGTTGGGAAGGTTGCCCTTTGCTTTGCCACAGAAAATTCGCATTAATCAAATACTGGCGTAAATTAAAATATTCTAACAACTGTATTTTGTTAAATTGTTATGACAAATTGTTTGATAATGTTGAGAATCATAAGAAAATCAATTAGGTGTCTGATGTAATAAATTGTTTCATTTGGGTTTTAACAAAATTTGGAATGCACAGAGATGCAATGAACTAGACCACTTTTTCAGCCGCATTGTCCTATAAACCTTGACCCATGACCCGGTTTTCCGGTACATCGAACTCGAATCCATGATTAAATAAATGAAAACATATATCAAAAGATTGATCCTTGAATGCTATTTGCAGATTAAAAAAACTATATCTGTAATAAAACACAATCTTGTATATCATTATCTTGATTTAGAGTTGTAACTTCCTTGCTTTATTTGTTTTAAAATTAACCTAAACTCCAAAAAAGAAGTGAATAATAGTATAATACGAAACACCATTATCAAAACACAAATTTCACGTCGTAAACAAGGGATGTAAACGCAACATACACCACGCTGTTCTTTCACCATGGAAGACTGTAAAAGCGTCAGAAGGATTGGCCAGACCTAGGAAGAAGAAGGCCGTGGTAGGATTAACCAGACTTAGGAAGAAGAAGCCCGTGGGCCACACAACAGTGTACATTATGACCAAAATTTTCATTTCAAGATGAACAAAAATATTTAAGAGGGCTCTATGGCTGAGGCTAATTTCAGACTGTATTGATCTCCTTCAAAAGAAGAGCTCAATATATAAAAATATAGGAAAATACCAAAATTTATAAGCAAAAATATATGGATTTTTTTTACCAAATAAAAATTTATTGCTAAACAAATCATATCTTCAAATTTTAGTTAGATCTGATGGTTAGTTTGTTGACCAACTAAAGCTCACTCGGACATTAACTCCGCTGGTCATGGGATCAAATAACTGTGAAGATAATTATGATTACGCACCAACCAATGTTATTTATTACTCGTATTAACGTTTGAGAAAATAAGATATTTTGAACTTAACTTACTTTTATCATGTTAAAAGCTTCAATTACACTATACAGTTCTGCGATGATCATTTTGACGTTATAATTATGACATTTTGATCCTTTCAAAAGTTCTCACAAAATGATTTTGCTCTCTAGTATGTTCTTATTAGGGAACTATTTGCGAATGTAAAAATAACGTGTTGACAAAACAACTAGATAGATACAATTTGCATGCAAATAACGATCTGCTTATATCAGTTTTGTCTAAAACAACATGTTATTATTTTCGAAAATGATATTATTTTCTAGAGAAATGTACGTGTAATATAATATATAATTATTATAATATTTGTTATATTCAGTAGTATATTCTCACTATATAACTCTATATAGACGAATAGTCAATAATTGTAATGTTAGTTCGTCCAAAATATATTGACCGGTCAATATTTTTTTAATGTTGACCGGCTAGGAATAATATCTAGAGAATATTCCCTCTATTTCAATTATTCGCCTCTGATTTGTTGATTCGTAAACGGTGACGTAAATAAACCTTCGCGACTCCAAAAACAAGGTGACGTCATAATAGGCAATCAGTCAAGGCAAGTAAACAACGGACGCGCAAAGCGATGGTTTGTTATCATAACGGGAATATGGATTTGCTCGCTTCGCGTCGGGCAATATTTCGTCCCTCGGGGGCTAATATAATCAATGTTGCCCTCAACCCCAGTCAATATTTGTATCATATAATATAATTCTCAAAATCATAAAAATAAATCACAAACCACGAATATGAAAACAGGTTTTAACCTTCATCCAGTCCAAAACCTACATTCAGTTTCTTAAATTCTTCATGTTGAATAAATTTGGCCTTTGCAAACTTTCCTCCAAATTCCTTATCTAAAATTAAACAATATTTTGAAGAAATAAATTATTTTCTTATTGATGTCTTACACAGGGATTCGTGGATCGTCATTGATGCCGAAGTACCTCATTTACAATTAATTATGAGATTGTAATCATTAAAGGAAAAATATATAAAATACGAAATTATTGGAACATCCAGTATGGATTGTGACATTGGCAGACACACTAAGGAATGTAAAATAAGGAAGCATTGCTTAATATACAGGGTCGTTGAGAGGTATTGGGATTATTGGCGGTCAAATTGCTAATATTTACCATGAAGTTATTTAGATACATTTACCATTTCCATTTTAAAGTTAATTTGACATTGTTAAACACAATCGATCATTTCATTCGGAACAGTTTCGTTTTTCTGTTTTTTTTCTTCATATTTTAGGAAAGTCACTAGATTGTTCTATATAGTCAAGATTTATAACAAATAAAAATACTCAGTATTTACTTATGATGTCGACGTTGGCCGGATGTCCCGGATCGAGCAATTCCAATAATTACTATATCAGGATGCTTGTATAGTATTTGTAATATATAAGTAGTACTTGGAATTCATTTGGTCTTCTTTATTACAAGCTGCTTTGAATTTGTTTAGCTGGTTTGAAATAACTTCAATTTATTTGGGTCTAGTGTGTCAAATGGTTACATTTCGTTGAGTGTGTTCGACATTCTCTTCAGTGTTATTTACTTGTTCTTTAAGAAAAACTTAGTTGATACTCATCAAAATTTATATTTGCTATAAAAAATGGTTGATAATACGGTCGGGATCGTAATACAAAATGTTGACAGTGATTGCGACTGAAGGAGGACGTCATTTTTTATTCACCCTCTTTAGAAAAATTATCGAAATAATGAAAATTTTTATATAACTTTTTCGTATGAATAAGTTGCGCTGGTAGGAACTTTGGTCTCCTCATTTTATTCAGTGTATATTAGATGTAACACATAATTTGATTAAGTCATTAAATAATTAAGTGAAACTAATTAAAAAGTCACTTATGCACTGTAAACATTTCATTATCGCTTTGAAACAGCGTCCTGCTCAATGTGTATATATATATATATATATATATATATATATATATATATATATATATATATATATATATATATATATATATATATATATATATATATATATTTTTTTTTAGATTACTCCTGTTACGTCACATTGGTCATGCTATATAAGGTTTATGTGAACCCCGTATTTTGTAAAATAGTACTTCCGAGTGTTTCAATAAAGACACACGTGTTTGAGGAACTAAGAATTCTTATATTTCCAACGCCCGAAAATATTACATGGTGTCAGAATCGGGATGGAAGGAATACCACCACCTGTGATGGACTGGGAGTCCACAAACCTGCCGGAGGCCTGGAGGAAATTCCAGCAGCACGCTCAGTTGGTTTTCGGCGGCCCCCTCGACAGTAAAGAGGAGGAGGAAGAACAATGTTCATACTTACTTCTGTGGGTCGGAGACAAAGGAAGGGACATATTTAATTCATGGAATATTTCTGCTGATGACAGTTAGAAATTAGACAGTCTTTATGAACACTTTAATAATCACGTGCCACCAAAGTTAAACCCCGTGTTCACCCGTTATACGTTTAACAACGAAGTTCAGGGCAACACGACCTTCGACCAATTTGTCACTAAGTTGCCATCCCCCCCCCCCCCCCCCCCACACACACTTTTTTGGGAGCATGTACAAATGGAATTTTAAGGGAGAAAAAAAACAGTGAAATTAATGTTATTTAAGCATTGAATCATTATTTTTGAAAGACGAGGTCTCATAACTGCAACGGTGTATGCATACAAATTGAAAAAAGGGGGGTTGCGCGTTATGAAAATTTCTTTGCACACGCCGTTGCGTTATGAGACCACATCGTTCAAAATATAATTAATGACTCAATGCTTATATTTACGTTTTTTTACATTTATTTTCTTACCGTAAATATGTTTTATTTAAAGAAAAAATCGTCCCTATTCAACGAGTAATGCGCAATTAACGAAAGAGCCATTGGAACAGCCGGAATATCCTGACAAAAATAGTGCACAGCGTTTTAAATTCTAATTACACAATTTTATTTTTCATTCTGTAATTTGATGGATTTACTCTTGGTATACTAAGAAATTAATCAATTGAATTCATTTGAATTTTAAAAATAATTACATCCATGAAATATTAATCAGCGTTAGTTTAATATCAGGTCGTGATCCGGTTTGAAGTCGCGAGGAGAGTCATGTTCTTCGAGAAATAACGAAGGAAGACTGAATGTATTGATACGCACCAGATTTGGTGATTGGATATTCTGTGTTATGCGTAAATATCACTCAAATCAATCAATGCAATTTAATAGGAGGAAAGAAAACGAATGTAAATATATGAAGTTATAGGTACGTACGCTATATGCTCTGCCCCCCATATCAACGGATTAGGATTTACATGATTTTAGAATTAAGTTGTCTAGTTGGGTTTTTTCTTGCTTGTCAAGATTTTTTGGATGAGTTTGACCCCTACGCTTTCAACGACGTGCTACGTGACTGTGATGTCTTAGTGTAGTATATGTAACTGATTTCATAGTGTGCTTTACAGATTTTATAGGCTAATGTCATTGTGTAATTTAAAAAAAAAATATTTGATTGATGTCATTCTGTAATTTTTGACTCATTTAGGTGAAAAGTATTATTTAATCAAATGAAGAAAGCAAAAAGCAAACAAAAATCCTAATAACGATTTTATGTTCAATCAAATTTCTATGAATTCTTAAGTCAACTCATTTCTAGTTGAATTCGAAATCCCTTTGCTAGCAGCCATGTCTTAGAAAGACATCGATGCCCTGACCAATTAAACCACCAAAATAGGTGTTTTTCTTTGCAAACCTGATGAATTTGCTCAAATGTGGCAAACAATTAAAGAAAATCTTTATCTGATTGGAGAACAAAATTTAATTGGATGGAGCTTTCAGAATGTCATCACAGTCCTCGATTCCTATTGGATCAGGATTCCGTATTGTGATGTCATAGACCGAGAGCACTGTAAACTGAGAGCATTGTGATGTATTGATGGGCCGAATTAATGCAAAATGACAATAAATTATATTACATGAAAGTTGTGAACAAGTTTGCCTTTAATAACTGTAATGTAATCCATGAAATTATACAAGATAAAAATGCTATGATGTGTTTTTGCTCACATTTTTTCTACAATAAATGTTTAGAAATTTAGCGAATTTTTCGCTGGGTCTATTTGATTGTCAAAAAATCAAATCTGGTTATAAATGCTTTTATGGTTCCTGCTCATTAAGATCATGCACTGGTGCTTGGGTCTCTATTACGATAAATGTATGATGCCCTTTTTAAACAATAAAATGTTTCCTTTAGTGATTCATGCGGGATATGAAGGTGTTGACTTTAAAGAAAAAATACATAACCCGCTAACAGAAAATAAAATCACAATCATTGGCGGATCAAGAATGGGGGGGGGGGGGGGGGGGGGGTCCGGCGGTCGGACCCCCCCCCCCTTCTCTGGTACATATGATTTTTTTAAACTTAATATTTAAAGGCAATTTTTCCCATTTATAATATAAATAATATAAATACTGCAATAACCTCAAATACAGCTTTTAAAATTGCATATTTAAAGAATGTTGTACAACGTACCGTAATTTATTTCTCACATGATAAAACCCTATCGGTTTTTTATCGAAATAAAGTACTCCTTTTCAGCATCCGGTGATAACTTCACTGAGTAAACATTTGGACAATAACAAAATACATTAACTTAACCAGTAGAGCTAAATATACAGATTTATTATAACATCTATAATGTATTTTCTGCTCTATTTCTTAAAAAAATCGATTATAGTTCATAGTTTTGAACTGACAAGCCATCGAGTAAAACTACGTTCAAGTAAAAGTACACACATTCGTTTTACTTTTAAAAGCTGCTTTCAAATGTATTGTTTAGTTAATTAACTTAAGTAATTATAATAGATTAGTTTTACTTCGTTTCATGCGAAAAATACAAAGAAAAATGCAAAGAAAATTACATGACTCGTGCGGGTTATGCTTTTTTTCTGGAGTGCTAGCTACCTTAATACCCACATGAAACACAAAAGAAAGCGTCTTTTGATTTGTTTCCAAGAATCGGAAATTCTGTTACAAAAATACCGTGTAAAAGGTTTATTTGTAAACCATTATGAAAATGCATACTTTTAAAAACTCCTGAATATGATCGCATCTGTACTAGTACCCGATGATGCATGGCACACCCAATACAGAGGTCATATCAAATTCCCTTGGACGACATTTGCGTGTACAGTTGTATTACACATCTATTCAGCAGATAAATTATCCCCATTCTTTTGTCATATCCTATCATTTAGATTTTTATTTAAGAAGACAATCGATAGAAATCAAAATCGGTAAATAGTTCAGAATTTAAACATCAAAGACATAAAAAATTACCAAAAATCCATTTTATAATAGCTTGTCGTAATTAGTCTGATTTTTTTTCTAGTGTTTCTTTTCTATTAAGCATAGACGCACGTTATCATTGCTGGAAATTTGGTGGGTTTTTTAAGGTTAGAAGTTATGCAAGTCTTCCTTACCTGTTATAAACCAAAACGCTCAATAATGCAGTGCACTCTGATGTTGAAATAGACATGAAATAGATTGTGACGAGAGAAATGTTTATTAAATTTATACACAGAAAACGTTCAAAAAGTCCTTGTTTATTGACAAATAATGAATTCTGCACGTATTGATTTTCATCAATTGGAACCCCCCTCCTTTTCCAAATTGCTGGATCCGCCTCTGACAATGATCTAAAACATACATCCCTGAAAATCAGAACAGGAAATGAAATCAAAGGGCTGTTAAAGAAAGGAGAAGGGGGGGGGGGGTTGGCAGGGGGGGTTGCTTTTGGGTTTTTTTTGTTTGTTTTTGTTTTTTTCATTTTCGTGTTTTCATTGATACGCCCGCTACCAATTAGTCACATAGACATACTTATTTTCCTCCACTGTTTTGTATAAAACTACGAACTTTTCGATCAGACTTTAGTTTTCTTTGATTTTAATTTTGACTTGTGCGATTCGATGTAGATGTGTCAATTTATATGAAGAACATAGCAGTATATACATACATGTATAAATATTGAACATATTTGAATGATACAATTTTGATAACAATTTTTTTCAGCTACATATAATACTGTATGCAAGCAATTACCATTTAAATGTTTGTAGATATTGCATTTCGATTTAATTTGTATATAATTTATGGTTTGATTGTTGTGTTAGAGGCTTTCTGTGGGACTCCCAAACTTCAAAATTGTAATTCAAAATACCTGAATTCAATCATTAACAATTACAGTCCTCGGGTAAATAACGGATGCAACTAAAGTTCGTATGTGTCCCGCATGACCGTGCGTTTTTTAGAGGTTGGGAATTCTTGAGGTTTATAATTGACTGGCAGACACTTGATTAGACCAAATTTTATGATGTCTAGATAAACCAAGGTAGTGTTTAATTTCCGTTATCTTACAACTTAATCCGATACCTTTGTCACTGTTTGTGCTGACAAAACTATTGAAGTGGATTTAAGTTCATTTAAAATCTTATTAATCTAACGCAGTACATTATCAGGTTATCCAAGCGTCAGCCAGGACCTCTAAAACCTGAATGATATAAGTGTATTACGACAAATGTATCTCACAATCTTTCAATGACAACACACCAATTTGTTTTGTATCATATATTAAGGTTGACCATGCAATAGTAAGAATGAAAAGAATGCGCGGCGTCAAAAAATGTCCATTCTAGGGTTGTCCTTCTCATAAGCCGATGCGATAATAAAACCGAAAGTTGTGATAATTTAAACACTTGCTACGAGTTGTATGGATATCGTTTTTGGAAATGTGGGGGTGGTTGTGTGAAAACAAGACACAAAATATTAAGGACACACTAGATAGTTTATTCTTTATAATGTACATAAATAACGATTCTGGTGTAGCAGCAGTGGACTCCCAGTGTGGCCATGGGTACCTGTAAAAGATGAGAAAATAAGTAAAATTAAAAAGGAGAACAAAAGGGACAAGGCGTGATTGGAAAAAGACCCCCCCCCCCCCCCCACCAAGCAAAACTTGGTGTGAACATTAATCCTTGACTTACTACAGGATTTTCGTGGATAGCAAGATTTATAAACTCAGTAATCATTATGTATCGTTAAGATCGCACTTATTCCAATGTTTAATTAAATACAAGACTTCAATTCAAACGTAGAAGCTTTAATAACGGAGAAAATAATGGACACAAATACAAGACGGAAAGCAAAAAACATCGCAAGTGTTTTGAACTTCTGGGGGGTGGGGGAGGTGTTGGCTAAAAATGATATGGCAAAACCTCAGCGATTCGTAATAAGTGCGTGGTTTAGACTGTTCCGTGTGTTACTGTTGCTTTATATAAAAAGGATACCAAACATAAAAATGCTAAAAGGTATAGTAGGTACGCACACTGAAATATAAAAAGAGGGGAGGAGAGAGAAACTGAGAACATGGCCATAATTTGTACACTTGAAAACAACATTTTAAAACCACTTCGCGCCGCAGCCAATCCCGTTTCTCAATTATGCTATTTGACACGCCCATTTTGTGTCGCTCATCTTTTATGAAATTATTGGGATATAGGCTTCAAAACTGATTCGTAATGTTATCACAAAGACAGTTGAAAATGTAAATACATAAAAAGGATACCAAACATAATGCTAAAAGGTATAGTAGGTACGCACACGGAAATATAAAGGGGGGGGGGCTGAGAAAATTGGCATAATAATTCATTTTGAGATTGGAAATGCGGGTGTTGAAGCTTCCTAGCCACGAATATGCTCAAACTGTGGTAAAAATATTAGTAAAATTTTAAAGTAATTTTTATGACACATATATGCGTTAACTTTGGGAATATGGATAACTGATACTAAAATTAGAGAAGGCTAGACCAGGCAGCAATTAACTAAACCACTTCACTTTCTAAAGTTGTGAGGGAATGGATAGAAGGAGCCCTAAACGTTAAGGCACCAATTTAATGATGTTTCGGCACCAACATTAATTTTTTTCTCATTTAATTCACTTTATTGACTAACGTCTTAACATATCAAAATTTAAATGTTTTAATAAGTTTAAGAAATATTTTTTTCATGTTAATTTTCTTGTGATTACATTTATAACAATCTACGTATTATATCCATGCTACGCGTCTTAATTATTAATTAAGCGAGGAAGTAGGCGATGGTGTCACTACAAATTTTGCTATAAATTCTTACTAAAATTGCGCAACTCTAGAAACATGTTATAAATTCAAAACAAAGTTTTAGGACAATTACTCTTAATAGCGTTTTTTAAACAACATTTATTTTCATTTACAATTTTTAAATTAGCCAAAATAAAATACAGGTGCATCCTGCAAGGCATGATACTTTGTGTACCTCGAAATTACACATGTACATGTACTTTAAAATCAAGCCCGGGCCTGCTCAATTCCTGGGGTACGTTTTCTCTTGGAACCTACCCTATAAAAATCACAAATAACAGTTTTGTGTATGAAAATTAAGCCCGGGCCTTTCTACCCCCGCATTATTACAAAACTGGGAAAGTCAGACATCTTACACATTATTTTTCATCTCATAAAAATGTCAGATCCTGTCGCGGGCGAAAACGCACAAAAGTCAAAGAGGAATTCGGGAATTACTTGCTTCGTTTTGGTTTTCATGTAATGCTACCTTTATAAATCCACCCCTGCTATATATAAGTTAATCACGTGACGATCACATAGTTCAACAAGACCAGGAAGAAAAATACCGATATCGCCATAATGGATTGTATAGGTTTGTATCTTAATCAGTAACACTTTTTCCAAAAAAATTTAAAATAAAATAAATAATGCGTTAAAAAGGGCTTAATAACTAAGAAACGTGCGAACTATTGTGTACGTGTGCATTTTCAACATGCGAGTTATATGAAAATTAATTAAATAATTTACTTTAGTATGCTAAAGTATTTGTGATTGATTTTTTTCTTCAGAATATTTCTTAAAATCCCAGGTATGACCATGGACCCTGAGTACAGCCTTCAGGATGTGTTACGGTGTCATCTCTGTGAGACCCCGGGCCCCCCTATGTACTGTGCCGTTTGTAACAAATATCTGTGTAAAGCCTGTGAGGGGGAACATCTCTCAGATCTATCCAAAGAACACAAAATGGTGCCGTTTGAAAAGAGGAGATTAACTCCAAAGTGTCAAAAACATTCCACAAAACTATGTGAACTTTACTGTAAACAATGTGACATTCCTATTTGTGCAACATGTGCTTCTTCTAAAAAACACCGCGGCCATAAATTTATTGAAATAACTAAAAACATTGACAGCAAGAAAGAAATCATTCAAAAAGATTTACAAGAACTAGAGAAATCAATTTATTCTAAATACCAAGAGATTGCATCCATTATCCCAGTCCAGAAATCTGCTCTGAATGAAAACTCCCAGAAATTAACAACAGAAATCGACAAACATGGAGAAGACTTGCACAGAGAAATAAACACCATTATCAGAAACATGAAATCCAACGTGGAGGAAATGGACACCAAACACCTGGCTGTCTTAGATAAACAGGAAGATGAAATTAAACACACCATTTCTGAAATCACAGAGAGCATTGCTGAACTGAAGACGTTACTTGACTCCAATGATGTCCGCCGTGTCTCTGCCTACAAATCCAGGAATGCTGAATTCAGAAGATTGCCTCCTAAACTCACAGTGTCCTTACCAAGTTTTACCCCTCAGGAGATCAACAAAGAACAGCTTTATCAACAGTTTGGTTCTCTGTCAGCGTTATCTATCAAAACAGAAGAACATGGCTACACCATGGAATCTCCCGGTGCTGAGTCCTCTCCCCCGGACAGACCGCTCATTGATGTACCATGGATCATCACACAGATAAACACTGAGTATAGAAGATTACTTAATCCATTACTCAGTGTGTCCTGTCTGAGTGATGAGGAGATTTGGACGTGTGGTAGAAATGACAAAATCCTGAGACTCTACAACCTGAGCGGGGAACTAGTGAAGTCAGTCCGAACCACGTCAGGGAACGTTCCATGGGACATAGCAGTGACAAGGAGTGGGGATCTAGTTTATACTGATTACTATGATAGAACTGTGAACATAGTGAAGAATAAAAAGATAAAGACAGTGATCAGACTACAGGGGTGGAGACCTCTCAGTGTCTGTAGTACCTCCTCTGGTGACCTCCTGGTTGTCATGGACAGTGATGATGATAAACAATCAAAAGTTGTGTGTTACTCTGGCTCCACAGAGAAACAAAGTATTCAGTACGATGACAAAGGACAACCTCTCTATTCATCTGCTTACTATAAATACATCAGTGAGAACAGGAACCTAGATATCTGTGTGTCAGACCGTAGAGCCCATGCAGTAGTGGTGGTCAATCAGGCCGGGAAACTCCGGTTTACCTACACTGGTCCTCCCTCTACTACCAAGGGATCATTTAAACCATACGGCATCACAACAGACAGCCAGGGTCGGATCCTGACAGCAGACTGGACCTATAACAACCAGCGTATCCACATCCTGGATCAGGACGGACAGTTCCTCCGCTACATGGACAACTGTGATTTACATCGTCCATGGGGTTTATGTGTGGACACCAGAGACAACCTGTTTGTGGCTGAGTTCACAGGTAAAGTGAAGAAAATACAATATAACATGTAAACAAACTGTGTTTATAATACCGGTAATCAAACTATTTGTTTATTTATTTACATGTAACATTAGTGAAGAAATCCCTATTACAAATGAAACAAACCATGTTTTTTAATAACCAAACGGTTCATGATATTGATTTACATCTCAATAAAGTCCTCAAGTGACAACAGCTAAATGTTACATGTAAATAAATTATATTTTGTTTGATATGTTTACATATCAACAAACTGACTGTTTCACAACTTATATGTGAACAAACTACCTGTAACTGACTGTGTTTACATAATGTATGTCAACTGACTGATTGTTTTATTTATTGGATGTACACTAACTTTGTTATTTGTATTTGTATATACATGTATTGAATGTGTTTATATATTGGATGTGTTTGTATATTGGATGTGTTTGTATATTGGATGTGTTTATATATTGGATGTGTTTGTATATTGGATGTGTTTATATATTGGATGTGTTTGTATATTGGATGTGTTTGTATATTGGATGTGTTTATATATTGGATGTGTTTGTATATATATTGGATGTGTTCATATATTGGATGTGACTGTCAACAGACCAAATGTGGTGATTTGAAACTTCAAACATTGCGTGCCATCTAACCGAGTGTGTAATATTATTATATTTAATATATGTTAAGTATACTGTTTATGTGTATTTTAAATAATAAAGGTGAATAAACTGTATAATTATGAAACGTGGTTGATTTCATCAATAGCATAGACTCTTGACATTACAAACATTTGATTCTCAGAGGTAGAAAGTTCTCTTAACTTTACACCGCTATATAATAGTACATCATCTCATAGTTAGGAAAACCATCTACCACTGAGAAGAAATATTTGCATTATCAAGTGCTTAATCAGGGTTAATTAAACAATGAAATGCTTTCTTTTCATGTTTCATGTGGGTATGAAGACAGTGAAAATTGCAGAAAAAATATATAACTCTTAATTGCCTTAACTGGTCATGTAAAATTGATCGTTATTGTCAATCAGCAAATTTCACAGAAGGAACAGCCAATTCTTCCATATAGTAAGGTTGCCATGGTAACTATAACTACTTGGAAGTCTGAGGTCAGCCCGTGTAAGTCTGTATTTATCAAAGTTTGGATTATTTGTGATTGATCGTAACTTAGCAACATGGATAGCACGGACTGACCTCAGATTAACAGCTGTTGTATATGACCCATATATGGAAGAATTAGCTATACCTACTATGCAGTGTACTGATCACCGGTAACTTGCAAACTTGCTTTTAATAGATAGTTGAGATTTAGAGAGAAATTAAGAGAGAGAGAGAGAGAGAGAGAGAGAGAGAGAGAGATGTAAATATAATTGATACAAGAGGCCCATGGGCCACATTGCTCACCTCAGAAAAATTAGCCATAATAGAATCAGCTTTATGGAGTCATATACAAAATATTTGGACAATTTAGTGGAAGAGGTCGAGTATAAAAATATCTTAAAACTTGACCCCCCATTGTTGCCCCCACCCTACCCCAGGGTTCTTGATTTGAAGAGAAACTTGAATCTACTATATCTGAGGATGTTTCCACACAAGTTAAAGCTTTTCTGGCCAATTGGTTTCTGAGAAGAAGATTTTCTAAGACTTTTCTCTATAAATTCCATTGTAAAAATTCAATTGACCCCTCCCTCCAATGTGGCACCACCCTACACTTGGGGTTTATGATTTAAAGAAACTTGAATCAGCTATATCTGAAGATACTTCCAAACAAGTTTCAGCTTTATTCTATATATTCCTAAGTAAAATTTTGACCCCCCCCCCCCCCCAATGTGGCCCTACCCTAACCCTGGGGATCATGAGTTGAACAAACTTAAATCTACACTTCCTGACGATGCTTCCACACAAGTTACAGCTTTTATGACCAAATTGTTTTTGAGAAGGAGATTTTTTCACTATATATTCCAATGTGAAAATTAGACTCCTCATTGTGGCTCACCTTACCCTGGGGGATCATTTTTGAAGAAACATAAATCTACACTATTCGAGGATGCTTCCACACAAGTTACACCTTTTCTAGATCTGGCCAAACAGTTATTGATAAGAAGATTTTAAAAAAATACCAACACATAATAATAATTTCAATAATTCTTAATTATCTCCTCCTGAAAGATGGCATGACCCTTCAATTTCACAAACTTGAGTCCCCTTTACCAATAATGCCTTGTGCAAACTGTGGTTAAAATTGACCCAGTGGTTCTGGAGAAGTCTAAAATATAACAAGTTTATGGACGGATGGACAGACACCAAACAAAAAATGATCAGAATAGCTTACTTGAGCTTCCAGCTTAAGTTAGCTTAAAATGGTTTCTTTGGGTGATTCATATATGGGCTATGAAGGTAAAAATCATTGCTGAAAAAAAGAACCATAACCCACTGGGTTATTTATGTTTTCTATCTGCAACGATAGCTACCGTGACACCCACATGTACCACCAAAGAAAGCATTATATTGGTTTTATTTAAATAATTTCAGTTAAGAAAAAAGTTAAAAATTTCATGAACAACTGGGATCAAATTACACTTAGTTTCAAGGTACAAACCTCCAAATGAAAGAGTCCATTGATTCTAAGCTTGCTGTGATAGTTGATACTTTCTAGCTGTTATTATCTCCAGGGTCTGAAAAATGCCAAAAATTATAAGTCATGGTTAAGAAACTGAAATATATATTTAGTATTACCATCTATATAGTATATTCACCTTACCTTGCAGAGTTTTTGAAATAAAAAAAAAATCACTGGTCAAGTGGACTGGTGATTTGATGAAATTTACCGGTCTGAACAAATATTTACAGGTCCATATTTGCCTTTCAAAATAAAAGATAGAACACATTATTTAAAAAATGATCAATTTTTATTAATAAGTAGAGAAAATTTCACCAAACCTCCACTCTTTACTTATAATTTCTTTACATTGAAAATGTAAGCATAGCTAGGTTGTATAAAAATACCGGTAACTATTATTAAGTGCGCAGGATGTTTAATACAGTTATTTACGCTTCTATTTTTCATTGAAAATGTTTTACAAATATGTTAAAATCTGAGTAATTTTCTCGTTAAAAGTCAAACTTAACTTCTCGTGGTTGACAGGAGCCATGTTGTTTACGGAGTATGATCGTACGAAATGACGAAACATAAGAAGGATAAAAATTTACGAAAAAATATTATAGGTTTTTAAATGTTTGTTATCATTTTTTGTTAATGAAATAATAACATTGTTCTTCGATGAACAAAAATTTGAAAATCATTCCTGTCAACAAATAGCTGTCTGAGACCTTATTGTAAGTATCTCATCTTACGTTTTTTCGTTAATTAGCCTACCCATACAATACGCTAACAAGGATCTTGTCAAGTGTGAATCGCTTTGTTAAAATAAATTAAAGGTGTCTGCAAACATTAAAATCATGCTTGTAAAGAGATTAAATTCTTGATTTGGTCGTTTTTATATTACCGGTCATTTGGACCGATTAGATGAGGGAAATTACCGGACATTTGAAATATTTACCAGTTTTGCCGATGGGACCGGTGGATTTCAAAAACTCTGCCTTGGAGGATCATTTTTGAAGAAACATAAATCTACACTACATGAGGATGCTTCCACACAAGTTACACCTTTTCTGGCCAAACTGTTTTTGAGAAGATTTTTTTTAAAAATATTAACACATTTTCGATATTTCTTCATTATATCCTCTTGAAAAAGGACGTGGGCCTTCAATTTAACAAATTTGAATTCCCTCTACCCTATAATGCTTTGTGCCAAGTTTGGTTAAAATTTGCCCATTGGTTCTAGAGAAGTCTAAAATATAAAAAGTTCATAGACGGATGGACAGACAGACACCGGACAAAAAGTGATCAGAATAGCTCACTTGAGCTTTCAGCTTAGGTGAGCTAAAAAAAGTTTCTTTGGTGATTCATGTATGGGCTATGAAGGTAGAAATCATTGCAGAAAAAAAAATCACATAACTCGCTGGCTTATTTATGGGTTTTTTTCCGCAACGGTAGCTACCGTCACACCCCCATGTACCACCAATGAAAGCATTTTATTGGTTTTTTTTAATAATTTCAGAAGAACTTAATTTATGAACATTGACTTATGACTTCATTGGGATCAAATTACTCTTAGTTTTAAGGTACAAACCTCCCAATGAAAGAGTCCATAGATTCTCAGCTTGCTGTGATAGTTGATACTTTCCAGCTGTTATTATCTCCATGGTCTGAATGAAAAATGCCAAAAATTGTAAGTCATGGTGAAGAAACCAAAATATATATTTTGTACAAGATTTTTTCTATATTGAAGCAACATCAGTTATATTTGTCAATTACTTGACAATTTAATTTTTTCTTTGAATAAAAATATCTAGTGTTGAAAATACAAAAATATGAAAGCTGCACTTTTGAATTAATAGGTCACAAGTAATATGTATGAGTTATCTTTCTTTGACTATAGTCACTGATGGATGAGTTATTTCCCTTTGATTAGTCTGATGATTGGCAGGCTTCTAATAAAGAATAGGTCTTTGATATATCAGGCAAAGGAATACAATGGCATGTACCGATACTATACTTAGAGTTCGTACATAACTACTGGTACCTAAAATCAGTTGATTTTGTTCATGACCTTCTACCTACCTGTTTACATGTATAAAGTAAAATTGACTCCTTGTCAAAAACTCATGGATCCAATGTATGACCAGCTGTGCTTTATGACTGCTCAGTGATGACATCCTACTTCAGACAATCCAGATACTGGGAGAAAATGCCTTTCAGACCTGTGATCAAATTTGTAAATAATTGGTGATAGTAAATTAAAAATAATTAAATTAGTTTTAAAAATACATGTTTTTTTAAGGTTTTAAATAATATTCTGCTAGAATTATTGGCAATATCAATAATTGAGGCAACCCCCCCCCCCCCCAACTCCCCCCCAAAAACCCATTAAACAAAATAAAACAAAAAACCACACAAACAGTGTGGTTTGATTATCAGAAAAGTAATATCATATTAAACTTGGACAGAAGGAATAAAAATAGGACTATTTAGACATGTTTCAAAGTAATATAAATGAGAGCATATTGATATATCTCGTGTTCCGACAGTCCAAAGGGTGTATATTCCTGATATAACTGTCTGTTTCTAAGTCCAAATAAGACCATTTCATTGACTTCCCTATTGTATTTAAGAGCATGTCTACGAGAAAACCATGCAAAATGTGGTGGGAGCAAGGTTCTCTGATCAACTTTATATTTTGTGTGCAAGAGTGTGCATCTATAAAAATTAATTTGCCACAAAAAATTTTTTGGTGTGGTCATTCTAAACTAGGCTCTGCAGCTCTGTTACTATTAATAGCATTTTTGTCCCTTTCAAGAATAAAATTGTGCAAAATAAACCAAATTTTTGTTAAAAATTCTGAGATAAGTTTAACCATAAATTTAAAAAGACATTTAGAAATGGTAGTAACAAGATACATTAGTTTAAGTCATTTTGTGATGATTCCCAAACATTCTTCCTGTTAAGTGCAGATAGGTCAAAAATCTGGCATGTTTCCAACTTTTTGTAAAATTGTGATAATATACAATTTTCAAAAGCTTAAAAGTCAAAAAGTGGCACTTTAATTTCACTAAATCTGCTTTCAGTTAAAAGAAAACATCCATATTTACAATATATCAAAAATCTGTCTTTGGACTCTTAATAATATTGCAAATATATTGTCATAAAGTTGGCCATTTTTCTACTTTTAAAACTCTCCAGAATCTGTAGATTTGCATTGAATTTACATTGTCACATGTATATTATGGGAAAAAAACGGCGTATAAGCAAGCCAAAAACTAATTTACTTAACTTAGGATTGCTTCAACACATTTTATGGATTTTTATTTTAAATCGGTGCCATTAAATCCATTGGCGTGGGAACCGAGGGGGGGGGGGTAATAGCCCCACCCCGTTTCTTTTTTTGCAAAGCTATACATAACCATAACCACAGACCTTTTTTCATTTTTTTTTTGGTGAAGATTTTTTGATAAGTCTAGCCCCTCCCCACCCCCACCCCCACCCCCACTTTCAGTTTGCTTCTGACGCCACTGAAATCGTGACAACGAAAGATATTAATATACGTTGTAGAATTTGTTTATCAATCGATCGTGGTAAAATGCCGGTAAATACATTTCAGGTTCAGAGTAACATGGAAAAATGGGAATTTAGATTTAAACTGAAGTGTAATAAACTTAAACTTCTAAAAAAAATCTTATATATCCCACTATAAATGAAAGAACACCATGCACCCCCAATGCTACAAATAATGAAGAATAGCAAAATAATTACATAAACATCAGTACACAAATAATCATCAAATCAAAATTTATAGCATTCATGCCTTTAAAAAAAACAACAACATTCTAATAATGGAATAAAACTTTCCTGATGACATGCATATATTTACACGTTATGTCCTAAATACCCACAGAGTTTTAAGAAATTATATGCAGCTGTTTAATTGAGGAGTTGCGCTTACAAACTGTTCACTTCTATATTACATGTACATGTATGACCAAATTTCTAAGTCCAGGAGGGCCTATTTGTCCAGAAAAATAATGAAATCAGAATTTTCTGATATTATGAATATATATACACCTTGTGTACTAAATACCTACACATTACGAAATTCTGTACAGCAGTTTAAGATGAGTTGCACCTACAGATAAAACAGGACTGACTGACTGACTGTCTGACGGACGGACGGACGGTCTGACGGGATAAAAACATAATCTTTGAAACTTTATGACTATGGCGTATACAAGTAATAAGAGTTTGTGTTTAATAGTGAATTTTGAAATACATATTCACATAAATCAGTTTTATATTGAAACAAAATCTCTCTCTCTCTCTCTCTCTCTCTCTCTCTCTCTCTCTCAAATCTCCATAATGAGTAGTTTTGTTAAAATAATATATATTTAATGATAAACATATTTGTAATCTCTTCATTTAGATCCATTTTCTTATTATTCTATTCATCAGCGAAAAAGGTATATATTTAACATTGATACTGAAGTTACTTAATTAATCGCGATATATGAGGGTATGAATTATTGATCTTTTATTCTTTGAGGAGTTGGGCACCCGATATCAAGCCTGCAAAACTGTCATTTGGAAAGTAGTTTAAAAGTTTATTTTGTATTTGCAATAATTTCTTTCCCCAGGTCTTTTTTGCTGGGTTATGATTAAATATAGTCCAATTAAAATCAAATTATGATGTCTATATTGATATTTGGGACAACATTTTAATGATTTATCTATATGTAAGGAAAGCAGGTGAAGATCCAGGGGGAGGGGGATAACCTTAACACCAGCTTTTTTTAACCTTTACAACCTCATTTTAAGAACAAGTACAACCCTTACCTTTGCCCAGGTGGGGTAAACTGCTAATAGAGGGGTAGGGTGTAGAGCTCTTCATTTATTTTAGATGTACTTACATTCTCAAGAACTAACTTATAACTCTGGGTGGACCCCGACCTCATCCTTTCTAAATCCACGAATATTATAATCTAGAAAAAGGTCTGAATTGTATAAAAATAATTATGTAAAAAGAAGGGGAAAAAAATTGAACTATAGTTATCAACACATCTTTCCTTCGGTGGATCAAAAATAGCAATGATCCTGCTTACAGGTAGCGTTATAATTGTATTATTAATGAATAATTGATAAAAATGACTTAGGATTTTAAATGCGTATCATTTTGAAAATCTGTAAATGAGCATGCTCACTTTTACAATTAATTTTTCACTTAATAAATTAAAACAGGCAAATGCCTACATGTGTCTACCCTTAAAACCTAACTGCAGAGTACGTTGGTTTGTAGATGATCATGGAAATATACACTTATACAAAGTGCACACAAGAAGCAATGAGAATAAATACCAAATCTTAAACAACGCAAACAAATATGCAAGGAACATATAGAAACTCTGTAACAATTGACATTATACCTTGTACTTTTGTAACAGAAATAGATGATTAGTTATAAGTGTCTTATTGTTAGATTTTTTATACTGTGGTTTCATCAATATTCGTGGGTATCAATTTTCGTGGATTTTCTGAAAACCACAGTTTCAAGGATACGTAAATTCGTGGCCAATGACCCTATCAATACAAAAAATACAAAATGTTAGTTGATATTGTTCTTCGATGAGCATTTAATTTCATGGATCAACTTAACAACGAAATCCACGAAAATTGGTATTCAACGAATATTGATGAAACCACAGTATTCTTGTTTTCAATCTCTTATTTTCCTTGGCCAAACGATTCACGCCCTAGCTTGTTGGCATATGTGCTACACTTTTGCTTTAAATCAGTTACAAAAAATACGTAATATATGTATTATTTTGTAACGAAAGACTCAAAATTGAAAAGATATAAATTACGATTTTGGGCCTATCCTGGACATTTTTTGTTTGGCGATTTTTTTTCTGGAGTGGACCTTTTTAGCGCAAAGGTAGACATTTATACAGGTCCCTTATACAGGATGAACTTTTTATGAAACGACACCGGGCAGATAACATGTTCTGATGAGATGGTGATGATGATGGTATTCCGGAGCTGTTTAGACTAAACATAAGTCTCCTTCAAACTCAAATATGTTATATACTGTGTCCAATGAATAACACTCTTAGGATGGGAGAATTTTTGTGCAATTGAAATCATTCAATGACATAATATACATTTAAAACACTCACTGCATTTCTCAATTTTCTGCTTGAACTCGAACTTCTATGTCAACATTGTAACAAGTTTACCTTCTCTACAGAAGAGCGCAACAGGGGAGACAATTCTATTAATAGTAATGAAATCAAATGTAATGAATAAGATTTCTATGGGAAAGAGTGATAATAACTTTTTTTTATAATTAATTGCATAATAAGTATTTTTTTTTCACTTATATTTACATATTGACTTCAGTATATTAAAATCGCTTGTAAAATAGAATTTTAAAAGCCACAAAATTTTCATTTCATTTGAAATTGGGATATTTTTGTTCATTAATAACTTTTTAGTCCTTGAGAGTCCAAAGATGGATTTTATATATTAGTAAGAAAACATAAGAGAATGTCTTATTAACACAAAATTTCAGAAAATGAAGCGCCACTTTCTGAGAAATTCTTTCTCAAAAATTGACAAAAATGAATAATTATCATTTTTTGGCATCCTGCCAACATTTGCGCCCTTGGGTCATCATTGTGTGTATAGAAATATGAAACAAAATATCCAACAATTAATTGCTGAAACTTCTTCTTTAAGAATATAGTCTTCTTTTCTTTAAATGTTGTGTATACATTTTATAATTAGTTACTGAATTTGACAATTTTTCCCTTAAAAGGTATGCATTTTAGAGGCATATTAACCAGAATGCAATACTGGTTGTTACTATAAATAGAAACATCCCGTGCAAAAACAAACATCATATATCTGACTCTAAATAGGTATCCTTTAAAGCTATGATAAGATTCTGTTCATTCTTGAGACTTGCCACCACGGCTTTTTTCCATATTGGCATGGTTTTCTCGTAGACATGCTCTTAAGTGTTGTAATTTTGGATATAAAATAATATAAACTAGAGGTACTGTGAGCAAGCTCATGATACCATCCCCCCCCCCCCCCCCCCGCTAAGAAAAAAATCATAACTCAAGTATTTTTCTATTAAAGAAAATGACGGATGCTACATGTATTTATTTAACCATCCATGTTCTATTAATAACAAATGCTCTATTTTTTTTAAATTGTTAATGCTAATATGAGTACACAAACCAATTTTTATTCTTTCAATTCCATTTTATTTCCACATATTAAAAAAAAAAAAAAAAGATAAAATAAATCAGGTAGGGCCATTTTCAGAGGGGCAGACAGGATGAGAATCTAACAATTAATTTTATGTGGCCTGACACAAGCAAGCTTTGTGTCAAACTTTACCTTCTAATCATTTCCATTAATTCAAGACATGACACAGACAGGAATTAAGCATTTCCTAAACAATGACCTTAAACTTGCCCAAATGACCTTGTGTCCAGGTCATGACACACTTTCAAGTCATATCAATCTTTGAGTGAATTAAGAACTTCTAATGTTTCTCCATAAGAAAGATATAAACTGGACACAAATTTTGCACTTTTCCTGTCAGTGACCTTGACCTTGCCCAAATGACCTTGAGTCAGGGTCATGACACACCCCCAGGTTATATGCAATTTTTGTGTGAAGTAAGAACTTCCAAAGTTTCTCCATAAGAAAGATATGGACCAGACACAAATTTTGAACTTTTCCTGCCAGTGACCTTGATCTTGGGTCAAGGTTATTACACACCCTCATGTGTGTGAAGTAAGAACTTCCAAAGTTTCTCCATTAGAAAGATATGGACTGGACACGAATTTGCACAGACAGACGGACAGAGGGATGGACAGACAAGGTGATTCCTATTTAACCCCCCCCCCCAAACTTCGTTCGCGGGGGATATAAAAATTAACAGTGCAAAATTAGAGAGATTTATCTATTTTAGATAACAACAATTTTATAAAAAAAATTGTAGTTCTGCAATACTTTTGTTCAAGGAGATATTGATGATTAGTATAACAATAATACAAGCTACATGTAAATATTAAAACCATATGTCAAATAAGCGAGAACAGGGATGAGGAGGCAACAAAGTAAGAAGAAAGGTGGTCTTACAAAACATAGTAGAGAAGAGAGGGGATTACAAATAAATAAGTATATATAAACTGCATAAGGTAAACCAGACGTGTGTTACTGTTCATATCTCGGGTGTGTTTGATGATTCTATGGGGTTTAGTGAACTCATGCGGAACAGGTAGTTTTACTTGTGTCCTAGTATAAGAATTTTGCAATAAAAATCAATTTTGGCCTTACACATCTTATTTTTAAACTCACCAATGCACAAGAAATTGAATTAATCCCCACATTTAATTTTACCTGCTCTGTTTAGTTCTTGGAAATGGACCTTCACAGGATCTGCATGGTGGTTTAGAATTCTCCACAGGATCTGTATGTTGATTTAAGGTTCTCAACAGGATCTGCATGGTGGTTAGGGATTCTCAACAGGATCTTTATGATAGTTAGGGATTCTCCACAGGATCTGTATGGTGGTTAGGGATTCTCCACAGGATCTGTATGGCGGTTAGGGATGCATGGTGGTTAGGGATTCTCCACAGGATCTGTATGATGGTTTAGGATTCTTGACAGGATCTGTATGGTGGTTAGAAATCTTCACAGGATCTGTATGGTGGTTTGGGGTTCTCAACAGGATATTTATGATAGTTAAGGATTCTCAACAGGATCTGCATTGTGGTTAGAAATCTTCACAGAATCATCGATAATGGTGTGTAGGGATTCTCCACAGGATCTGCGTGATGATTTGGGAATCTTCACAGCAATCTTCAAGAGAGGAAATGGTGCAGACCATGTGTCACAATCTCCTAATACAATTTAAAAGATGCATGAAAAATTTCAACAAAGTGCTTGGATTAAGAGAATACCGATAAATCAAACTGTTATTACTTAAATATTGCTTAAATATACATGTATGACATTACATCTAATCAAAATTTTCAATATAAATTTATACACCACATTGATATATTGATATATTGTCGCATTAGTAAATGTAAAGAAAGTAGGATCTTAAAAGGGTGGTCATCGAGGTACAATTAAATAAACAATATGACAATAACGACATTGAGATCGAGTTAGTCAAACATACAATAATCTATTTTGACATGTACCAGTAATGAGAAAAGTCGTCAAAATTGACTCCTGGCCTTTTTATAAGAAAATGAATAAAACATTATAAATAGAAAATTAGAAATAGGGCAATATTTATTACCTTTTTAGTTTTATCGTTTGTCCCAAGTTACTGTTTTCATCGAAATAAAATGGCACATACAGTCAGATACAGGTCTGTGAAAGAAATACAATTGAAATAGATTAAAGGGCAAGCTTAGAATACTGTAAACGTACTACATTTGGCTGTGTATTCTATTTAGCGCTTTTGGCGAAATGCAGCTTCCGTTACATCAAGCACATCACTATGTGCCATGCATAATATTATATGTATTTAAGAAAAGTCGCATTCAAGAATACACTTGTGCCATGCATATGTGTATAAGAATAGTCACATTCAAGAATACGCTAATTCAAATCCACGTTAACTTGTTCCTTATTTCCTTCCTTTCACTTCAATTTTTTACATGTTCCCAAAAAAGTGGGGGGGGGGGTCAACTTTTTGACAATTGATATGTATGTGTGGGCCAGTACATTTAAATTTTATGAATTATGTTTCTGTGTATTTGCGTAAAATGTGTGTACTATGTGGCTATATAAATATTGAGTATCCAGTCTAATTTTAGGAGTCAAACACTCGTTTGATACATGAAATCACTATGTAAATTATCAATACAAGAAGATATTTTTTCTTTTTTCTTCTGATAAAAACATATACATGTACATGGAATATTTTTCCTTCCTGTAATCATGATATGTTGTAAATCTTTTTTCTACATATGCAATTTTGTGTGGTACGTAGCACTGATATGTTTTAAAATATCAAGAATGACATGTTACTATATTCTTCTTTGTAAGGAATAAATAAATCAAAAACTCCTTGACAATTAACTTTTTTAAATGTTAATTTAAGAAGCGAAAAAAAATGGGGGCAGGAGTCCCTATCCCCCGCCTGATGCTACGTGCCCAAATTAAAACTCAACAGCATAATTGTCAAGACCCAGTTATTAATTAAGTTTTATAAAATGGAAATTTGAGCGTGTGTTTTAGATTAATTATTAAGGTTTAAAGATTTTTGACAGAGGTGATAAAATCGTATATGACGTCATCACATTGACTTTTGATGTAGGGCTGCGCAAATATACCGGTATTCCTGTGTATTGCGGTACATGGACAAAAAATATCGTATCGCGATACATTTTTTCAATACCGGTATAACTGGTTATTTGATCGGGCTCGGAATTTGGTTACAGGTTCGGGATTCCAAAATTCTGATTTGAATTAAAATGGCTGATGCATTTGTAAACGTTCCAAACATGAAAGGAAAGTTGATGGTTTTGATATTGTGACTGCATGCTCAAAGAGCTTCCCTAAAGCCAAAACATGTTGATATGTTTTCTTAATAAAGAATTTGAAGTAGACCCTGTTGCAATTGTGATTATGCCTGACCCTGCAGGTTGACACAATCAGTCAAAACATTCATTTCTTATATAGTAACTGTAAATTCCATTTAATTCATTTATTGTTGCACGTTTTATTTTCTTCTTCCACCAGATCAGCGGCATGCCTAATATGCATTATATCAAATGTACCTAATAAACTGACTACTTGGGTCTAGTTTTCCTAGATCCACAGGCACCTGATGTTATAATTTTTTCTCATAATAAAAAAATACCCTATATCTACATGTATGTAATATATAATACACAAGGTACCCATCCCCGCCATCTTGGATTAATTTCATACTGTCATATCAGATGAAATTTTTGCTTAAAATTTATCTGTAAAATTATTTTGCGATCCTCCTTGTCTCCCAATCGGTCTATCAACATCTAAGCTTACAACCGATTCAACCAAAACGGTTCATTACACCTGCCATTAATAAAATCACCCCTCAATCTGTATCTACTGCCTTAGATATGTGACAAAAGGCTAAAGGGTATTTTAAAATATTGCAATATATCGCAATACAAAATTTTCCCCCAGTTTAAACCAGCCCTATTTTGATGTGACCTTAAACAAATTAACACAAGTTAGGCTCCACATAGAAGGCTGAATTACACAAAATCAAATGAACACGGTTACACCACTGAAATGTAGGTTTCGAAATGATGTTAAAACGTAGTACTTTACCATGTGTACCTCGAATTTGTTCTGCCTTGATGAATGAAGAGTCATCCTGGGTCCCATGGCCACGAGTAGACTCAGGACTCCTGACATTGTGAGGATGATGAACAGTATGATTATTTCTTTTGCATTTTGATAAAGGATTGAAATATTGTATTTTTTTGCGTTAGATAAAGGATTCAAATAAACTTTCGCCAGATTTATGCCATTATTACTCTCTATTTGGAAAAATATTCCAAAGAACTTATTTAACGCATGTTTTGTACTACCTGAAACTTTCCTTGTTCGTCTGTACACCTCTTTGTAGCAGACACAATAATTTTTATGCATTACGATCCCGATTATAATTGAAGAGTCTTCCGTGCGCACCAGAGATGCAACACACATTCTATAACACTGGCCTTTTATTTTCCCCGTTTTACGCATACATGTACTGGTAATAGGCCTAATGCTGAAATAAAGCATAAAATGTCAATCTGCAAATTGATTAAAAAAAACAAGCTTAACATGTTTGTAAACAAAAATGTTCAGCAGAGCCAAATTCCCCATAACTCGCCTCTGCAACACTTCTGGCGAGCGCTCGCGCTCGCTCGCTCTGCTGAACAGTCCTCTGGTTAGCGAACGTAATGTTTTGACTGACCTTTGTCCAATCAGATCGTAGAAGGCGGAGTTGAGACATAACCGCTCATGATGAGAGAGAGAGAGACAGAGAGACAGAGAGAGAGAGAATTTTTAATGGAGTAGTCTGTATAAGATAATGGGATAGCGGTTAGCGAACGTAATGTTTTGACTGACCTTTGTCCAATCAGATCGTAGAAGGCGGAGTTGAGACATAACCGCTCATGATTAGAGAGAGAGAGAGAGAGAGAGAGAGAGACAGAGATAGACAGAGAGAGAGAGAGAGACAGAGAGAGAATTTTTAATGGAGTAGTCTGTATAAGATAATGGGATGAAGTAATGTAAATCATCGAAGATTTTACGAATATTTAAGAAACTGATTTCATTACAAGTATTACTGGTAGTATTCTAATCAAGGTATGCCGAATCTTCCCCGAATTAAGCATACATGTCATAGAAGATTTTTGATAAGTCTAGCCCCCCCCCCCTACTTTCAATTTGCTTCCGACCATGCCGACGCCACTGCGTGTAGGTCGTAATTTTGCTGGAAGACACGTTCACTTGGTAATACGTGAAGTCGATCCAAATATTTATGTATTTGCAAATAAGAACTATTTTAATTGTTATTTTCGTTGTACAATTTTTACATATAAATTCATTTGTCAATTTTTGTTCGAATAAGGTACAATCTTACAATACATGCGCGGACCTAGAGGGGGGGGGGGTTGGGTAGTCCGGACCCCCCCCCCCCCCCCCGGAAAATGAAAATTCATTAAATGTACATAGTAAAATGATCGCAAATAAGCCTCGGACGCCCCCCCCCCCCCTCCCCACGCACGGATTAGGAATGTCATGATTTTGGGAATAATTTATATTTTACCGAGGTATGTTTTTTTTTATATAAATAGAGAAGGTATACTACTCCCCCCCCCCCCCCCCCCCCCGCATTAGGAATTTCATGGTTTAGAGAAATTTTTTTTTGCTGGGTATTTTTTTCCTTTTCAGGAGTTATAGGTTCCTCCCCCCCCCCCCCCCCCCCACGGATTAGGCCTTCTTTTTTTTTTTTGCTTGTCAAGATTTCTGATGATTAGTGTAGCCCCCCCCTTTTTTTTAAATTCGAATCCCCCTGGAAAAATTTCTGGATCCGCGCATGCAATAAATTCAACAACACAGAGCAATAAATAGTATCTTTGTAGTATTTATGATGTAAATATCGAAATTCCGAAGAGAATTAACCCTATAAATAAACTGGTGTCAGTGATGAAATTAAATCTTAAAGACTGGACTTTCGTTTTATAGTTGTGTTATTTTTTAGCAACTCTGTGTTTAAATAGATTTGTTTTAAATTGGTATCACTGTCCATCGCGCAGGAGAATTAAAACGAGTATTGTCAGTATGATTATATAAGGCCATCCTTAGAAAAATGTTTGTTTGGAATAGCCGCTTGGGGGTTTCCAGACCCAGGAGGAAGGGAGAGATTTTTCTTCAAACTTAAAGTTTAACTAATTAAAAATTGGTAAAAGATATAAATCTCCATTAACAGTGGAAATCTAATGCTTATTTTTTCCTTGTCATTTTTTTCATTAAAAGAAATATTTTGGGCTGCTGTAACATGTTGGTCTGTTTCTGACCTTGACCTTTTGACTTTCGTCAGATTACTGACCTGAAAAATCTCGTTGGTGACACCCCCCCCCCCCTCGCCTGTGTCAGCCACTCCTCCATCATCTTCTTGAAGTCGTCCAGATCTTCAGTAGGAGCGATTCTGATGTCAAACCCTAGAGAAAGTTATCAGGGGCCCGTTTCTCAAAAAGGCCTACGTCCAGGCGTAAGCTTAGTCCGGACTAAATCAGGGACTAAACCTCAAAACCAGACTAAGTTGCGTTTCACAAAAAGGCGGAAACTTAGTCGGGACTTAATTTGGGTTTAAATCTACGCCTGCTAATAGGTAGGCGTAAGTCCTTAGTCTGTACACAAAAATGGCGAGTTTTTTTTTTTTGCTTCTAAGGCAAAATAAACAGAGAATTTTAATTTTGGCTTGTTTTACGTGTTATTAAGGAAAACATTCACATTTACATGAACTTATAACTTAAAAAAAATACCTATGGTTCGATAACTGTTCCTATTTCTAAAAAAAATTAAGATTAAATCAATTTGATAAATAATGACATTAACTCATTAAACGTATGTAATACATGTATATATATTATATAATATATACATTACTACTCGTTAATGAAATTTAACTAAAGTATGAAGAATTAAATATGGGTATACCCCGATAACTGATATAAACACGTGTTAGATTGCTATTCAAGAGGAGGCATTACTTTACTGGCAGGAAAATACATATTTTTTATTGTTTAGAATTGGATATCTTATTTAGTAGCGTGATCGTTTTAAGCATTATAATTAATAGCATAAAGGTAACTTTTATAAGTAATCAAACACATGCATTTTCCCCGGCATTCAAAATTGACGCAAATTATAGCGTCTATACCTTTAAAAAAGATGCTTTAATTCTGAATTATATATGTGTTCCGCAACAAGATATACGTATATAAGTACAGATAGATAATTGATTTTTAAATCTCTTAAGTTCACATTGTTCAGCTAAGTCAAATAATTAAATTAATAAATCAGTATTAATTTATCATATCATTATTAAACTATTTTATTATTATTATTTATAAAAATAAATAAATAACTAAGTCAACCAACTAGAGGTGTTTACGCATTTGATAGCGTCGACCGATTTGGACACGGTAGTCCCGGGTTCGAGTCTGGTCTGTCCCTAAGAAGGTAACAATGTCACCTTGGGCAAGTTACTTTACTCTATTAACGCACTCTCTTGTCCTCATTTAATTGAATTGAACTTTAATTACTTCAATTCATGATAGTTTTGTTTCATCATATTTAAGATGTATATTATGGAAAGCCATATCAAGGGATGTTTTTTTATTTTAACTTCGAAGTTGTCAACTTGCAATTCAAAAGACGTTGTTTTAGCAGTTCTACAACAGGTTGCATTATTTACAAATTAAACTAGCTTGTCATACGTATTCTATAAACAATTGTACACCCCCCCCCCCCAAATAACCCAAAGCAGATAGAGATAAATAGTAAGACTCAAAAGTACTTGTTAAAAATGCAAAGACGGGGGATAGGGGGATTTTTTTTAGATCCATTAAATCCATTAAACTTTTAGAAACCTTTTATTTATAAAACTTTCTTCTAATAGTGAGGGGTTCTTAGATGATTGCTTTTATATCTTTTGATTAAGATACAGTATACAGGGATATTTTCGTTCCGTGTAATTTTCGCCCTTCTATATTCGCTCCGTCGTGACTTCGCCTAGTCACAGTTGTGTTTGAAGTTAATTAATTTTAGATATTGAAAATCGCTGTCTAAAATTCGCCCGCTGACAATGAGAGTGAAATGGTTGAAAATTAAACGGAGCGAATACTTCCCTGTATACAGTATATACATGTATTACTTTCAATACCCCCCTCCCCCCAAAAAACAAACAAACCCCCCCCCCCCCAAAAAAAAAAACAAAAACAATCAAATGATTAATCCAAAAACAGCAAAGGGAGTTGGGGAGACCCCGGCCTCAAATATTGATAATTCCCGTGTTGTTAATTGTAGACAATATCTTTCAAAACTTTTATCATTTGAATCGCAGAAAATCAAGAATCGTTTCCATGTCATTGTCTATATTCTTACAATATTGGAACAGAGGATGGAACTTTTCTTCCTTCTGTAGACATGGACAAGGTTCATGTACATATTATTTATACAGTGGATATTTTATATTTCAGCAGGTTGCTGTTTAAATCATAGTCATATTATTTTCTATAAATACATGTAATTTAGTGATATGATAAAAAAGAATCAAGCCTTATCTCAGAATCTGAAAGTGTCTAAATATCTATACGAAGCATTGACTTATCATTCTGCGTATGGGACAAATCTACTGTTTATATATATATTTTCAATTTTACACGAATATTGGAGTCAATTTCTGTGCATTGTTTCGTTCAATTGATATGTACAATGGTGCCTCAATATCGTCTGCAATGCATTCAATTGTCATATATTTGGTTTTTGAAACCTGTTATATCTGCCTCTTTCATATCATCTGTATTTCTCAAAAATTTCATTATGTTAGAAACGTATAAACATTTGTTCTACTTTCATTAATATAAACTGTTATGAACAACTTGAAATATGTACATTTTGTGATATAGTTCATGTATAACGTGTACTTTCGGGTACATGTACTATGAATTGGAAAATTGATCCACCACATATTATCATAGCCTCAAAGCAAAACAAAATACGATATGCGCATGCTTAGTACTCAGCGGATATGTCTAAGTTCTTCGACATTTAAACTCTAATTTACGCCTCTTTCAGAAACGCAACTTAGACCCGACTAAATATTGGCGTAACTTCGTTAGTCGGACTAACTTAAGCCCAAAGAGCTAAGGCCACGAAGCATCAAAATGTGCCTTAAAATTTTCACAAAACTCAAGTTTGAAACAATACAAATTGTAATTACTTATAATGTAGGGCACAATATTCTGCTTCTATGCATGTGTAATTTTTTCACCTCGGCCCCACCGTTAAGCACATGCGCATCATCAAACATGCCATATTCGTTAAAAATGGCTGAAAAATGTAGATTTTACTGCAGTACTTCCCAAATTTGAATGTGGCCACACTTGAGTACCTCTTTGAAACTTTTAAAACTGAGAGATATTGCATAAATGCATCTGCCTGCAAAATTTCTTAGAGGTACTTAGAGGTACTCAAGTGTGGCCAATATGTATTTTACAATTTTTTTAAATTTTAGAAACAGAAAATAAAACAGACCACTCTGGTTTACATTTTTTCATCAAAACGTTAACAGTGCCATATTGTAAACTCTGTTTTTAATAAAGTATAATAGATATCGAAAAAAGAAAAACAGTTATGAAAAGCGTAGATTCTACACTACATTTCACCAAAATATGGTGGATTTTTATAATAGGGCACATTTTGATGCTTCGTGGCTCTAGCTCTTTACGCCTTTTTGAGAAACGGGCCCCAGAGGTTTACGTGACAATATTTGATCACATTAACAATATCCTATTCTAACTAAAGTATAATATAGTCTCCACCCCCCCCCCCTCTTCCGCGCGATTATGAAATCTCCCTGAACCAAGATATTAGAGTGTTATTTTGAATATATTAATTAATTTTGCATCTTTTTTTCACAACCTCACAATTTTTATCCAACTAAAAGTACCTTCCAGATACTATAGCCATAATTTTGTTTTCCTCCGGTAAAGCGTTGTTCGCTATTTTTCAATCTGAATTTTGTCTCCGTAGATTGCAATGTGAAAATCCCTCAAAATGCGTTTTGTTTTGTTTACTGTAAAAATGGTTATTTACGCTGGTGATAAAGTACGCGTTTTCTTTAGTCAAACAATACGCGTGGGTATAAAATAAGTGTTTGCGTGATGTATCACTCTAAAGTTTTTATTTTGTAACCATACGCGCGGTAGCATATTACGCGGTTTTTAGCTCACCGCGTTACTAGTGTAAATTTCCCCACGCGTAAATAACCAGTTTCACAATAGTTCACAGAATACGCTCGATTTATTCGGACACTCTCTAGTTATATCCCCCCTTCGAGAGGTAAGGTCATGGCATAAACACCTTTTGATATCGAATATTTAGATTAAATATTATTCAGGCCCGAAATAGATTTCATTCTAACACCAAGTGGTTCATGGAAATAGCAGACATATATATCTTAGATATTAAAAACCTTGATGAACGAATTTAGTTATGTAAAATTATTTTTTCAGAACGCTCATGTATTTTTTTTACATTTGCAAGTCATCTGACATTGTACGAATCCTTAGCTCTCATTAACGACAAATTTTAAGACCCTTTTCCGAAATAATATTTGTGTCAATTTAAAAGAATTTGGCATAGTAAGTATAGAAAGTCAAAATTTTGAAATCGAAACGGCCAAAGAACACCCTGCACAGAAACCCTCAGTCACGTTGAGGTAAAGTCTAGTTTAGACAAAACTTTAGCTAATATAAATAATGATACGTATTTCAAATGCAAATTGTTTTTAGTCTGTATTTGGATTTTTTTTTTTAATATTTTTTTAAACTAAGATCTAAACATAAATTTGAGTTATATGTAATATCAGATAACCTGAAAGTCAATTTTTTGGAAAAGCCATTTTATGCGGCCTAACTTGAGAATATAAAAAATTATCTTAAACGTCATTTTTAATTGTTTTTACTCAAAATTCCGATGGCAATATGCAGACAACCATATTCCAGGGAGATTTTGTTTGCATTATGAATGTTATGAAATAAATTAACATAAATCTAAAATCAAAATCAAGTCATGTAAATTTTCTATCTCTTTAAAACATCAATTAATTCGAATAGTAACAAAAGGACTTGTTCGCTACATTAAAAACTGCCCCGGTACATGAAAACGTGTACATATATAATACATTAAACGTACCAAGAAACATTTCATTCGGAACAACGTTCAGCGATTCTTCAAATCCCCCCTTAGTCCGAAATATCTGATGTTTTCCTGGCTGTATTAACGATGTTGATTTCCTGGCATGTAAAATATTAAAATCGTTAAAAAAGCCAGGAAAACGTCAGATATTTCGGATTATTCCTCCCTGTAAAAAGCATGAAAACAGAAACTGAAACGATAAATCTGTATTTGTTGCATTTCTATTATAAGAACGTAGTAAAGTGTAACGTCTTAGTTTTGTACCATCATTAAAATTTGAAAAATGCAAATACAAAGTACTGTGCAGTTCAATTATAGGTCGATTGGACAAAATTATATGAAACAATTTTAAAAATCAACTTTTATTTTTATTTATATGTAACCTGAACCCTGAACCCTGAACTTTATTTATTTTACAACGATTGATAAACAAGTTCTACAACTTATATTAATATCTCTCGTTAGCACGGATGTGAGCGCGAGGGGGTCATTGATGTGGGAGGAAGCCGGAGTGCCCGGAGAAAACCCACGTGTCCAAGCAGGCGACCACCATACCCTGTCACATACATGTACAACCACTGTCGATCACGGAGGTCTAAGTAAGGTCGCAGCGGTGATAAGCGCTGTCCACTGCGCTACTTGGAAAACATAATTAAATAAACATGACGCTTGTAAACCTGTGTAATTGTTTTGAATTAATCCAGGTGTAAGAAAAAGGTTACAGATCAACAATAAATGGTTCCAGCATTTCCAAACTTTGTATTTTAAAATGTATATCATCGTCATAGAAAACAGCTTGGGACCAATCTACCAAATTGGATATAATACCATGTTTGAGACATATTATCCCAAAGCGATATCTATAGGTGTAATTTCATATCCAGCCCTCTATGTTCTGGTGGAAAGGTAGAATACATTAATCATTTCTTTTTTTTTCTTGTCCAAAGTATACCAAGAAAAGGAAGGAGTTTTATGATAAATTTCTCAAACTTGATAAAGTCCATTCCATTTAGACTCACATTTTACTCTGGGGGGATAGCTCACTCATGCAGCGTTGATGCAAATGAATACCTTTTTTCAATTGTTCAAATTTATGTTCAAGTTACGGGCAGATTTGATTAAAAATAATTCTACTGTATGGCAATCGTTATGTTTCAGTTATATATACAAAATATTGTTGAATATTATCACATATAAATGTACACACTGTAAAACGTATAGTTTATTGAATTTGTTGTTATACATGCAGGAAGAGTGCAAAATAAGTTTTCATAACCTGTGTCCAATCCATTTGTAACAATTTTGTTACATCAAAATATGTACAAATCATCATTATTCTTTGCTTTTCTGTACTACACAAACTGAATATGCTACCTTAAGGTGGGTAAGATTCAGAGTTGTAACATCGCCTAGCCGTAAGCAGCCATCTGTTTTTAGTCTGCAAAAAGAGTTTATAAAAAAACACCTAAGGTTCTCCAAGATTGCCTTCATGTAAAGGAACAAACAATGCCGACACCTGATTGGTCTTAATTGAGTTTTTAGTTTTTTAATTAACATTGTTGTCTTATGTCCTTTTCTTGTTGTTTTTTTTTTAAATTTATCTTAATACTTATAAGAAATACATGTATCACAATAAAAAATGAAGTTTAACTTTCTCGAATTATGTTCGCATGGACTTATAAGAAATACATGTATCACTATAAAAAATGAAGTTTAACTTTCTCGAATTATGTTCGCATGGATTTACCTTTTCTCTTGCTCATCTCTAAATAAAAGGAAGCTGTTTATCACTTTTTTCTGACAAAAAAAACCCCCCAAAATGGAAACAGATTACTTTTTTATTTTAAGGTATCCGATCCATATTAGGACCTAATTTTTCCAACCTTGAATATCCATCATGTATTTCATACTTTGATATTAATTTAAAGCATTTTAAAGTAGAAAAAGATTTACCGAGAGAAATTTTCAAAAATATTATTAACGAAGCAGTAACTAATAAATGAAGATTGCATTAAGGTCTATGGGGACAAGCACATATTTTGAATAAAAAAGTAAATACTTGGAATATCAATAAATGCTTTGGTGGAAAGATGTATTTTATCATTAGGAATACAAAAACTATTGAAAATAAATTTTATATCGTATAGATTTTTTTAGAATTAAATTTTATAGATTAAAAGCAAATGGGAGCAACTCTTCAAGAAAAGGAAAAGGTCATTAATTAGGACACATTCCACTCCTACATACTGATACTTAAACATGAAAATTATGTCCAAGTATACTGATTATTCAGCCCATATACATCAGTTTTGCATCCAGATTCATTGAATCTGGGTCTTATATGGATCGGACACCTTAATAATTCGTTGCATGTAATTCAATGAATTTTTAATAACGCTAGCGTTCTTTCATACTATGTTTTTGCTGTAAATATTTGTGGCCTTATTTTAGCTATTCGTTATACTTACCCCCCCCCCCCCGCCCCGCCCCTGCATTGTTTAACATTTTATGTAACGGTTTTCGGCAGATGTCCGCGACTTAACCTAAACCAGCTGTACAAAAATAAAATAATGTTCAAAATTACCTATAATGCATTAATAGTTACAATTATGAACACTCTGAAGGGCGGAGTGTAATTTTTTGTCAGCTCGTTTATTATTTTTATAATGTTTATTTATGATTCATTGCAGAAATTGGGGCCACTGAGACAAATTATACTGTTTTTCCGCCTCTTACCGAGAAAAAATAATTCTCTTTCTTTGTACACATTGGGGCCGTGTGTGTGTGTGGGGGGGGGGGGGTCGCTGTTTACAAAAACAGATAGACATTACTTTACTGCTTTATTTATTTCCTACTTGCACATATATTCTCTTTTGTGCTTTTTAAAAGATAATCTTCCCTATGTTGACTTTTGAATCTTAAGATTTGCCTACAAACTATGAACAGGTTGAAACATCTTCAAGTGATATGGTAAGATTGAACGAGAATGCTAAAACGATTCATGCCATTGCCCAAATTTCAATTACTTCTATTTGAAATTCTATAATTTTTAATGATGTTTAACTGTTCTTATTCTTTATTGTTGTAGTCTACGTAAGCTATACAATATTACCACAGCTGCCATCTACATGTAAGCGGAGAACGTTAAACACAGCTAGCTTAAGGTATATGTGTTATCAAACAAGGAATATTTGACCAAGCAAAACAAGAAATTTTTGCATGTATTGAAAATTCCAGTAAATGTTCATTTTATTGATACCTTATTTCACAACATTGCTTACAATTCTACCTTAAATACAAAACCCATACCTGCCAAGTTTCAAAAATGCATTTCTAAAATTAGATTGTCTTCGCATAATCTTGATGTTAATTGTGTGGAAGATGAATTTCATTTTTTATTGTTGTGTCCTTTGTATGATATTTTTCGTAAAAAATATATTAAACCTTATTTTTGGAGGAGACATTCAACGTTCAAACTTGTGCAACTTTTGAGCTCAGAAAATGTCAAAATTATGATTAATCTTGGAAAATGTATAAATAATAGTTTAAAATTACGAAATGATTTGTTGCCATAATTTAAGTATATTGTCTATTCTCCTGTTACACTTGCATATTTATATGATATATGTATTGTATAAACATGAATACTGATGGGTTGTAAAGCCTAAAGTGAATAAAGAATGAATGAACGTTAATATTATAATTGTACTAAAATTAAATTAAGCATCACGGTTTACACATTTGTTTATATTAGTTTTAGTTAATTAATACAAAATTTGTATTTATTATACCTAATAAACAAATAATTAAATTACAGCAATCTTGTGTGTTGCTCTCGAAGCCCTTATTTAAATGATTTGAAGTCAAAATCACAGGAAACCCTCAGTGACTGTTCAAATAAGCATTTCAAGAATCACAAGTTGGGGGGGGGGGGGGGGATAATGGAGAATTTGATTTTGCGACATAGTAGATTTTAGATTTATTAGCCATTTTGCAGCAGTCTCCCAGGTATGTCATGCATGATATTTCCGGATGAATTGGGTTCCTGCTTCTGATTTGGAATTGGGGTTGTGTGTATAATTGACATATCAAAATCTTCGCATAACAGTTTGGTATGTTCGAGATAATTTATTTCACTCTGCATGGGGATTTCCTCATGTTACAGTATACACATGATTACACAGGTTTGTAAATTCATAAAATGCAACATAAAATTTACAAATAAAAGTTTGGAGTAAAAAGAGAGGAAAACAAGAGTGAAAACCAGACAGAGTACAGCATTGAGATAGCCATTAGGACAGCAAGAAGACAGTGGTCTTCAAGTTGTCCCTTTTTTTAAAATATAAATTATTCTCCTAGCTTACATGGCCTATTTGCCAGCATCATGTTTAAAATTACTGGATAGTACACGCATATTGTATAATAGTTTAGCAGTATTGCACAAGCAGTCTTAACATAAGTACAAACTTAATTGTCTAAACCAATGATTTTAACATTAGAAGTCATCCTTTCCCTGTTGCTTAGAATTCTAGAGTGTTTCTGTAGAGTGACCACTAAAATGAGCCTTGTGTCAAATGAACTGATTCCTATGAATCATTGTTACTGGAGCGCAGTGGAAGTCGCGTCTTGTTGCGCGGAGTGATGTTGGTACTGTTGATCTTGACTTTTCGTGACTTTTTCAAAGCATTCTCTTTGGTTTCTGATGTCTGTAATTATAATAAACGACAGCTTTAGACATTGGATTACATCTGCAGACTCAATCACTTAAACATATGGTAGTTCATGATATGACATACAATGTTAATATACAGAATGACAATATAGAAATTCCCCGTTTGAGGTCGGTTTTTAGTTTTATACAGAGCGGCCCAGTCTGACGTACCTTGCTGGAGTAGCTATAGACAGACACCCCAGAGGTCGCCGAGGAACATGACATGTCACTTCCTGCCTCGCTCACATCATCTGGAATCTCCTTCTGAGTAGCCTGGGTTTGATGATCCATCTGCAGATAACAATATATTGCCATTATCATCTATACCGATATATAATTGATGGAGGTTTGAGCAGAATGTTGACTTTACACCTGTATTCCCACCTGATCACTGACCCCTCCCTCACTCTCCTCCTCTTGAGCGGCCAGCTCCAAGCTCCTCATCAGGTTGGCCTTTATGGGAGGGGGCTGGAATCCAAAGTCCTCTAGTAGTTCTTCATGGGCCCCAGTTCTTGTCAGACTCTGAGGGTACAGAACTTCCCGTCTTTGTGGGGTAGCACCTGATCAATTTGATTCATTTCAAGTGAAGGTATTAAGTTTTGTTGATCATTTGTTAAAAGACCATTTTTTTTTTATTTATCATATCAAAATTTATAGAAAATTAAAATTACATAAAGCACTGAAAAATATTAGAAAATCTAATTACAGGTTTTAATTAAGAAATAAATGCTTAAAGCTAAAATTCCTAAAATAAACATGAAAACAAGACTGTACATAATACATGTACATATAAAAGTAATGAAAATATCAACAATTACCTGTTGGTATATCTTTCTTCATCTTCTCTTGAAGGAAGGCATGCACATCCTCTACTCTATTTCCCAACTCTGTCTGTAGCTGATTGGACCATTTAATCACATGATCTTGGCTCTGAGCACTCTGATTGGTTAAATCAGCTGAGTAGGATTCCACCAGCTCTGTTACAGCACACTTACTCGCTGTGACATTCTCTAAGCTTCTGGCACAGTCGGCATTCAGCTCCTGAAGTATTACAATGTTACTTAGTCTTAACAATAATTAATGGTTTTAAATGACTTAATATTGTTGATAAGACCTCATACATACCTCCACTATTCTCTGGTGGCTGTCCTTTGCTGAAACTGTCTCAGATTTCCCCACATCAACCCTCTCACACAGCTGGGACACATAGTCCGTAAGTACCTAAATGAAAAACAAAAGCTAGTGTATGGAAACCAAGAAATTCTTTGTTAAATATTTTTCTCTTTGTGTTTTAAAAAAAACGTTAAAGAACTTCTGAATTCTGATATAAAAAATCTAAACCACTTGGTAAATCATGTTTAAAAAATTTGATGCACAGTACTTAACATTAATCATGCATTAACAATTAGAAAGCCCCATACCTTGTTGCCTTGCTCTATATTTTCAATGACTCTCTCTGACATCTGTCCACAGGTATTTCTGCAGGAGTCTAACTCAGTAGAAACCTAAAACATCAAATGAACATGCACCATAAAATTATATACTTAATACCCATCACATTGGTTTTGCTATATTCATAAATTCATTATTGTTATACCTTTGAGATTTCCTCTCCATGGGAAATAAAAGTTTCCTGGAAATTCTTAATGGTTGCCTTTCCACTTTCATGGCAACTACTGTCCAGTGTGTCAATTTCCATGCCAACCTCCCCTGAGAACTTGTTCAGTTGACCTCGAGATTCTTTGGTGGTTGTCTGGGACTGACTCAGAAGTCGTCTCTTCTTAATCAGAATCTTCTCCAGTTCTTCATCGAGCTCATTCATCTCGCTATGTGATTGCTCGAGATTGATCAGCTTCTGGCTCATCTCAGTAGAAAACTCACCAACCATGTTCTTGACCTTGGCCAAGTGTTCAGAGATAGAACTTGTCCAACTCTGTGTTGTCTGCTCAAACTCTTTTTTCTACAAAACATGACATATTATGAAAAGGAAAAAATTTAGATTTAGTTCAAGATTATACTCCAAAGATCATAAACATATGTAGATCCTAATATTAGAATTATATGAAGTCAGATTCTTCAATAATTCATGTAAAAAATTTAAAATATGGCTTATAAATACCTGTTGCTGAAATTTCTCCAATTCCTGTTGGAGAGTAAGAGTGGAAGCTTCCAGTTTCTCCTGAGCACTTTTCACAAGAGTCAAGAAAGTTTCCTGATAGAATTGTTGGTTCCGGGACTCCTCTATTACCTATATAACAAATAATTGTTCAAATTACTTTCAGATTTTAATGCATGTATTTTGTAAATTTCTTAAGTTTACAGAATTTTTCAGAAACAATTATTGTTCATATTGAAGTGTATTCTATAACATTTGAAAACTCATCAAAACAGTCCAATACTCCCCGAATCTGTTAGGGTTGAATCAGCTGGGAGATTTTACCTGTGTATTCTGGGACTGTTCCAATGTCTTCTCCATCCAAGTCAGTCTGGACGCCGTCTGTGTGTCTGTGTGTTGGTGTAGAGAGGTCACATGCTCCTTAAGCTTGTCCTGCAAGCAGCTGACTAGCTCTCCCAATGAAGTTGTTTCAGATCTCCCTTTCTCCAACATCCCAGCTAAAATAAAGACAATGATTTATATGGTCTTTTACTTTCACCCAAATAAAATCAACCATACATTTTTCTTAAAATATCTGATAAACTAAAGGTGATATGGGACACCTCTGTATTGTGATATATTTCCTATTGAAACAAACAATAAAATCAAGTTTAATTTCATTTGGGTTTTTTCTGAATAATTTTGAAATATATTTTTTGATCAAATATTTAAAAATTCTAAAACAATGAAAGTAGTTTGATTATAATATACTCTCATCCACCTTAATATTGACAGGTTTCCCATACCACCTTAAACATCATAGAATAAACTCTATTCGATGTATTCTAATGCTGTTGATGGCATTGAATGCAATACAATGTGTGTAATGTTCAGTACAGAGACACTTGAGATAGTAGCTGACCTATTTTCTGTGTGCGGTCAGTGTGGAAGTCGCTCTGAGCCTGTAGGAAGGCCTGTAGCCGAGTCTCTATGCTGTTGATTTCCCTGTTGAAGGCCCCCTGGAACTCGGTCTGACACTGCTCATTGTGTCTCTCCACCGACCGCTTCCTGTCCAGTTTGTCGTGCAGGCCGTGAACGTCAGACAGGGTCGACTGGACCGTGGACATCAACTACAATGAACCACAAACACTGACACTCGGAGTCGAGTAAGATTTGGATTTTCTTATTATCTTTAAAACTTTATTTATTGAAGTGCTGTTTTTAAAATAATGTGGTTTCTTTATATCTTATAGACTGATGCATCAAATACCATGGATTTACAAAATGTTAGTTTGGAAGATACATAAGTTTGTGGACAATGGCATTTCTAATACATATTGTTCTCACTTTGACAGGTTTTTTTTAAATTCCAAGAAAACTTATTTTCATGGGTGAATATAATAAAACTGTTGCTCAAAAAATAATAATGTACAAATATACATAATTATAAAGTAAGCAAATGCATGTACCATTCTTTTTTCTTTTTTTTCAACACAAATTGCAATTGGTTTCTTTTTTTACAAGTACATGTACTAAGACCTACATCAACTACAAATGGCCCCAGTGTGTGGAGGAGGGGGCTTACCTGCATCGCCTCCCCATACAGACAGTCCTCCGAGTTGAGGTGCTGTTTGAGCTTCCCCATACAGACAGTCCTCTGAGTTGAGGTGCTGTTTGAGCTTCCCCATACAGACAGTCCTCTGAGTTGAGGTGCTGTTTGTGCTTACCTCTGTGGCCTCCCCGTACAGACAGTTCTCTGAGTTAAGGTGATGTTTGACCAAATATCTCTGCTCCTCCCTCTCCTTGACGGTCGTTTCCAGGGTCTGGGCCGTCTCCTCCAGGGCGCCTGTTGTACGCACCAGGTGATTGGTCGTCTTAGTCAGCCTCTTGCTGGTCTCTTCCAGCTCTCTCTGTGTGGTCTCAAACAAGTTGTTAATCTGAAAATATTGACATGAAGGACCTGATCCAAAGAGCTAACAATATACATTAACAATCCAAACATGCTCAAATAATATGAAATACTAGATGGCCCAGATAACTGATTGAATGGTTCCTACCTTCTCTTTCTCCTTTGTGAGGGCATCAAGTTGTTCTTCCATCTCATGAATGGAATCTTCCTGTTGGCGAATCTTTGTCTGCATAGCACTGAAAAGAAATGATTGTCTCAAAATCTTGCTGTTTATCATTACTGCCATTAAAATCTGATAAAAAATTTCTCTGAATTGTATAGTTCCAGTGTTCATAAAGATTTTTTCTGGCACTAAATCTGTCCTAACTGTCATATTTGCTTGTTAAGTGAAATATAATCAAGCAGTCAGAGAATAACAACCAAAGAAATTTTTAATGTGTTGATCATTAGGCTAACCATACTGTTACCATGGTATTATTTCATATCACATAAATATTTTCCCCTAAAAAGCCTTACCACACATCAAACCCATTCTTACCCCCAAAAAGCCTTATTAACACACATCAAACAGAATGATTTTTGTTTTAAATTACAGTTTGAATAGCCTATGCTTATCATTTAATCATATTAAATCAATCTTAATTACCGTACATGTATATATATGAAACAAAATGTTTACAAAAAAATATATCTTCAAAAGTATTTGAGAAAGATTACATGTAGTTTTCCTCTGCTAAAAAGATGCCATTTTTCTCTCTAGCTGCCTGGAGATCTCGCCTGAGTCTTTCAATTTCTTCATTATATGTCTGAAAAATACACATTTTAGAGTGGTTCAGTAATTCATACAGCCACTGAAGAACAGTTGTAAGTGGTTTATTCTAATCCGGTCATATTTAAATTTCTTACCCTCAGTAACGCCTTCTTTGTCAGTTTCTGGTTCACTTCAGGCTGATTCTGAATATTCTTGGCTCGAAAGGCATAATCCAAAGTACTCAATGTTTCCTACAAAAACAGTATTTTTGAAATAAACAGCTGAAATGACTTTCTTTTTCATTCAAAAGGAATGAAAGTTTCACATTACAAAATAATGGTCCAGCTGAACACTCAGGCAGCTGTGTCCTAAGTGAGTCATGAGTAGCCTTACCTCCAGATTGCAGGAAGCAGGCGAGATGGTGGCAATGATGGAGGTCTTTGTTCTTCCTCCCAGGGAGTCTTGTAACAGACGAGTGAGCTTACTCTCTCTGCAACCAATAAACTTGAATATATAGAAATGTTCAAACCAGAGACAAAGTTAAACTTACCTATAAATACTCTGTACATTAATACTGTATGCAAAAGACAATAATCCACATACTCCAAACTCAGAGTAACAAAATCTGTCTTACCTGTAAGGAATGTGGGGGGCATGCTCCACCAGTGCAGTGATGACGCGCCCCAGGGTCAGCAGACTCTGGTTGATGTTACCCGCCTCTCTTGCTCGCTTGTCCACAGCACCCGAACGCCCAATGTTTTCACTTCCAGCTAAATCAACCTAATGCAGAAAATACTTTTATGAGAATTGTGCAGAAGTCTAGTGTAGCCATTTTCCAAGATTTCTTTTTTTACTGATGTTGTAATAGGAAATGTAACTTATTGTTTAAGCTTTAATCCTAAACTATGGACTTTTAATAAGCTGTCTGAATTTCTGACCAGATAGAGTTTTCCTGTCTTCAGAAGTTCCTCGCCATCAATGGTGTTCTCCTTAATGTGTATAGTGACAGAAAACACAGTGTGGGATCGACTGAAAACCAGATAAAAACAGTTAGCAGTTATGTTCAGCTGTCAACTTCACAATGCCATCATTTTATACAGTTGTACATGTATATTACACAGTATCAATATACAAGTCTATTACCAATATTTTGAAAGATAATCATTATTACGTCCTCAAAAATTAATTTTTTTTTTATATTTACATTCAGATATTGCATCAAAATGAAGAAATCTAACCACAAGAAATACATTAAAATCGTTAATAATAATAATTCCAAAACTATAGTTATGAGGCCTTTTATAATCTAATGCACACTACTTTTAATAGAAGAACAAATCGAAATTGGCAAGAAAAAAATGGCACAGGAATGAAAGGATATTTTAAGATATATTATGACATCATTAAGATGTTTGACTTACTGACCTTGAGGTGGCGTTCATCAGTGTGGCGGCCGTCTGTCGCCGCGCGGAGCCCCGCTCCAGGATCTGGAACACCTCCGACTTGTTCCGTACCACCACCTCCTCCAGACCTTGTATAATCACTGACCCCTATCACAACACAAACCAGACTCTATATGATGTCTATGGCTAAAATTCAGGATTTATATATGAACTCAATATTAAATTCACAATATGATTTGAAAATGAGTAAAACATTCAGAATGTACATGATGTACTGTGACGTTGTGAATATAAAATTTTAATAAAAAATCACACACACAAAATGGCAATTCTCTGATTCTGTCATTTTTAATAGCAACAACAAATACATGTACTAGGTCTTATTCTATGATTAGCAAACATGAGTGAACAGGACTATAAAGACTTAATTGTACAAGTCTAGAAGTCAAGATCTTGACATACAGAAGGGTGACAAAAAGGGGAAAAAAAAACAACACATAGTATACCAAAATTATTTCATACCCAATTATGAAACAATTTTAAAAATTTTTAATGTTTTGAAGAAAAATTCATATACATGTAATTCCACATGAGCAGATACCTTTTTGGCACTGTCCTCGTAGATTTTGAGGCGGAGGGCATCTTCTGAGGACCCCAACAAATCAAAGAGCTCTTCATTATACAGCTCCAGAAATGACACTCTTACTGAAAACTCAATCTCCTACAATCAAGAAACAATATCCTACTGTTGATAGCATAAATTATACATCTAAAATATAATACATATACAATGTACACGAGTTTGATTTTCGTCTTGTATTCAAAGACAAAAGTACATAATGTATAATGACTCCTTCAATATATTCTTTTACCATAACAAAGGGAAAATAAAAACAAGAACATAGAACATTGACAATCACTTTGGATTTCATTTTGTTGTTCCAATTTATTTGATATCATACGTAAAAATAAAAATTTCATGATACATGTATTAAATTTTATTTAAAACTGTTCTCAATAACTTGAAAGAAATCTAATCCCTTAATTAAGAAATATTTTTTCTGTTTGCAATATATATTATCATATCCACCTGTGACTTAGAGAGCTGTTCGAATATGTTGAACATGGCCCTTGGAATGATGCCGGCCAGTGGGTCCTTCTCCCAGGACACCTCCTGGCCGTCCACTCGCCCACCCTCCATGGTGAAGGTTTTGCCCGTGCCTGTTTGTCCATACCTAGTAAAACAAATTAAGTGGTTTATGGAAAACGAAAAAGCTATGACTGATGGTCTCCTTAGAGGGATGAAAACCCCACAAGAGGATTTTTTTCTATATACCGGTACTATAATTTTTTCAAATATATTGTCTTTTCATTCAAATAATCTATAACACAAGAATGTCATCAAAACGAGAGAAAAAAAATGAATCAACATGTGAATTCATATTTTTCATGAACTATAATGTAGACTAAATCATTACAAAAGTAATAAATATAATTATATTAGTTACATACGCAAAAATTGTACAGTTGTATCCCAGAAGCACCTCGTCAATAATCGGTGTGACAACTTTCTTGTACAGATCAATCTGCTTTGATGCTGGTGGAAATACATGGTCAAAAAAGAAAGTCTTTGTGTTTGGGTTAACTCCCAATCTTTCTTTAACTGTCACCTCTCTTTTCTCTCCATTACATTCAACCACTGAATAAGAAGCCTGCTTCTTTTCAATGTCATTTATGGGCCTAATAAAAAATAAAAGGTATTTCCATTTCGTATGCATAAACATCTCGCAGCAGCATTGAAATGGGCATTACATTCCAATGACTAATATCTGGAACAATTAGAATTTTATGCAGCCGAATAATATGTAATTACAATGTACTTCCTAAAACACAAACTTTTATTTTTAATGCAATTTTGTTTACAATCAGCATGTGAAATAAGTTTATTGTATATCATGAACAAATTTACATTAATAATTTACTTCCTTTTAAGGTTTTCCACCTAATAACAAATTGTTATAAGATTTTTTTCAAAAGTTGTGGGTCAAAATTAGCCTAGCTATCATTTTAAAATTGCCCAATATAGAGCTGAAATTGGTAGCATACACTATTCAACAATTTTTACTAGTTGATGCCCTATTAAATGTAAAATCACGAAAAAAAAAATTAAGAATATTTCAACCAATTGAGTTTCCTCCGCTATCAGCTATAGTTATATTATGATGTCAAAGGGATGCACGCATATTGATCACGACATTCTGAAGTTGTGGTATGAATTCCATTTTTTTTAACGCATAGGCTATTGCACCGTTCTTGATCATTAATTTTCGTAAACGAATTCAACTTACCTGCATCGAACTGATACTTGAATGTTTTGGTTTTTCTCCCTATCTGGTTTACTTTTCATTTTCTCTTTTTATCGGACACTGTTTTGAAAATGCCTGGCTCTTTTGAAGTAAACCAATGAAATTGATTGTAACTTAAAGCATTTCATTTTACAACGCTCAATTTGATTGGTCAAGGTGTTTTTGAAGATATCGCCCTCTAGTGATTTTGATTTTTTTTAATGTTCGATAACTCTTGTCAGCCGATAGAATCAAAGTAATGAAGCTGCTAAATGGAGTTGATTTTTTTTTAGAATTATTTTGTCTGTCGATGTCTGATCAATGTTGATGATTTAATGTCAGTTGTAACAGTTTTTATGAAGAGAATTATCTGTTATCCCTTGAATGCTTCATCATGCCTCTACCAATGATTTTCATCTATTATACATGTATTGTAGTTTGTACATACTGTACATAAGTATTTTCTCTACACTGTAAATTCAGTTATGAGAATAAAGTTCATTGTCATTGGCATAGTTATCCGGCACAGCATTATACAGTGACATTCTGATTTACTGATATTTCTTTCCAACCTAAACTCGTGCTAGAAATTCCAAATGTTCTTTAGGTTTTTACTATTCTATTTATATAAGTTAATATTTACATAACTCACTCATATGAGATGTTTAGGTCTAGATATGATTACAATGCTGCAGGAGATTATCAAATGATATGATGGTTTAAAATTTTGTTTGTGACACTTGGGTGTTGGTTAATCGCTTTTTAAAAACTAACAAACACTATACAAGATTTTTGTTTTAAGTCCAGTACGTACAATTTATGCCCAAAGAAAGATGAAAATTAGGAGAAAAAGTTAAAATGGAAAAACTGGCTCGAACACGTGTTTGTAACTCCTGACTTCCTACATGTACGTCACAATATGGAGGTGTTCCATATCACCTAAATTAAGCTCCATCTGACTCAATGATTCCAAATTCATAAACTAAAATTTCATCAGTACGGTCGCCAAAACTATGAAGTTATATACCTGCAGTGCTGTGAGGTAGGTTTTGGAGGACCAGACCACCACCTTTTCTCATAATTATGTTGGTTTGAAATGCATGTTTTCGAGATCGAGCATCGTCAGCTAAGTGCACCGAAATAAAAAAAGTTTTTTTTTCCTAAATCCCGTTAAATGAGGCCATGAACTCCTTTTTGATTGACTCGTATATTTGTTAATACATCAATTAATCAAATACTTCATCTAATTGTTTCAGATTTATTTATAAGCATGTTTACATAAATCAAGAATTTCCTATTTGATAAATATACAGTACACATATATAATAAAATTACCGGTATGATAATTGGTCTTCAAACTTATTCAATAGGATTTCAAGAGTTATATATTTATGTGTTCAATAAAAAATACCACAAGCGCAAACAGTTTGTACGTTAGTTATTCATCTCTGCGTACAAGATGTTATGAAATGTTGCAGGAACGTTTTCCAGCGCTTCTTCGTCATCATCTTCTTCGCACGCGCCTTGCCTCGCCAATCTAAAGCAAATTACAACAATTAATTAAACGGTTACTAAAAACGATGTCAGGACTTCAGCTTAATAAAAAAAATCCATAGAATTGGTGGTAATAAGGATAGAGGAGAGTTAATTTTTAACAAACCTTCTGCGCAAAACAACAAAACAGACAATACCAACGAAGGCCGGAACTGCTAATAGACCAGTCAGCGGGTACCAGTTTATGGATTCATAGTTGCTGTCCGTTAGGAGACTTGGATCAGTAAGGATGGGGTCTGTGTCGTCGTCATACTCGTACGACTGGTCGTCCCCAATCTGGGGATGCAGGCAGTACGTCACAACCCACTGCCGAAACATCGTGCAAGTCGTCTCATTGTCGAAAGTTACATTGACCAAGATCTCTTGCTTGAGATACCTAAAAAATGTTTCAAAAATAAGAAATGTATCTAAATAAATATGTTTTTGTTAAATTGGAAAGTTGTATTAACCTCGAAAGTCGCACTCACTGGGTCTGGGAATCGTTAGCAGTTCTTAGCGACCAGTTAAACGTCATGTTTAAGTCGGAGCAAAGAAACATAGAATGATTTTTATTGAAATCACTTTTGTTGAAACCAGTTAGAGTAGTTAATGCCACAGAAACATTAGTATCTGGAGAAAATACGAAAAATAAAAAAATGAATTGACAATGCAATCACAATAGTAAGGCTTACGTTGGCTAATTTTAAAACTGTTGGTTTGGAATCTTTACTGAGTTAAACAAACACTTTTTATTTCATGAAAATCATGCAGAAGAATCAGATCACAGGATGTACCATTTTCTACAGAGCAGCAAAATTCCGGAAGAAGCAAGGAACAAAGCTGTTGGCCACAAGTACACGACCAGTCGCCGTCGGAAGTAACTTCACATAGTACGTTATTGCTGCAGTTACTCAAACATGACGTCATTTCATTTCCTTCCCGTAACTCCGAGACAGACTCTTTATCACAGACACAGGATGTTCGGTTGCCATCTTTAACACATGTTGCGTTGTTCTGACAACTATTCTTGGTATTTACAAGACAAGTGACCCCGGACCAACTTTCTAAGCACTGGGGGTGATAAGTCCCGCCGCTAGGTAAGCATCGTGGTTTTGCACACTCCCCATGCAGACATGGATTCTCGCTTTCCGTACAGTTTATACCACTTAACCCAGGGACACACTGACACCTGTAACTCCCTCTAGTATTAATGCATACGGATTGTCCCCGACATGGGCTATGCTGACACTCATCTACGTCAAATAAACAGCCATCTCCTTGCCACCCGTTCGTGCATCGACAATTATATTGATTTTCTGATACTGTGCATGTGCCGTTGTTGGAACATGTGACGTCATCACAACTCAGAAGGCGCTCCTGACACCTGTCGCCCGTCCACCCGGGGCTACACACACAAACGTTTGTGTCACCAACAATGTAACAGTCGCCATCGTGTCTGCAGTAATTATCTTCACAAAGCTTAATGCCACAGTCCTCTCCTACATAAGAGAACATACATGTACTTTGTTCAAATATTTTGAATAAACACATTTATTCAGTGTGTAGGCATATATCTTTTGTTCCATTTAAACAATAATATGCGTTTTTGTTGGTTAATGCATGCGAGTATGAAAGTATGATAGCTTCAGGTAGCATTGCAGAAAAAATATAACTTTTTTTAAATGGTCGCTACCTATATGGTCCATATAAACCACCAAAGAAACAATATCGTTGCCCTCTCTTAATGTATCCATATAGAGAGAGCAGAAGCAACTATTATTTGAATTGGTGGTATTTTTTTTTCCTTAAAAAAAAAAAGTCGATAGTTGATTTATACAATCTGAATAAACCTCTGACATCGAAATTGTAATAAGATACATGAACAAAACCAACTTCATCCTTTTGAAAACATTGTACATCACTTTTACTGAAAAAAACCCTCATCTTATCCACAGAAAAAATGGCAGTCACACCATTTGTATAAGTAAATTACATGTAAACAGTAATTTAGTTAAAACTTACTTTTTACAATCAGTTTATTAATATTAATTTGTTAAAAGAAAGATTTAAATACATGTACATGTATAAACAATAAAATGCTTTCGTTGATGATTCATGCGGGTTATTAAGGTAGTGATCATTGCAGAAAAAATACATGTCGCCAAATTAAGAAAGCATTATTGTTTAAATAACAACATACATACCCACAAAGCCGTGCGGACAGCTACAGTTGTACGAGTCCTTCCTATGTAGACACGTACCATTGTTCTGGCACGGCGAGTCTGCGCAGTAATCCAGTTGGCGACAACCCTGGCCTCTCCAGCCTTTATGTACAAACCCAAATTGATGTTTCTTTTATAAAGTTATAACTGGGTTACTGAAAGCGATTGAATTTGAAGTTTTTTAAAATAAAAATTCGACTAACAGAAACCTGACTATTGCTACAGCATAGTTTTGTTTTAGTTTATAGATTTGTTGTACTCTCATTTTATACAAATCACATGCAATTTTCAAAATTAAAACCCAAAATCTGCTTTTTTATTCAAATAGAATTCTCATTCCGCTCATTAACTTGGTGATTACCCTTAAGGCACTGCTTCATTCCCGTGCTGTTACACGTGTAGTGTCCGACAGAATCGTATCTAGGCTGGCAGTATATGTCACATGACGGCCCAAAATAGAACTGGTCACAGAAGACAGCCAGCTCCAGCGTCAGTCTGTGAGTCACAAATGTGATGTCGACTATAGTATAGTATAATATATAGTATGCAAGTACTTTTATAAACTCTATCATCCAGTACATAAATATACTGTCATAGCATTCATGCAAATGAAATAACAGCGCTGGTAGCATTACATGTACAACTTTAGCCAGAAAACATTTTTGGTCTCTGTGTCTGTTCAATAAGCTAGATTCTTAGGCATTTCGTCCAATTAAGCATGTCAAATTGTTCAGTTTAATTAAACAATATTATGATTAGAGCTGAAGAATATGTCATCGTGAACATCAATATTAAATTTTCTACATGTCAGTGACCAGTATAACATTCTTTGATATACAGTATAGATTTGTAACACATTAGTCATCATAATGACAAGATTAAACATCGTCACCACTCATAATCAAATTAGTACATGTATTTTGTTGATATTTATAGCCTCGAATTTTACGAATCGCTTTTTATATGATGTACCTGGTTCTGCGATGCAGCATGAACTGTTTCGCCGTGTGGTTGTGTCGGCTGCCGCTTGGCTTGATGACAAAGAATTTGTACAGTAACTCCACGTGCTCGTCCTTAGAGCGGGAGTCGTCGTCCCAAACATCTACTTTTAATAAAAATTTTCCCGATTCCTTGAAAACGAAATATGGTTAATTAATCAATTTAGAGAAAAATTGGAAACCGAAAGGTGTTTGTCACCAGCAAGACCGATACGTATTCAACTCACAGGCCATGATGTGACGTTGAACAAGATTGGATTCTCCAATCCCCGGATGTTGTTGGGAAACGATAAAGTGTCTTGGTCTGGAATTGCGGGTGTTTCCACTCGTCCGAAATGACACGTGTCCATCGAACTTCCCCTGGAAAAAATTGTTATGCTGAAAATTCAACGGCATAAATAATCTGTTTTATGCAAATACCAATTTGAAAATTGGACAGCCACACTTATCTCGCCAATTTTCTTCCCAGTTTGAAGAAAAAGCACGACGCTTATCAATTGATATACATGTATTAACAGAACAGCATTTCAAACGTGTAGTTTAACTATAGCTTAAATTCGTCACTTGATTCAAACCTAAATACCTTATTAAGAAATTTGTATGGGTTTTTTTTGCAATGGATTTGTAAACAGAAACTATGAATAAATAAATATGTTGCTGAGGAAACAATATCAATCAATATTTCTTATTGTTCTATACTTCGCTACCACAGCAAAGGGTGTAAATTTTTATGAAAAATAATCATTTTTAAATACGTATGCTGTTGTGCTAATTTCAAATCATTGTGCATTAATCAAAGCAAAATATATATAAAGAGATTTTATAGACGGGGTCTTATCTATAATTTTATTTATTTTATATTATCGACATAGATTAAGTCTCTTACATGGTAACATACTTACCCAGTCTCCTTATCCACACAGATGATGAAGCGATGGTCGCAAGCAGAGGCCCTGAAAAAATAGCGTCCGTCACAGGGCATGCTGTTCTCCCCCTTTCCTCCCGGATTGGCGTACCCCACCAGTCTGATGGACAGGTGTCCCCCTCCATGGACCCCGCTCTGCGTTAACATTACATATATACACTATATATGCTCAGCTATGTTAAGGGCGTCCATAAAATAATAGCGGTATTTATCACATAAAATATTAGCCTTTGAATAATCTTGATTTTTATATTCCAAAAAATTGTTACACAAAGTAATTTTTTATCAATATACATATTAGATAATTCTCTATCGCATGATCAATTTTTGAGTCTCTTGGGGATACCCTGTCACGTGATACTGCTAAAAATAGATGAACCAGGAATAATACGAAAAAATGCATAGTGCAAGGGCTTAACATTAACAAATATAATTATTTCTGTTTCTAACTTGTAAAATGAACATCTAAAATTTCGAAAAGTGCTGGGAGCTTGAAATATTCAAGTAAGAACAATTATTAAATTCAATATAAACAGTGGATGAACAGAAATTTGCAGGGAGTTCCCACAATTAATGCCTATTTATGTGAAATGCGTAGCGATTTCATGTAGCTCCCAGCACTTTTTGATATAATTGGGATATAATGGTAACACATGTAAAATTTCAATATATTTGATAAAGTGTATGCCCTTGCACTACTGCATTTTATCTGACACATTTCACTTTCGGCGTCATTTGCTTGAAATTCAAACGCAACACTGACTAAGATCATGATTTTAATTTTCGTTCATAAAATAATTACACGCTGTGAATTTCATTTAAATAATGTTAGAATTTTGTCTTGTTCACACCAGTCATCATTACCAAATTGTTGAAATTGGAAACATTAATTCATCTGTTGCCCTCTAATAACGATATAAGGGTGGGGGGGGGGGGGGTGGTGGTTTAAGTGTACAAGTTTGTAATTTACACATTTATGTTTTATAATGGTTTATGTTACTCTGCTGCTAAAATTAAGAAATAACTTTAATATATGATCAGGGTTACTTGTAATTATAGTTAATATTTTTTGTAATAATTAAAGGAAGCAACAAAAATCAATCTTTATCTATAGAATTTATTATAATAACCAACTTGACAAATACAATGTACTATATAGAGATTGCTTTTTGATCTGTAACAAACTGTTCAACAAAACTAGTGTTTTCTGATTTTCAGTATTATTCAGTCATGATGTGGAATCTATGTCAATTGACCATATTCTTTCACACTATATGTACTTCTCCTCTTGTCTTTTTGATGTACATTGTAAGGAGGCAGTGCAGTTGATAAGAAAACCAATGCCTGAAATTATGAATATTTATAAATTTCAAATTTAATTTCAACAGATATTAATGAAAGATATTATGATAGGTTACAATATAGTTATGTGATTAAAAAAACCCAGACCAAATATACATGAAGTTAGTGGGTAAAAGAAATATTTATAGAGTACCTACTTTTTTATCAACACCCCAACAGTGTCTCCAGTGGACCATTTACTGCTTTAATAACCCTGAAATTGAATAATGTGTTATAATTAGTAAACTATTGTGCTGAAGATAACATGAAAATGGAAAATTTCTTTATCACTGTGCATACTAATGGCAGTTTTAATTTCATTAATATTCTAACAGGCATAATCAAATATTTATTTTTTAAAATGTTTGGAAAATCAGTTCAACACTGTAATTTTGTTTATTCAAACATGTAATCTTCCTGATAAAAAAAGCTAAATGAAATAACACATTTCGATTTACATAAACAACAATACAATCTTGTCTATATTCAATCCAGATTCTCACAGTAATATTTGTAGTGCTAATACAGTGTTTGGACTTTCCATTGTTTACATTTTCTTTGAACACGGAGGAAATGCGAACTAATGTTATTGCGATATAAGAGACCAGTAAAAAGCTACAATGAGCCTCAATACTCTTAATGATCAAAATTAGCGAATCGCGGAACATTTCTTTTGCCTGATCGAGTCACCAAACTAATGTTTAAACACAATATTACATGAAAAACAAATGTAAACAAGTAAACAAAATCGAAGCCGAGGAATTTCCCTTCGTTTCTGTTTCATCCTACAGTATTAGACAATATAAAACAATATCTAGGGAAAGTACAGATAAATCCTACCTTGTTCAGTTGAATCCTATACCGATTTCCGTCTAGGCTGGTTGTAAATGGGTTAAATTCTCAGATATATCACTGAAGTCCACATGTTTATTCTGATCACAGCTGCAAGCGCCGATGTGACGTAGTCAACCTCGACACGTCATCAGACGACTTAGGAATTTCATAATTTCGCAAGATATAAAGAATAGTTGAAGTTTTTATTTCAGTACATCTTTCTTGATACAATCAAACCCAATAATTAATCATATTCATTTTGGTAGATGTTTGTTAATTACCGAAATACAATATCTCGTAAAATCTCATGAATAAGGGGCGGGGCATATGCAAATTTTCCTAAATCACACGTGCTAGAATTCTGATACCTTCCTTAACATAGCTGAGTGTCTCTTAAATCAAATCAAATCTATGACAGGCTATATAGTTTCTACACATTATTTCTACAACTTAGTTTTGATATGACTTTATGGAAATATATTTATTCTAGATATAATAAATGCATTTAAACATAAAAAAAAGAAACTGTGTTTTTCAAGAAAAAAAAGAAGAAGAAAGGCATTGATATAAGATGCAAGGATAACTGAGTCTATAAAGGAGTGATTATACTTACAATGTTTAAGAAAACAACATAGAAGCAAACTAATCTGTATAGCGTCCACATTTTTCTGGAAACCGATTCCTATCGCTATTCATCTGATCATGAGCTTCAGTATCACTGTCGCGTGATTTATAAAACTACACGTATGACATAATGCGTGAATGACCATGTCAACTTTACTTCATTGTTTGAGATATAACATTCATTATGTTGGCAAACTAGTACATGTAGATTAGTCTTCTACGAATTGTCAATAACAGCAAATCACCACAACTATCTTAAAGTATTGAACACCGACTTATATACAACCTTTAAGTCCAATCAACTTGCATGCAACTTATTAAACAATGAAATGCTTTCTTTGGTGTTTCATGTGGGATATGAAAGTGGTGACATGGCAGAAAAAATACATACATGTATAACCCTAACGCGGGTTATGTAATTTTTTCTGCAAAGATCGCTATACCTTCATAACCCGAATGAATCATCAAAGAGAACATTTTATTGCTTATATGTACATCTTTCTTTTAACAAATTAATAAATTGATTGCAAAAAGTAAGTAAAATTCACTAAATTGCTGTTAATGTACATCAGTACGTACGTTAGCTAAAAGTAACAGCCAAATCGTCTTCTATATATATGGGAATAAACTTGAGTCTGACATCATCATGATTATTTTGTGCAGTCCGTGATTTTTTTTTAGGTCTCTGTAGGTTTCGACCAATCGATAAACGGGGTGTGTAGATTTCAGTCCTGTCATTTTCTATATATAGTTATGAATTAACTATAAGTTTTCGTAAGAAATAGAGGGAGATGTAAATATTTAAACAATAAAATGCTTTCTTTGGTGATTCATTCGGGATATGAAGGTAGCGACATTGCAGAAAAAATACATAACCCGCGTTAGCGGGTTATGTAAATTTTTCAATTCTGCAATGATCGCTACCTTCATATCCCGAATGAATCACCAAAGAAAGCATTTTATTGTTTATATTAACATCTTTCTTTTAACTAATTAATAAATTGAGCGTAAAAAGTAAGTAAAATTCACTAAATTACTGTTAACGTACATAAGTACGTTAGCTAAAAGAAACAGCCAAATCGTCTCCTGTGAGACTTTGAGTCTGTCATCATCATGGTTATTTCGTGCAGTCCGTGATTTTTCTTAGGTAGTTGTAGGTCTCGACCAATCGATAAACTGGGCGTGTCAATTTCAGTCCTGTCACTTTCTTGTCAGTTTCAGCCGCTGTAGATTTCGACCAATCGATAAACGGGGCGTGTAGATTTCAGTCTGGCTGTTTCTATAGAGCTATGAATTAACTATATGTCTCCGTAAGAAATAGAGGGAATAATACTTGGTAGATGTAAATATATTGTGATATATATGCTTGTTACGGCGTTGTATTGAATTTTTGGATAAAAAATAAATTCTTTAAATAGGGGCATCCATTTTAAATACATATTTATGTTTGTACACTTCCTCATATCTGGCGTCAGATATAGCCTTCTCCCCAAGTTCTTTTTGTATGGATGTATATATTCACGTGAAAAACTCCGTTCTTAAGAACAGTTGAAGTCTTTATGTTTCAATGTTAAACTTTGTCATGCTTACTTTACTTGAGTCTTCATCAGGTTAGCTCCACCCTTACCCCCCCCCCCCCAAAAAAAGAAGAAATTGTTTTCTATATTGTTCACCTTTGAATACTGTACCTATTTCGACAATAAATTGATTTAAAACTATATCCATTGTATACTATATGCTTTTTAATCATTTTATATCATTTAAACCCCCAACACCAAGAAGAATAAATCTAATTGTTTTAATATATTCCGCACTATAATGACTGATTAACGCTAACGTTAACTGTATAGATAAAAATTGGATAAGAATATTGATCTTTGTGTTAGGAAACTATATACAACATATGAGAAATTTTATCACATTCTTGTAAATAATACTCGGTTTTATTTTTCAAACAGATCTGTATTTCTTTTCATATTTATTATACCCAAAACAGCAAGGAGTATGCCTAATTATCCTACATAAAATTTCGCATTAATTTTCCCTATATATTTAATTGAAAACAATACTTATATTTAAAAGGGTTTTTGTTGTTATTTTTTCGTCAGATTTTGAAGAAATTTTTATTGATTAAATTAAGTAGATTCAATTTGCACTTTTTTGAACACAACACGAAGATATTTTTTAAGTGCTCTACTATATATCTTTTGCAATATGCGAGCCAAAAAATCTTAATACTTTGGACTGTGAATATCAAAATATTTAATAATGATGCTTAAAAAGCTAGAAAAATTCTGAATTTATCAACTTAAGTCTTTTCAAAAAGTGAAAAGAAAAAAATTGACATACTTTTGGCACCTGACTGTATTTAGTCTTATCTACTTTGGTGAAAATATTGCACTCGCCTTACCATTAGTCTAAAGAATAAAGTATTAATTGTTTCTTAATTTAAGAATTAAATTAAATGTAACTTTATATATCTACACATGCTGGATGCTGTGGGTTAATCAACAATGGTTATCGCTCTTAGCATCTGAACACGTGACATTATAATGTGACGTCATGTACTTTCACTATCGGAGTTTTCTGACTTTTAGGTTAAGAACACTATAAAGGCAAATATAAACACGTTTCCGAGTAAACTTCATGTGACGAACAACAACAATGGCAGAAGCTGTGCGAGAAAGAAGCAGTAAATCCAAAGGAAAAGTAATTATTTTGAGTATTTGTTCAATAAGACAGCCATGTCAACATGGTCAAACAAAATAGAAGTATTTTATGCACACGATATAATTCAACCGTGTGAAGGCTTAACATGCTTAATGCCAACCAGCTGATGCAATTGTACAGTAACGTTCAATCTATTTGTGCTGTTAAATCAAACTTTTCATTATGTAATCAGTCATATACTGTTCCAAAAATCAAGAACATTTTAAACAAGAGACATAAATAACATGTTATTTATGTCTCTGTTTTAAACACAACAAAGGTAGTTCGTTTGGAAGTGTTATGTTTTAGTAGCATTTTTATTATCTTCATCAACTAATCATTAATTTCAAAGGATGTTTTTTTTTTCCTGACATTTTGTAATTTATGAAATAGGACACTCACCATTGCTCATTAGACTTAAGTTTAGGTAATCATTAAACTGGTTCTTGTTCCCTACTAAATCCTAAATGTGTATTTTAAAGTCGTAATCATATTTCGAGCTTTTTTATCGTCCAAAGAATGTATGATTTTGTCATAAATAAACAGCAATTTTAAAAGTTCACCGGGATATGATGTTGGTTGGTCACGTGATCAAATCCTGTGAAGCCCAAAGGGCTTCTCAGTAGATTTGATCACGTACCAACCAACTTAATTCATATCCCGGTGAACTTTTAAAATTGCTGTTTATTACTTATATTTACGTTTGAAAAACACAAATCATTCAGAACTGTTAAGATAATTTATCAAGATTTTTTGTTTACAATAATACAAGCGTGCTATAATCATTGTGACGTCATGAAAAAGTTAATACAGAATTGAACGTTTTCGCTATTCTATAGGTTCATATAAGGAAACATATTTGCAAATGTAAATATATATTCTTGAGAATATCAATATTTTCAGACACTCTCAGATTACGTTGCAAGAAACACTGTGATCTGCTCTGCTTTGTTTTTAAGAGAGTTTTTCAAATCAAACAATTTTAAATACCATACCTTAAAAGAATAAACCCAGCAGTCAGATCTGTAGTAGAAGTGTCACGGATCACACACCTCCGCACAGTCCAAAAGAGTTGTTCTTTATGGCAGCATACATTAGGCATATAGTTTTTAGAGAAATAGTTTTTTCTTGTCCAGGAATATCCATAATGTTACAGAGACATCAATGCATGTGCCTTCAAAGACTCCATTTAAAAATGAAAGTAGCACAACTTTTTTGTGTGTTGCTGTAAATTGCAAATTTTTTGTATGTGAGGAAGCTCTAGGACATGTCATTCCAAGTTTTTCTGGGGAGCTCTGTTCCTGCAGCTAGATGCAGTCATAGAATAAAATTGATTATTTAAAAAGCTATTTTAGCTATAATAAACATTTTAGAAATCCTAGTCAGTCTCAAACCCATCTCTAGCCAATGCTTTTTCAACTGCCCATTAGACAATAAATATTTGGAAAATAAAGATGTAAAAAAACATGTTTCATTATTCATTTTGAAGTCTGTTCTTTAATACATTAAGGTGTCCCATTTCTCCTTAAACTATTAAAAAAATATGTAGCTCACAAAAAATAGTTTGACTTTTAGTTGTATGTTATCATTGATTTTTGTTTACGTTTTAGATTCAGAAATCTAAAGAGAAAACAGGGTTAGAAAAAGCAAGAGTTGAAGTGGATGTACCCCATGTTGGAATAGAAACAGGAAGGAAGATAATAACGGATTTAGACACAAATGTGGCAGCCATTGAAGAAGATGAAAAGAAAAAAAATCAAACTGAGAAACTGGTGGATTTGCTTCCAGAACCACCAAGAACTAATCCAGAGACAGAATCAAATCAACTTTCCGTGAGGAAAGAACTTTCAGATCAGGTGGAAATTTCAGTAGAAAAAGAAGCTCAAGAGAAAGTGGAAATCCCAGTGGAGCAAGACCCTCCAGATGTGGTGGAAATTCCAGAAGAAAATGAGCCTCCAGATGAAGGGGAAATTATACTGGACCAAAAGCCTCCAGAGGGAGAGGAAATGCAGTCTCGAAATGTAATCAGTGATGGAAAAAGTGAAGAGGTCAATCTCCAGACTAATCAAGGAGAACAGGAGAAATCAAAGACTGAAAGTGTTACAGGGACAAGTAGTGTGTTTATTTCAGAAGAAGTAAAAGACAATCCCGACATAAACAGGAGTGATAGTGAGTGTTACTATTCAACTGTGTCTTCAATTGAAGATGGAGTTGGGGATGAGAATGTGCCAGCTGGTTCTCAACAAGAGTTAAAAGTCATGGACATGCAGCCAGAAGAAATTGCTTCTTCTAACACAGAAGCAGAAGAAAGTAATTGTGATGAGTCAATATCAGAGGAAAGCATAATGACTAATAAAGACAAAACTACTAATGATGTCATGAAACCGTCCGAAATGAAAAGGGAAACTGAAACAGATGTAACATTGTTGGATCAGAATTCATTAGTAACCCCAGCATCAGATACACTATACCCCGTGTTAAACAAGTTTATGGAACAAGTTTCAGTAAGCAGTGAAAAGCTTGAAGTCATTTCCTGCTCTGTAGGTCCTTCTTCGGGGACTGCATCAGCCCCCAGGCTGGAGGGATCCACTGATCGAGCACGTGAGGGACAGTCCAGGGGAGGGATGGAGTCTCAGCCCCGTCCAAAGCCCCGTCTACAGCCCTTCACCCGAGAACAGCTGCATAGCCTGTATTACAATGCACAATTGGTCAACAACCCAGCTTTTATCGACAGGTTTGTTCAGGTGAGCTTTGTAAATGATCCATCCCTGTGTTAATGTGTATGAAAAACACATGACAGGAGAATATTGTTGGTACCTCACTAGATGATAACACATGGTAATGAAGTCCTGTGTTTGGTCATGTCGGGGAGGTTCCTTTAGTAGGGAGTTGTTAGTCTTCCTTCTACAGCTCTGCTTGCAAGTTTGTAATCATAACGGAAATTCATCAGAAATGTTATTAAAATCATCGTCACTGTAAACCAACTTTTATTCACGTGCGAGAAATTTTTGCGAGGTTTGTGAGAGTCTCATTGTCATGAGTATTTTTGCCGCGGACCAGTATCTGCCATGAAGTTGTAATAAAAATTTAAAGCAGATGTGGATAAGGCTTGGTTGCGAAAATTAGTCGCCACGAACCAGTTCGTCTCGGGTAAATCGTGAAATAAAGTCCTTGTCAATAATAGTTGGTTTATAGTATTGATAGCATGCATGTTTAAGTTTTGAAATAGAGACATAACATATTCGGCTATGATAACTGTAAGCAATAAAGAGAGGGATACAGATAGAAACACTACCGTAGTATGTTCATGCTTGAGAAATTTTTTCTTCTAGAATGAGCTAAAGCGAGTAAATCATGAGTTTTATGAGATACTGCTGAGTTATCTGGGAGCAAGGCGACACTTTTTGAGTGCGGAGCAGGAGGTAAAAGTCCTACAGGAGGACTACCAACAGTACAAGGAAGAGAGCTGGCTGACCATCAAACAGTCCATGCCGGCCAAGGTAACAGTCCCAAAACAACCAGTGCTTCTAGCTGTTTCATAACAGATGCTTCCCCCAATTGTGTCTCTTCGCAGAACCCCCAAGAGTCATGAAACAAATGAACTCAAAATTTCTATGCATAAATTGAGTACCGATACTCAGTAAGATGGTCATTGCTTTAAGGTTGTAATGAATACCCCTAGGTACATTTGCTATATTATCGCTGATCTTCTTGAGGCATACCAATTGTCAAAATATCCTTACACTGGTAATGTAATACAATATTTAAAAATCAAGGTTTTATTTTGATAGATTTTATATAATTATGTTATATGCAGAAAATAACACTGCATGCTGATAGATGTCAATAGCAGTAGTTTTGATGATTACTCCACACTTTTGCAGGGCCTGTGTGGAGATGGAGCTTCCTGTAAGACAACACACATGTACGAATCTGTGGAATTCCAGGACGACACATTCATTGACTGTAAAAAGACCTTGACCTCAATCCGTCATAACATCCAAAATCAGCTGGCTTTGTACTCCTACTCCTCACAGCTAGCCAGGTAACCATGGCAACCAGACAAATCTATTTTACAACCTGCAATAAACTATTGTTTATTTTACAAATTGATCTATTGATTCTTTTGATTTTTTTCATCTTACTGCAAGTATAAAACTTCCCAATTCAAGTGTAGTGATAACTGTTTTCTGTTCCATGAAACAGACACCACCTTTTTGATACATGTATATAAATTCACCCACTAATGTTGATACATATATTATCACTATCATGCTATTATGAATCAAATCTAAAATATGCTTTGAAATTCCACGAGGTTACCTTTATGTTTTGAAGTTAAGATACAAGATTTATTTGCATTTTTTATTTTCACTCACTCATTATTTGATTCCATTGTTTTACAGATTGCAGGTTGAATCCTACATTCATGACTTGTTCATGTCATCACCGATATTGAGAGATATCCCGCAAAATGCTCCAGTGCAGGGTTAGTCTATCAGACATGAGAGTCTTCCTTTAGTAGATCTCTAAATGTTTTGTTAAAGTGCAAAGAGCTTATTAAATTCTGCAATCTTGCAAGAGTTATAGATCTAGCATTTTCAGCCATTATCATGATATATGAACTTGCGTCCTGGTTAGTTTTTGCCCTGATTACCGGTAGTTTGTAATTCTTTCCTTCATGCACTGTAACTTAAATTTTCAACTGGATATATTTATGGTATATGTGAAAGGTTCTTTATCTATTCTATTTTTGGTGTAACAATATGTCAAGGTTTTGTTTGTTCTAATTCTAGCATTCCTTAGCCACAAACCTGATGTTCAGCACCAGGTGAATCGACTCAGGGACTGCATTACTGTGCTGTTTGTCTTCCATCGCCAGCCAATCAAAGACCAGGAATTTGTCCAGAATATTAGAACATGGACTCAAAAAATGGTACGGATGTCAATACTTCACATTCTGATCTTGATTCTTGTTCATTTAAATTAAGGCAGTAAATTAAATAGCGACAGGTACCGGTACATAATATTTGGTAAAAAGTAACAACACTCGTTGATGAATTTGTAGGTATCAGCTTTGGTGAGAGTTGCAACATACGACGACCACCTCTTTGTTCTTAACCACATCTTACGATGCCCAGCTGGAGTCAGTAAATGGGGAACCAGCTTAATACAGGTCCCAGCATTCCCGGCCCAGCATGACGGCAATCAGTCCCAGTTTGACAGTCCTGTCTTAAATCACATCCTCACATGTCTCGCCACTGTTCTGTTGCCGATCAAGTAAGTGTAATGAGAACTCAGGTGACTTTTTGTAAATAGTTTCTGATTGATATCAGAAACAAATATTATCTTGCATGTATGATTTATCATAGATTTAACATGAACTTTTCTATCTGTACATTATTACTTATTAGGTTTGTTACTGACCGACTTCAGAAATATATAGAATATAAATCCAACCAGGCAGACATAGAAATATATCTGGCAGTCACATGTCATGCTTAAATCAATGAAAGTGTGGGAATTCAGTCCAACAGAAAACAACAATCTGTTTCTCTTGCTGTCAATAAGTTTATTAAAGCTTGTTCAATAGTATACGAAATACAGACCTATGGTATTATTTGGCTAATTGTGAGCTTACAGTGTTATGATTGTTTCACAAAACTAAAAGCAAAGAAATAAAACAAAATTCATTTTAATTTTAGAGGCAGGGAGGATTTTGTAGCCTTGATGGGGAAGTGTTCAGCAGTGGAAGGGGGAAACCAGTCCAATAACTGGATAATGGTGGACTCAGACGGAGAGGAGGTGAAGGTTTTGTAATTAGCTAAACAAATACTAATGTGGAGGGAGTTTTTATTATCAGATATTAGCCCCTGCATTTCAGTAGATTTGAATGACTGTGGATGCAGATAGTTATATAATTATCTTTTTTTAAGTTTACATGTGTTGTTTGATTTTTATGTGAAGGATGAAGATCCTAAGAATGCTTGGTTGTATCTCCATGAAAATGATATAGTGGCCATTTTGAATCAGCTGCAGATGGCTGAAGTTTTCAAGCATGCGTTGCTGGTGACTTCCAACCCAGATGGTAATATGTGATTTATAAATATGTTTTTCATTAAGCTTATTTAATATTTTCATATTTTGACAATGTGTAAAGCATCTTGAATGTTTGACAGGTTCCCCTCGGTATGACTGTCATCAAACCTCAGAGCCTCTGTTCCTGAAACTGTTGGCTTTCTGTACCTGTTTTGTGGATATAATGGGGTGTGGGCTCCAGACCTATAATCTCCCCAGATATAAACAGCTCAACAAGAGAATTGGCAGAATGATCAGGTACGCAACCAAACCATCTTGAAGTACCTACAGAGGATGGATGAACCTTATGCACATATCAAACACTATTGCCTTCAGAGTTGTGTGTGTAGTATATAGTAAAAGGTTTTTTTCTGTCGTCGTAGGATGACTGTACAGTATGTGTCGGACCACTGGGAGAATTTCCTGGAGCTGAACAGGAGAAGGCTGTCTCAGGAGCAGCTTGGTCGGCTGCAGCTGGAGTACAACAGCTTCTTCCAGAGATGTACAAACACCATTCTGTCCGCAGAAAAGTAGGCCTTAGTTCATGTATTTATTTATATATACACTGTATATAATGTTCTGTTGATCTACATACCACCTAGTTTTATCTTGCTCAGTTACACATCTTTTGAATTACATGTAGATCTATGTAAGATCTGCTCAGTTAAGAGGGCTGGACGGTTTGTGGCCATTTTAAGACTCTATTGATCTCCTTCAGAAGAAGAGCTCTGTATGAAAATATAGGAAATACTTAAAATTAAAAGCTAAAATTTATGGAATTTTTCTTTGATTAAATAATGGCTTATAGCTTTACAAAGCATATCTAATAATTTAAGGTAGATCTGATGGTTAGTTTGTTGACCACCCAGCCTCCTCAACCTGCCCTTACCAATGCCTTACTTGTGGAGGGGTCATCTTGCAAATGTTGTTTTTAGGGAGACATCTTCCTTCCATGAGAGTTTTATGTTGGGAACTGGTTATTAGGGCTTTTCGACTTTCGGTCGAAAAGACCTATTGTTATTGTCTTTTTTTATTATTATTTTTCTCGACAGATTTTTGTCAACACTTTTTTGAAAACTGGAAGGAATATTGATTTAATTTTGCAAAGGTCTTACAGCAAACCTATCAATCTATGGAATGTCCTATTTTGAGTTTCCGGTTCCAGTACTTCCGGTTTTTACAAGGAAAATTGTAAAAATTGAATAAAACGCAATACTTTGTTTAGTGTTTATATTACAATGATCAACTTTTAGAATTAGATGCATCTTCTCATGTTGTACAAAATTGTAAGCGTAGACAACTTTCTATATCTTACCGTTTTTGAGATATAAAGTCCTAAACTTTAGAAAAGGGGGGATGAGAAAACAAAAAAATTCAAATGACCTTTAAAAAATTATTTAACGCCTTAATATTATTAAGATAGAAGTAAATAACATACATTTTAAGTTTCATTAAAAGATATTGACTACTTCCGGTTTTATGGGTCAATGAAAATCGCTATGGGAGTTTCAATGTTAAACAAAAATCAAGCGTCGTTCGTTTTCTCAAAAAGTTTTCAAGTAAATGTTTCAAGATTTCATCTGTTTAATAAGTCACACAATCCGCAGACTGGAAAAGGTTTTGGGTAGACAATTCGAAAAAATAAGGGGTTTGCAGGGGCCAACGTTTAAAACAGCCCTTTAGCTGTAAATTTTTTATTTATCATCCGATTTTCAAAATCTTTTCGGTTTTATTATTGTTTGTCATAAAAAGTGCAAGTTAAAAATTATGGTCCGAGGGGTCACTTTTTAACTCCTTATAGGGGTTTTAGGAGCCTAACAATCATAATTTTTTAAAAGCTCAAAAAATTTTTTCAAAAGAGTTATCTCGCTTTGCACAAAGAATGTAAAGCTTAAATACTCTCCGCATGCTAAATCTTTTGACCGAGAAATATATAATTAATTTTATACGATTTTTAAAAAAAATATTTTTGAAGAAATACAAGTATAGCTACATGTAAAGCTCTGGAGTTATCTCTTTTGTACACTGCACTACTCATAAGTGTTCATTATTGCAAAAGGTTAATTTTCTGACATTTTAAATAAAAAGGACAAAGGGGATGTCGAAAAGCCCTTACTTTTTGTTGAAGACAAAAAAAAGTTCTAGTTTAATATTGAAATTGTCATTTGTTTAGATTGGGATCATGGCAGTTCATGACAGACATGCCGTATTCCACTGTTTCCAAGGAGACCATGTGGTTGTTATTGTGGTCCATGCATCAGGGAAGAGGTCAGAAGGTCACGCTATCAAATACGCCGACGGAAGAGGAGTGCAGGATATTTGTAGCTGGTAAGCATCAGATGATGAGATATACATATAGTGGATCTTTTACCTTTTGTAAAAATTATGAGATCATACAGATTTTCTAAATTATGGAAGAAGGAGTTTCAGCAATAATGATGGCTTGCCCATTTCAATTTTTTTGTCTTTCACTGCAATGCACTTATCTAGGGCACTAAGTAAAAGTACTGAAAGTATTAATGTACATTCATTTACAAGCTTCCATTATTGGTTGGCAGCTATAACTTTCTGATCTTGAATTACACTGACAAAGCCCACTGTTGGCATTTTAAATTCTTTGATTATTCCATTGATTACAGACCCTGACAGCAAGTTACAGCTAGCAGACGTCATCAACCTCCTACCCACCTCAGAAGTTATCTTTCTGTTAACAGCGCTGGCAAACATGGCTCAGTGTCGAAAGGCGGAGGAGACAGAATTCATCGAAGCAGTGGCATTTGGGCTGTTTGAGGTTGTTACAAAGTGACCAGATATATTGATCTTATTTTTAAGGAAGTTTTTTGCTTTGAATTTCAAACCTTTTAAATTCATCAATTATTTTTTTTTTAAATTGCTTAATGAAAATCAAATCTTGAACCCAAAACTGTAGTCAAGATGTTTTATTTCAGTTTTAAAGTGCTAATTTTTTAGGGAGTAATTTTATAAAGAAATTTGTTTTGACTCCCACAAATTCAACTTTACAGGTCTTTTGTGGAAATATTTAGCACTTTATCACAACTATAGATATGCTTATGGTTTGTTTTCACAAAGTTTCCTGTTTGTTAGATCTGCTATGTGTGCAGTCAGACAAGGGAGGCCTGCTCCAAGGTGGGGAGGGAGCTCCTAGTGTCGGTGGCCAAGGCTCACCCATTCATCCTGTCCCTCCTCGTCCAGGGCACCAAAGACAACATGGACACCATCGGCTCGGTGAGAAAGCAAATGTTAACAGAGGTTGTTACATGTACAAAAAATGGAAGTTAATATGATTGCATGTAGTTAAGTCAAAAGTACATCTGATACCTTTTGTGTGAATGTATCATGTGCCATTGAAAGGAGATTGATTGGTGTCTTCCACACCTAATGATATATCATTGATATAACCTAGATTGATTGGTGTCTTCCATATCTAATGAGATGTCATTGATATGACTGAGTTTGGTTTATGTCAGATGGCTCTGTACCTGTTCCAAGCATTGCCATTCTACCAGTGGATTCCATGTGAACCAGACATCATTGTCCTCAAGCAATGGCTGATGTCATCTGACCTCACCCAGCCCCAAAACCAACTCACCAGGCATGTCCTGGGCCAGCTCAACTGGGGAGTGGATCAAAAGGTAGGTGTATCATAGTATGGAATGGATCTAAAGGTGCATGTAAATGTATCGCAGCAGAGATTAGAAGATCAGGGGATGTGTATGAGTGAATGAAAAGGTACACTGGAATCATTTTAAGTTGACAAATATTAGTGGGTAATGGATCCATTTAAAATCTACTAGCATTGAGCTACCATGAACCATATTTTTACTGTAATTACATGTATGTGTATCTTAGTTGTAGTTTAACTGTTTATTTCATAGTCATATATGTATACCTTAAGCATTTGATGTATGGTTTTTGAACTAAAGATGTGACCAAGAATATTTATCACATGTTCTGTAGACAAAAAGACTGTTCCTGCCATACGAGATTCACAAACAGATAGCTGTTCTGTTGACTGAGGCTTTTGGGAAATTCATCACCAACCGAAACATGGGATTCTACATCACCGAAAGCTTCAAACAAGTAAAGACAATTTAAAAGAACTTGGTCTTCTTTTTTATGTCTGGAGATCTTGATGCAGTTGTTAATGTTTCCATGTGCAATATTGATGGTTCCATTGTAAATCTCTGTTAAAGCAAGAACCAGGAAGCTAGAGATAGATGTACTGAGAGCCACAGTTGATTACAATTACATGAACCATAAAATTCTCAGACACCACACAATTTCATTCTTTTTATATAGTTTAATATCTTATGACAAGAAAGTAACAGTCGATGGAATAATTTGTTTCTGTCAGTGATATGTGTTTGTGTTTTGAACAGCTGGCTTCAGCCATGAAACAACAACAGACCAGTGAGCAGGTGTTTAACATGTGGGCATGGAACGTGGCCTTGAAGTTGCACCTTCATCAGAGCAGTTTCCCATCAGCTGACATTGCATTGGCAAACATCAGTAGGGGCGTGCCTGTCCTAGCTAATGACAATTCACTTCTCACAATTGTGAAAGGCTTGAAGGAGAAAAACAGCATGGCTTCGTACATGTCCCTAGTGATATCAAGATTTGGACATACGTAAGTAGGATTTTTATACATGTACCCCACAACAAGAGAACTCTGTTTGGTATCTCTAAGATTAATGTTTGTTTGAATCAAGACCTTTAAGAGGTAATGTTCAGACCAAATTAGTTCATCAGAGAAAAATCTTTTAAAATCATCAAATAAGAAACAAGAAATAAACTCTTTGTGATATTAAAATTAATTTCAATGAATAGTGAAGTTTCAACTTCTATTTGACTATGTCATAGTTGACTATTTCTCACTTTTGAAAAAACAATGAAAAAGAAACAAATGTATTTAGAATTTGGAGAGACTGAAATTCTGAACGTTCAAGAATTAATACTAATACTTATTAATGTTAATGATAAAAAATATGGAGGCAGTTGCTACTTTCGTGCTACCAAGATTAATGTACAGATTTTTCTTGTTTAAACTGACTTGACATTAAGTTGATTAGCAATAAACTTGCCCAACACAGAGATGCTGATTTCCTGGGAGAGGGGCTGGAGCAGCTGGTGACCCTGACGGAGAACTACCACTCACTGCCCGCCCTCCACGTCATCAGATACACCGTCCCACTGTTTGTCAACAAACCACAGGCTCTGATCCAGAGTGACAAGTAAGTACACAGTCATTGGCCAGTGAAGTGTAACACATAACAAGAAAAAGTTGAAAAACAAGAGGTGGCTATCATTACCCGTTCTCTATACCTAATCCTGACTATTATAGCATTTCATGTCAATTTTAGAACTGTTCTGTACATAAGCACTGATTTATTGACTATTGTGTATCCATATTGTTTTAGATTCCTGAAAGTTGTACAACTACTTCTTTCTGCTGATGAATCTTTCATGAAGTCTGCAAAAAGTCTTTGGTCACATGACTTTCCTGGACCAATCACTGAGAATTTTGCAAACATGATATTGGTAAATTGCAGTTTCTTTATGCTGGTAATATGCATTCTTGAAATTTTATTGTTATCTACTAACAGACAATAATTTTATACTGATAGATTTTGCTTCTTGCTTTATTCAGAATCAAGCTTGTGGTGTTGATGGAGTGGAGACAGACTCCTCATATCAGTTGAAGACGCTGACCTTGTGGATCCAGGTCCTGACAAAACAATCCAAGTGGTACCAGGACAAGTAAGTCAATTTGCCAACAACAGACATCGATTTATCTAGATTGTAATGCAAAGCAATCATCTTTAAATCTGTCAGAATTACATAAATTTGCCAATTACTTTTTATATATTATATAGTACATGTACATGTATTTATATACAGAAGAAAACTTACTTAAGCAGAATGAATATTTCTCAAGAGTAGAGTACTAATTTACTAACAATATGTTTACCAATTCTTTTCCATGGACACTTGAATATTTTGCATATCTACAATGACTAAGTAACTAAGGAGTTCAAATTTTGGAATATAAAAGTTAATGTGTTATTTTATGTATTTCATCGTAATGCAGTACATACTGTGCTACACTGTATGTGCAAAGTTTTATTCATCTATAGATTTGAGAAGTTTTTATGAACAGTACGTAATTGACTCATCTCTATATGTGTATAGAAGTGAACCCTATTTGTGATTGTAGAAATGCTTGTTATATCCTGGATCAGATGGTTGAGATGGGGTTTAGCATGGACGGGGGAATCGCAATGCTGCAGTCAGCATTCAAGGAAGCATTTGTTGTAAGTGTTATGTATGGTACATGTCTAGATCATGATTCATGCCTGTCACTGGGATTTCTGTATACTGAATTTGGGAATTGTCCAGTGACAGACATTATTCAGAGTGTTGGTTTTATCTGTCCCTCACAGAGCCACTACAAGGAGAGCCAGCAGCAGGGCGGAGTGGCGTCCTTTGTAAGCTGGGTGTCCTCGGGGGTGACCTCTATCCAAGTCCTGTCCCTGACAGAGAAGCTTTCCTCCCCCCAGCAGTTTGGCTGGCTGTCCTATCTCATCCTTGACATAGAGACAAAGACAGAGGAGAATACTCAACTATGGCCATGTCTAAGGACAGAGATGGCGAATGATCAGAAGCAGAATTTGGATCAGGCATTAAAGGTAATTTAGATAATATTTCTTTCCCAAGATCAAATTTTTGCATGGATACGGTTCTTTATACATTTGTAATTAATTTTTGCAAATCATCAAATGTTTCCTTAATCAAGAGCACAATTGAATTTTATTCAGAAGAACTGTGTTAATTTGTATGAATCATGTGAAATTACACATAAATGTCTTGGGAAGAAAAAGTAATACTTGATATGTTCTTTAAACTATCGGTAAACTACAGTATGGGTTTTTTTTTGTCACAGAAATGTGCAATAAAGCTAAAGTTAGAGTTTGCCCCTGGCCTGAATAGCCTAGCTATCTATCAGTGGTCTAAGCTAGCTGTTGCCATGGAGATGGACCATCCACTGTTACTACTGGTCTGGCAGAAGTTTTTTGTCTTGTTTCTGGGACGGCAAGTCTCGCAAACCACGTAAGCTCAAACAATACATATGTATCATAAAATGACACCTACATGTACATGTGTATACAGTTGGGTGAAGACAGTAAAGAATAAGTATCCCCTTCTACTGATTTGTAGAATGCAGCAAAGGGCCAGTATTGGTGAGAAATTCTTTGAGAGTTCCAAACATTCAGGGGGCTTGAAGAAAATGAAAAAAAGACTGGGAGAAACAGCTGATTTTCACATGAAATATAGCTCAGGTAATTTATCTCTCTGGTTTTGTATTTCCTCCAATATCTTTAGCTAAATGATTCTCATATATTTACTTAGTGAAGATCCTGATTTTAAGATGTAGAGATTTTTTTAGATGATTCTCCAGACTCTGCTGCTGGCCAGAAATATGTACCAGACAGAGACTTCCATTTGTCTTTATCAAGGTGAGATTGATACTGTACTAGTGTACTAATAAGATTGAATAATTTTCTAATGTTTGTACTACCTCCCTCTCTGTGTTGTACTATATTGATGGTATATTAGATATGGCCATGGCGGCAGGGCATATTAGATGGTACAGATTAGACTGACTACCGTATCTCCCTGTTGTATCTTCCGGTCCGCTGACTGTGTTGTACTATATTGATACTGTACTACATTTAGTATACTGATAAGATTGACTAATTCCCTGGTGTATGATCTGCCTCACTGACTGTGCTGTACTATTTATTGACTTGTGTACTGATTAGATTGACTTATGATGTACCGGTTTGTTCCGCCTCACTGACTGTGTTGTACTATATTGATACTGTACTAGTGTACTAAAAAGATTGACTAATTCCCTGGTGTATGTTCCGCCTCACTGATTGTGCTGTACACTACAGGATGTACCAGACACTACAGCTGTGGGTACAGGAGCCCATGCTACACGACTCCAAGCTCTACCTCCCCGCCCTCCCACAGCAGTACCAGGCTGACAGACTACTGCAGCTCTTCCAGAACCAAAAGGTTGGCTAGAGTAGTATTTGAGAAAATATTTTGAAGAAATATGAAATACAATGTATACATATATATTCTACACAGAATAAGTTGATATTCTAGGTTAGTTTGTTTTTAATATCTTTCTCTTTCCTTTTCTCCATTTCTCATTTCTCTCTCTTTCTGTCTCCTCTGTCTCTCTGTCTGTCTGTCTCTCTCTCTCTCTCTCTCTTGATCTGAAGAGATATCTATTTCTTTGGCTGTAGGAGCCCTGGATGGAGTTTGTGGATATGAACAGAATAAAGCATGAGATCAAAGTATGGTCCGGTACCTGGACAGATCATGTGACTTCATCCTCTGGACAGAGGAGAGGGGAGATGTCCAGGAAGCCGGATAGCTCTGGTGGGTATCTATTTATGATAACTACCATGAATTAAATTAGGTTTCCAATAAACACACCTGCAGAGAAAATTTATATTAATCACATGTTGAATAATGAAACCCTTTAGGTTTACAAATGAGTTTCATATACTGCCCTTGTTTCTTTTTCCATCAGATTCTCCTCATCCTTCCTCAAGCTGAATGAAATATAGTCAGACATTTAACTATGATGCATTCTTTTGATGTTACTTCGTTTTTTCTAAAGTCATGTATTTTGAAGAAGAAAAGAGTTAATAAAATTATATAATTTTTGCAATGTTTATTAATAGATGTACATTGTACTACCTTACCATTGAACTTAACATTGATTAAAACTGAAACAAGTCAAGTGGATTGTCATAAGGTAACCATGGTAACATGCTATTGTCATTCATGTGTAGCCACAGAGAGAATTCTGGGAAGACTGAGCCACCATGAGCCTGGTAAGGAGCTGCCAGTTCTACAGCCACTGAAGGCTCTTGTTCCTGACATTAGTACTGCCATTCTGGACGAGAAAGCTGCTACCCTTCATCTTCTGAAGTCAGACCTGAACAACCTGAAGGAATATGCGAAGTAAACTCATCTAAATTATATGTCTCATTTCCTATGAACTCTTTAAGTCATAGGTTTTATGGTCAGTAAACGATTCTTTGGATATAATTTTTATGAATTTAAAGTATATCTTTGGTATTGTAGATCATTCCATATGCGTGTTGTTAAGCATGTCGCTCTAGATGAGGAATTCTGCAGACTTTACCCCCAACTCTATTATAACAAATCTAAACAGGTAAACTGAATTGAGATACAAAACACTGATTCTAACAAGTTTATACCTTATTCATTAGATGGAGAATACTAGCATATGTACCTATTGGTGTTGATTATGTCTTCAATGCTGAAATGTAATAATATACAGTGTTTATTGATGGATAAACTCTCATTTACAGGTGAAGGTTACAATAGAGTGTAAAAGTATGCTTAACCCTCTACACAAGTGTTCCAATCCAGCCGTTGTCAACCTGAATGTAAGCTTTTAACGCTCCACATTTTATTCTAAGATGCTCGACTTTCATTTTCTTAAAATTTCATAGTTTCAGTCTTTAAACAAATGAAAAAAAAAATGTTTGAGAGAGCCTTGAGATATACAGGAAGTGATTTTGTTGTGATTAGGTACAGGAGAAAGCATTTGATGAGATCATTCAGAGACAGACTGATGAGAATCGGGCCGAGTACAAACAGCTGATGATTGAGGGCCTCTCTCCCCCGCCACTCAGCGTGTGTATCGCTGCTGTGCATGTAGAAAATGCCATTACGTAAGTCTGTAGCAAAAATGGTGCTTCATTTGGAAGCTTAAGTTTCTGTTTGGGCTATTTGGGATGGGAGAGTGTCGAATACTTTGTAGGTTTGTGATTAAATTAGTGACTGATTTCCTTGCAGTTTGTTGGTGAAGCTGGCCCGGCGGACAACTGATGACCATCGACTGGTTCGCTACACAGACATCGCCTGTACACTCTTCTTCCTGCTGGCCGAGATGATCAATGATGACATTGAATTCTACCCGCCCACACGGCAGTTCTATACCGCATGTATTGACATGCTTGGGAAGGTACTTTGGCTTATAATCAGTTCAGAGTAGATTACTTTTATGTGAGTACTTAATTCCGCAGTTCAACTGTTTTGCATCAAATCGCAAGAATCTAGAATTGCAAATGCCAAATTTTTATCATAGTTTCATTTAGTTTACATTTGTACGAAAAATAAAAGCGAGATGTGGTTCTCACGATTTTATGTGGATATTAATTCCTCACGTTTAATTTGGAATCTAAAGTATTAGTTAGAACAGTATGGGGCTTGATTAAGATTGTATTGTGTGGTTATCAATGATATATACTTGACAGTATATATACCATGTTGTTTGCATGTACATGCTTATGGTATTTGTTAATTGGGGTCTATAATTAATAGTACAGGGAAACACAAATATTTGTTGTTGAAACCAAACACCTCAATAAGCATACCAAACTTCTGTGCAACCTTTTCATTTATTGTATTGAAAGAATTCATAACTTTGTTATATACAATAAAGGCAGATAAGACATTAAAGGCTCTGCGTTTTCCAGGAGTTTATTGAAAAAGACCCATCCCAGACCGAGATTGTTCTCCAGTTTTCTCTGAACTCGCCTGCCATGTCAGGCCTGATGTCCCCACACTTTGTGCCGATCAACAACCCCCACACGTACGTGACCATGTACGAGCGACTAGTCCAGATCCTACAGCAGCAGAACCCAGACCTTGTCTTCATGCTCCTCACCAAGGTATCCATCGTTAATTTAACAAACAGTGTCACAGGGCGAATTGTGAAAGAAGTTTCAGAATGTAATGAGTTGTGTATTTTACTTTCATTTATATTTTCAAATGTGCCTACATTAGAGTTACCGATACTATGATATTCATTATATTTTCATTATAAGGAGTTTATGAAGTTGTTACTTAAATGAATGGAATCAAAAACATTCAGGGCTCTCTTTATTATCAGGTTTGATGATTGTGTCATTTCAGTTTGAGATTGATCACTGGCTACAGACCAAGTCCCCCTCCCCTATAGAAGTAAAGAGGTTCGTGGACATACTGGCTACCGGCCTGTACAGCTGTGGCATTGATCCTGATAGCAAACATGGAATGGTGTTTGAGGTACAGTTTCCTGCCAAATTATTGTCACTGAAACACCTGTTTATTTACATATACTGTCAAACTTCGTTATCTCAACTAGATGGGACTGTTTAAAAACTTCGAGATATCCACTGTATTCGAGATATCAGTGTTCGAGATATGAAAGTTTAACTGTACATCATTCTCATGCTCAAATTTCAAGTTGAATGCCTTTTGAATATCAATGATATTAAATTAATAACCATCATGCATATCTTCATTTCAGATATACTGCAAGCATTTACGTGCAGTCTTAGTGCATAATTTTCCACAGAACCTCAATTATGTTCTGAACTTGATTCTCAATGGTGAGTTTTTAGGGCAGATTCTTTACAATATTTAAACCAATCTGTTCTCTTTTAATATTTTTAGTTTTTAATTGTGGTAAAATTATTGCAGGTACTGCTGAACAGAAGATACACCCCAAATGCTGGCAAATTCTGCATACACACTGCTTTTATAACAGAGAAGGGGAAAACACCTTGAAGCAGACTAGCGTTTGTTCTGACATTTCTACTGATCAGGTGATACACTTGGCTGCTACCCCCTGTTACTACCTTGCTCATTTCCCCTATTACTACCTTCCCCTATTACTACTTTGCTCTGATCCCCTATTACTACCTTGCTCCAATCCCCTATTACTACCTTGCTCTGATCCTATCTGCTCTTTCTGGTGAAATGTGGATTTGTCCAACCTCCAGTTTGTCTTAGTGGGGATGAATGTCTGAAAATTGTTGAGTGGTGTCTTGTAAAGGGTCAATTAGTGTTATGTGAATGTCTGCTGTTCTACATGAACAGTCTGTAAGGTTACAGAGGATCTGTGTGTGTGGCAAATGTTTAATGTTTCTCTTTACCATAGACTTTGAATTATTATGGAGGTTGTGGAAAAAATTTTCAAGATTTCTTTTAATAATTTGTGAATTGCTTTTTTTCCATACAGTCAGTCACTATTTTTAATTATTAAAATTGAAATAATGATGTAAAACTTTTGCACAACCGACTCATATTTGCTTCAGAAGATATTAGAACTGTTGATTTTCTGACACAGACGAAGCAGTGCCTGTCCACCATTGGCTGTTTCTTCCTCCAGCTGAGGACCTCATCACCAGACTTGGGATCATTTGGACTGTATCCCAGCACCACTCTGTACACCTCACACATCACTGAGGTCATCCAGGACCTCATGATCAGCTTCATCAACAAGGTCCTCCACACACTACAGGAGAATAGCCCAGCTCAGGGTAAGACATGCCTTTAATGAGACGGTTACTGTTATTAAGAGTATATACCGGTAATATACATGTATGTGTACTAGCTGACCATTATAAAATAATATATGACTTTTGTTAGAAACCTTGTAAAAAAGCATATTAAAATATAAGTGCTGGTTACCTCCAAGCAACAGAACTAAGCTTCAACTTTTTTGATGGAGTATCAGTATATGTATTTATATTTTTTAAAGTGGAAAAGTTATGTAATCTTGAGCATAGTTGGGGGTATATCTAGTAGTTTTCTATAGATGCCATAGCAAATGGCTTTGTGACCTTGAAATTGAAGTTAGATTTTTAGATTACCTGAGACTTCCTGCAGCCTAAACTTTAAGCCCTTGAGTACAGGGTACCTGTAAACTAAGAGAGCTGTTATTTGTAAAAACATGTTCACCTTTCACAGTTCTAGATTTGATTTGGCAAACACTGATCATGTCATTTGCTGCTTGGATTCAACCCTTGCAAACAGAAACTTCCCCTTTGTTACCATGGATACAGGCTGATTGTGAGGCTGGAAAGAAAATGGTGGAATCTTTTGTTTTTGTGATCCAGTATCTTCACCAGATATTCCATGGTGAGTAACAATTACAACCTGTCAGAGGTAAAACTCTTAGCTTTCCTAATATCAACAAAGGGGTAAAAAGATATCATCTGTTACTTGTTTTATTCAATTTTATCATTTTTTATTAATGCTTTTTTTTGGGGGGGGGGTGTAAAGCCAATGAAAAAATTTTTAGAAAAGTTGTTAACATTTTAAAAAATATCTTTAGAATTCATGACAGTGTCACAAAAATTGGTCATATTCTACTCCTCATATCTAGAGTGAAAATTAGTTTATTAAAGATCAGAATTAAGTGGTCTCTACGAAAGTGCCCAAGTCATTTAATTAGAGCTTGTAATGATGTTACTACATCAATGCCTCGGGGACTTTTTTCCAGACTTGATCCCTCCCTACCAGCCTGACCCCCTGATGAGGGTGTGGCTGTACTTCTGTGATGTGCTGTGTAGCAAACAGGTCCCTGCCCATGTTACAAATGTATATAACATGGGGTTTGCACAGTTACCATGGGAACAGCTCAAACCTAACACACAAGTTCTTAATACAATGATGCAGGTATTAACTCTATTTTCAAACTTAATGTAGTACATGTATTATCAAACTAAATGAAAAAAATCAGTGTACTGTAGAATAAAAAGTTAATTAGAGAAATAATTCATCTTTTATTGAAGAGAATAAAAGTATTTATTTTGAAGAGTATCTTGTCATTTACATGTAAAAATAATGTATCTGCAACAAAATTAAAAACAGGTGAAAGACCTGAATTGCCCAGAGAGCTTCGACCTGTTGGCGCATGTGGTTTGTCAGCTGAACTGGACAGACATCGTGATTTACTACAGCCAGTGTTATGGCAGGCAGGGGACCAGTCAGGTTCTGGCCTGTGTTCTGCTTCTACTGGTGCAGTGTTACGGGGATCAGAAACATGTGGAGGTACCTCGATTCATAAAGCAAAGCAACACAGATTCATGTACACTGATTATTGTAATAATACACAGCTAAAGTCTCTCTTCTCCGGCTATTAATAAAATTATATTAATATATTAACGATAAATGTACAGTCAAATGTTATGTTTTATAATGCAGAATATGAGTCTTGCATACAATTCTGATTTTTATTTTTATGATTCAGATCCCGAACTTGGAGAAAAAGACACTAACTGCCGAGATGTATGACTGGTGCGCTCTAACTTCAGACAACTACAGACATGCCAGTAACTGGTTCTTGCAGACATTTGACCCCCGGTGTGTTATGGCAGAAAGGTCTTCTTCCTCTGCCTTAGGTTTAAGGTAAGAAGCGAGAGTGCATGACAATAGATGAATAGATGAACAGTTGAATTCAAGCTAAGGGTTATCAGAATTAATCAAATGTCCTCGAATTATAAATAGTCAAACCTTGTTATCTTGAAGTCAAGAAAAACTTTTGAGTTTTGAGATATCTAGTAGGTTTTTGAGTTACATGAAGATTGAAATACATCAGGAAATAATGATTGGGACTTATTACTTGTTGTATTTAAGACATCAATGTTCACACTACTGAAATTCAGCTTTACTTCTTTTAATATTCAGGTTGTTAAAGGCAGCATCAGGTTTCAATGTCCAATCTTCCCTGAGCTGGAGCTCTGACCTCTCGCTGAAGCGACAGTGCTACGTACACAGTGTGGTACAGCTGATGTGTCAGTGTACGTTTGAGGCAGACGTCAATCTGGACACAGTCTCCCTGATCCTGATGAACCTCCTCACAGAGGTGGAGACAGTCACAAGCTCCAGTGAGAGCCTTTCTCTCTTCTGTTTTAAAACCCCTCTTTCTTCCCCCCCCCCCCCTAAAAGTGAGAAGATGTCTCTTCTGGTGAAGAAAACCCTCCCCCTTACAAATTTATATTTGAACAATCAGTGTAAAGCTTTATTTCTGTAACTTGATAACCCGTCGGTTTAACATTGCTAGAACTTAGTCTGAGTTGTGTTTTTCAGTAACGGACACTCGTATTCAGGAAGAGGAGAGTCTCGATTTGTCCAAGGAGATTTTCGCTCTCCTCAATAATTGTAATCCTGAAAACAACTCAGTTTCCATTGTCATGACAACAATCATCCAATGGCTGCAGTCCTCTCCCAGGAGCATTCTGTTGATGCCCTGTGTGCGTGTGGCTTCCCGGTGTTTGGCCTCTCATAAGCACATCGTCAACATTGTAGAGGAATGTATCCATGTGTATTTCAAAGGAGGTAAACAAGCTTACAGTGATGATTCATCAAGTATTTGTAAAACATCATCTGAATGTAACTATTCATCAAACAGTTAATATCTCCTTTATGTTGTAGAGATTAAAAGATTTATTTAATTGTTTGGATTGCTAGCTAAGATAAACACATTTGAGAATGATTATTATTGCTTTGCATTACAAGCAAATATGTATACAGTAAAACACGGTTATAGCGAACACGCTTATAATGAATTGACGCTTACAGCGAAGTGATTTTCAATCCCCGAGACTTTATTAAATGTTATAAACTTGACGGATATGACGAATTACGCTTATAACGAAGAAAAATCGCCCGTCCCCGGCACTTCGTTATAAGCGTGTTTTACTGTAATCATTTTGAAGTCTTCTGAGACAAAATCATGTAGGTGAACCCCTGGCTTTTTTCACCCTCTATTTGCTTTGCCTTGTAGGAATGGATCAAGTAGCAGGAGGGGGTTGGGACCATGTTTTAGCTGCCATGCAGATTCCTGATCTCAATATCGAGGACTTCCTGCAAACCGCGCTAGACGAGGGAACCTTCCTGTTGTTGTACGGGTATATTGTACAGAAACTCCCCCTGTGTCAGCAGTTACTGGACGAGCAGGCTCTGATTGGTCGGCTCCTAAACTGGATCACTGTTGCCAAACCTTTGTAAGTGATGTACCGTACATGTAGATCACACTGATGGTTAATTTTAGATATTAAGTACTCATTCTGTGTTATGAGATCCCATTTTCGCATAAATTAAGTTGTCTTTGCAATCCACAAATCTGTTTCTAAATCAAGAGTAATTTAATTTTGTTTAAATTTGTTGTTTGTTTATTAGACAGGAGGATGAGAGCAAACTGTTGCTGCTGTGGTACAAGAGCCTGGAGCTGATCCTGAGACAGCTGGACTATGGTGCTAACCATGCTGCCATCATCAAGATGCTCTCATCCCTGGTCACCTCTCTCCACCTGATGGGTGAGGACCGGGCCAGTGGGGGGTTGTTGGGGGCCATAGGACTTGGCAAGCGGTCCAGTCTCTCTCCCGAGTAAGTGAATTCTTATGTAATGTTGTGATGGTCGCATATATAAACATATTTTATTGTTTTATTTTTACATCATCACAAGCAAGCCTAGATTTATTACTTTATTAAGCTTGTTATAAGCGTGAAACTATTTTGTAGGTTTCGTATATCTTGTCGTGCCTTGGCAGCCATGATAACCCTACAAGTTTATGATGAAATGAGACTACGTTTACAACCAGGACAGTCCTTGGCCAGCAATGGAGCTACCAAGCAGGAAGTAGGAGCTCTTCTGTCAATGAAGTCAAATAAGCTCTATCAGTCTTATAAAAATGAAATAGAATTACTGTGCGACGTGGTTCAGAATGAAAACTATGGATTGCGTCAGACTCTGAACTTAATTCACCAAATATCGGAAATGTTCTACAAGGAAAAAGAATATCTGTCTATATTACACTCAGCCCATAGACAATAATGTTTGCAACATTGTGCAGGGAAAATAATCAGTTTAATTTGCTTTATTGACAATATATTTACTGAGGTAGTATTAATTTGACTACCGTACTACCGGTATATTTATACTCAGGCTGTTATATGTTTGATAAATTACCCTATAGAATATTTACCAGTGTCTAACTTTGTGACAAAAAAGAATATTTTAAGTCATGAATGAATAATAATATTATTATGATCAAGATGATCACAGGTTTACTTTTATTTCATGTTAATTAAACATGATTTAAAAAAAGGGATAATTGGCCATTAATCTATAAATGTATTTCATATTAAGACAACAGAGTTACTCTGATCCAGGTAGAAAATAATCAGTATATTTATTTGGTGCTATACATGTATATACATATTTATATATAAGTAGGGGTAGAGTACATTTAGTTAGAATTATTTAATGCAACTAGACACGATCTCATTACAAGTAACGAGTAGGTCTTCCGTTCGTTTTTTTTAAATGATACGATGATTTATCGATAAAACTTATAAAAATGACTGAATATTTTAGGGGCCACCCCTATAGATTTAAATGGGGACATATATTGGTGTTTTAATTAGTTAAATGCAGACAATTTCTTTTCTACAATGCTTAAAAAAATATGTCTCCTTTAGACATATTGCATCAAAAGTTAAGGACGTTGGCCCCTAATAACGGCACAAATGGGCGTGGCAATGAGTTTTTCAAACAGATATTGTTACGATCAACAACTTTGCTTCTATAATGCATCACAAAATCTTTATCGTTTTTAAGTTATTTGTAATAGACTTTACGTGGGTCTTGGCCCCTAATTAAAGGGGCCAGCCCCTTTTTGTTCATTTCATACGAAAGATCTTACAAATACTAACATTTTTTGTTTTTACACCTTTTTTGAACTGTTGTTCATTTTTGAGATACAAATGATTGAATATTTTAGGGGCCAGCGCTGTAGATCCTTAATGGGAACAGACATTGGCGTTGAAAATAATGGAATCGATTATAGTTATCAATACAAGCATTTTCTTTTCTACAATGCTTAACAAAATATGTCTCGTTCTCTAGATATATTGTGTCTAAATTTGAGAACTTTGGGCCCTAAAAATCCCTAATTACGTCATAAATGGGCGTGGCAATGAGCTTTTCAAATATATATTGTTACGATCAACAACTTTGCTTCTATAATGCATTACAAAATCTTTATTGTTTTTAAGTTATCTGTAATAGACTTTACGAGTCTATTGGCCTCTAGTTAAAGGGGCCAGCCCCTTTTTCTTGATTTCATACAAAAGATCTCTCAAATACTAACAGTTTTTGTTCTTACACCCATCTCAAATTGTTGTTCATTTTTGAAATACAAATGATTGAATATATTAGGGGCCAGCCCTGTAGATCCTTAATGGGGACAGACATTGGTGTTTCAAATATTGGAATCGATTATAGTTATCAATACAAGCATTTTCTCTTCTACAATGCTTAACAAAATATGTCTTGTTCTCTAGATATATTGTGTCAATGTTTGAGAACTTTGGCCCCTAAAAATCCCTAACTACGTCATAAATGGGCGTGGCAATGAGTTTTTCAAATAGATATTGTAACTATCAACAACTTTGCTTCTAAAATGCATTACAAAATCTTTATCGTTTTTAAGTTATTTGTAATAGACATTACGGGTCTATTGGCCCCTAATTAAAGGGGCCAGCCCCTTTTTCTTGATTTTGTTGGAAAGAACTTTTGATACTCTACCACTTTTGTAATATATGTCTTAACAAAATATCAACTGATAAAAAGATATAGATCAAAATGTGTGAAAATTTTTATATGAAATTCGTACCCAATTTTCGAGCCCTAGCGAGCTCCAAGAAATGGCGCCACTTGCGTAAAACGAAAACAATAGGCACAACTTCAAACTATGGACTACCTATCCTGAAAGTTTCATATTCATATCTCTGATAGTTTCTGAGATCAACTGCTCACAAAATGGGTCGTAAAAGTTTTCAAAATTAGCAATAAATCGGTACCGGAAGTGACGACGGCAAAAATTTTAAAAACAAAATAAATTCAGACCACTTGTAATCATCTGTGAAAAAATGGTTGAGATCGGTCAAATAGTTCTCGAGAAAATGCTTGCACAAAATTTGTGGAAAAAAAAAAAAATAATAATAATAATAAGAAACTGTACGAAAACTATAAGGTCTTCCGTTGGAAACGGAAGACCTTAATAACTCATAGGGGGTATTGAGAAAGTATGAATATGAATACATAATACTGTTATGGTTTTCAGTAAATGCTTGTGACTTTTTTGTTTAGTCAAATGTTTTGTTACGAGGAATATTTGTTCTCTACCTGTGTGATTTCCTACAGGTTATGTATATTGGTATGATGTTATTTACAATGACATGTAGTGACTCCCTTAGTTATGTGATACAGGCTGTAGGAATTAGACTTGTGTTGATCATTCTCTTAATTCTAATGGAAGTGGAATGGAGTACAGTGTATTCATTTTCATTGAGTTAATTATCTGTGAATGTCAATTGTGTGCAAGTTGTTGTGCCCAGAACTATGTCTTTCATTTGATTTACTTTGACAATACATATACATAAAGACTTAAAGCTGAACACCGCTCGTAAATAGGCACCGTCACACAGGTACCTGGTATATAAACCCTTCGATTTCGTTACACCCGATTGCACACCTGAAACTCGTGGCCGACATGTAGTATTCCTTTCGTCGTCTTTGGATTTTATGCATTTATTTCTTAAACTATGTGCATATTCTGTTTGTAAATAATAAATTGACCAATTTATTTGATGTTATATTCTCTTAGCTTGAAAAAAGTGCGTAAAATTTGATAATTTCATCGCGACCGAGTAACACGGCGAGGCATTTAGATGTACGTCCACACAGGTGAGACCTCTACAGCGAAGTACTTTGAACTGTTTAGAGGTCTGTCCCTTATATAAGGGTTGTAGGGACAGCAGTGATGAAAGAGAAATATGGCGGACAGTGCCTATTTACGAGCGGTGTTCAGCTTTAAGTTATATCACTTTTATTAATTATTATATGTAGTCTTTAGAGCACTAATTCAGTTTTACGTTCGATTCCAATGAAATTTGAAAGAAACAGGCCAGGCAAGCAGTTCCTCTGCTCAACATGTCTGTTTAATTTGAATGACAATATTTAATTTATCAGATTGTTAATGTATTTATATGTACTGAGATTACAGTCCATGCTGTAAATGAATTTTGAGTGACTTCAACTGAAATGGCTTCATGACTCTTTTGTTATGTGATTTCTTTGGTTAAGACATCATTTAAAGACAAAAATATATCTATTCTTTCATATTACATATTTGCCTCCATGGGCATATGATATCTCCCTTATAATAAATTGTAGATGTTTCACTGTGATGATTTCACATAGAACAGTTGAAATGACAATACTACTGTATACAGGGTTATTTTCGCCCCTTGTAATTTTCAAACAGTTTTCAAACTTGCAAACAGTTTCGCCCCATATTGAATTCGCCCAGACACGGATGTATTTAAAGAAAGATAATATGAGACATTAGAATTTGCCCAGTCTTGAATTCGGCCATTGACATTGAAGGTGAAAGGGGCGAAAATAAAATGGGGGTGAATATTTCCCTGTATTGCTTGGGATAAAAAAAAAAAACTCGCATCTCAGTGGATAAAAATCATATAGTGATAAACCATCAATAGTAATGAGAGATCTTATTATGTAACATTGAAAAAAAGACATTATAATCCTGAAATCATTCTCTATCTTGAGATATAAGTTTTTCCGCGAGTAACATATGTAAAGAACTATATGTGTGTTCATTGATGGTTGATGTATTATTCTATTGCTGTATATACATGTTTTAGGTTATGTTTTGAGATTATAAAAGTAAATTATAAATAAAATTTCATTCAGATTTGAATTGTTTATACTTACTGGTACTCATATTAATTAGATAGGCCTGTACTGAATTATTCAGTGAACTTAAATCCTTCTCGGATCGGAGGTATGAATTAAGGCGCATAAGGCTGATGCTTATCTCCGGTTTCTGTGGTGCTAAGCAGATGAGAGTCGTTGACTTCCCCTGGATTGGACACCAGTCCATTGCTGGTTAACTCCCAGTATATGCTGGGTTCTAATTTCAGCTGGGTGGACTAAAACAGTTACAATTAATGTAGATGAAGTTATTGTTGAAGGACACAACATGCAACATCAAAGGCCATATTGTGGCTGGAACAAGTAACCAGCAGTGAAGTAAGGCTGCATTATAAACCTTGATCTCCTCTTTGTTAACTAAAGATACAAACTATATGACTACTGGAATCTCTGAACGGAAAATATAACCTAGTTTCAATTATTATGATAAAAAAAAACAATGACGGCAACTATAATCCCCTCTCCAAAAAATTACTGTTTACTAATTATGTCATAAGAAATACAGAACTCAAATTCTTCGAACAATTCACAAAAAATGACTCTCCCAAGTATGTACTGATAATGAGGGCCCTGCTCTTATGACCAGTCCATTTGTTCATCCTTCCATCTGTCTGTCAATAGAATCATCTTTCAATCATTTACTGTCCTGAGCATATTTTCTCTCCTCTTTGCCCAAGGTACTTCCCCTTACTTATCTTTGGGTAAAGGATGTGCAGTGTTTTAAGGTATAAACACAGTATATCTGGAAATGTTCATGATGATCTAATTTTTCCTTTTTCTGCAATCACTTTTTTATCGCAAAATATTCAATACGCAAAGTTATATTCGATATTGATAGCTATATGAAACTTTAAAAATCGCAAAAAAAAATGACTGACGCAAATTAATAAAGTTATACATTTTCCCCATTTTCGCAAATGGAGACAATATTTTTACTCCCCTTGGCCCAACCTGGCCAAAGGCACTTACACAGTGCCTTTTGATAATAATGAGGAGTAGTCTTGAATAGTTTCAAAGTCAAATATCAAGGTCAAAGCAGCAGACCTCTGAAAAATCTTCATCTGGGTTAGTATATCTTTTCTCACCTTCACCGATTTGGCTCATACTTCAAATAAAGAGTGCTTATTTATGGATAAAGGGTAAATTGTGACCTTGGAACCATCTCTCTCACTCAAAGGTGAAAGTCAAAGCAGAGCTCTTTAAGTCCACTTCATGGCCATTGTATTTATCCCCTGAACCCAGTCTTAGTCAGACTTTACCATTAGACAGCTCCTAAGTAAGGGATGTGCAGAGACATTGAACCTAATTTCTGGGTCAAAGATGAAGGTCAAAGCAGAGATATTTAAGATATATATCTTGACTATATTTTCTTTCCCTTTACACATCTTGATCAGACTTTGCCAAACGATTGCCTGTAAGTAAAGGATGTGCAGAGACATTGAACCTAATTTCTAGGTCAAACGTTTGGTCAAAACAAAGTCCTCTGAAAAATCCTTGTTCTGATCTTTTTTTCACCCTTCAGTCCAATTTATAGCTAAGAGTGTACTAGACGACTGCTTGTGGGTTAGAGGTTAACAGTAAACTTTAGTTAAATTTCTATGTCAAAGGTCATGGCCATTAAAAGACCTCTAAATGTAATACATTTACACCGAAACACATTTTTTTCCTCCTTTGCATTTTTACCTTAAACTCCACTCAAAGAGTGCTTGATTGTTAAATGATGTACATGCAATGATTTTGAACTGAATATTTAAGGTCAAAGGTTAAAAGTCAAAGCAGAATCGTCTTAATTAAATGCTTTTAATTCTAATGTCCTATATTAAAGAAGGGCCCTGAAAGATGTTCACCATCTAAAAGATGTCTACAGTACCACAAATTCTCTGTCAGTACTGACATCTATACAAGTGCATGTATTGGGCATATTGTCCATGATAAACTGGTATGTTGCAATTTTTGAAATATAGATACCCGTTATTTTACTAATTGAAAATAGCAGATGTTATTATAGGACATTTTTTGTAATTTAACCTTGGACACAAATACATGTGACAAATTGTTAAAGTATTCTTTTTATTTTATTAATAAGTTAAAAAATTTTATGACAATTATATACAATTAAGGTGTGTCAAAAGTAAATCTTGGACTTGTATACAACTACCGGTACTGTACAATTCACAAATCCTTCATGGATGATGTATATGTATGTCACTAAACTTTGGTCACAATTTATAAAACTGTTGGACTGGTTTAGTATTTACAAAACTGCTGGACTTAAATTGTTTCTCCATCAAGGTCACTGTTTCATCATTCAGATTATGATACGGTAGCGTTACAGCAAATGTCACGTATATGCCAGTAAATTAACCTCATAACATCCATCCACCTAAAATTACAAAACAAAGGCGCATCATTCAATTAAATCATACATTGATTTACACTTGGTTTATAATGGTTATATTTTTGACACTAAATCTGTGTAACTACCTCGTATCGACCAATCTCCGTTTTACTTTGGTTGATTGCCATCTCTTCAGACAATCCCCATAACTCCTGCAGGCTGGAGGAAATGGATTCTAGATTAGGGATACCCTGAAAGAGGCCAAATCAATGTCTTAAAGTCTTTGAAATATCCACGACATAGATCAAGAAGCCAGCAACCCTTTCAGTTCAACACTAATGCAATTGTACGTACATCAGTTAATTATTTATACACATGTATTTAAGAAAGTCAGCTTTTCACATTTGAAATTTACTGTATTGTATGCAAGTTACTTAAAATAATTTAGCCAAAATCAATTCATGAAAAAGGAATAACTACAGTCAGGTAGTCTACAGGTAGACCTGAAATAAAAAAAAAAAACCCACTCAGATAAACATATGTTCTCTAGGAATAATGGTCAAAAGTTACGTAATAGAACTGGTACGTAGGAGTCCGACCTAAAGTGCTTGTTGTTTTATCTCGAGGGTGACCCCTGCCCTATAACCTTTAGACCTTGAGAATAGACCCTTATATACCGTACATAGTCAAGATACTGTTTCTTGATGCAGATCGCGAGTTTGCATCAAAACAGGGGTCTGCATATATATTTTTTTCCCTTACCCCATCAATTAAAACGATTTCTTTTATAACTTGTGGCTATAAAAAGTATAAATAAGAAATGCCAGGCACATTATAAATATTGAAAATTTACCAAATCTGTAAATGAAAATTAATGCATTTATTATAGTTTTATCCAAATGACTGTAGTACTCACACAGGCATGCTTACTTACTTATAATCTATCTGATGGACACATGCATTTAGTTCTAGTTTAGAGAATGAAAAAAGTAATTCTTATTATAACATGTCATGTTAAATTAGAAATGAAATAAAATAATATTAAGAGGTATACTGGTATTCACTCTATTTATTGTGTCAATTAATTCATCTGCTGCCTTTACCAGTAAGTAGAGAGATAAAATAATAATATAAATAGGGTTACCAATTTTGAACAATAGGAGAGGCAAGATATTTGTATATATTTCCATATTTAAAGAAGAGTTCCTATATGAATAGACACCCTTAATAGATGAAAATTTAAACCAGCTCCTGTGTATACTGTAGACATGTAAATAAATAAGGAACATTATTCAGCAGAACATTAATCACTAGACTCATAAGATCTACACAGTAGTGTCGATATAATTAAGGCTCTTGCTCTAACTACTGTCTTATATATGTAGACATCTATATACATCCATAACCTGCTATAACTATATAGTCAGTTCTTACCATGTCTTCTACCTCCTGATCATCAGAATCAGGATCATCGTAATAAATCTGAAAGCATTGTTCAGTAAATAAGCTCTCCTCCTTCGAAAGACTAGTCAGGAGTCATATTCTGAGTAAGCAGCCATTGTTGCTTCAAGCCCATGTGACACTACCAGTTCTACAATTCCATCTATGTACATAGAAGTCCCTAATCATCTACCATATAGCAGTGTACATGTATATGTGTAATATATATTTTTCTGTCCTAATCATTCACCACATAGCTGCGAGTGTGATTGCTTTGTACATGTATATAATTATGTATTGACGTCCTAATCATGCATCCACCACATACTGTGGTTTCATCAATATTCGTTGAATACCAATTTTCGTGGATTTCGTTGTTAAGTTTATCCATGAAAATAAATGTTCATTGAAGTGCAATTTCTACTAACAGTTTGTATTGATAGTGTCATTGGCCACGAATTTACGTATCCTTGAAACTGTGGTTTTCACTTTAACCACGAAAATTGATACCCTTGAATATTAATGAAACCACAGTAGTGGTATATGATTGCTTTGCGTATTTAAATAATAAGCATCGTAATCATCCACCACAAAGTTGTACATGATAATTGCTTTGTCCTAATCATCCACCCCATAGCAGTGCATGATTGATACATAAGTTTGTGTTGTGGTGTCTTGCAATGATGGCAATTTGAATCAGCAGAAATATTGGGTACTACTCCAAACATTTTGCATCACCAATGGAAAGAAATTAATTACTAGATATGTGTACATGATCTTATTCAGTAGAGGAACAAAAGTCATTTTGAGATACTTTTGAGATACTTACGAGAGAGTTTAATTTTTAAACTGAAGGTAGAATTTTTTCCCAAAATTGAATTTTTTTCTGTCATTTTCAAGTCGAAAGCATGCTAGAATTCCATATCTCTGAGGAATATAGAAGTTTAGGTTTGTATGAAAAATTTTTTTTCCCAAAAAGAGGAGGACCGCGGCCTTTAGTACAGTAAAACTTGCTTATAGAAAACTCAGATATAAGAAAACACCAGTTATAAGGAAGTTATATCTTTTCCCCATCCCTCTCATCTTAATCTTAAAAATTACTAAATGGATATGCAGAATCTCTGTTTTGATTACTGGAAGGTACTAAAAGCTTTTTCCTATAAGCAAGAGTTACTTGACTTTTATCAATGAAAGAAAACGTGAGCAAGCTCACATACTCCAGCCTCCCCTCCCCCCTTTACTTGACAATGCCTCTTAAAATGAAAGGAAAAGATAATGCATTAAATACATAAAATATTTCATAAAGAGCATAACTTGCTAAAAATCATCAGCTCATAACTTCCTACAAATATGATCATCTACCGTATTCCTTCATAAAAGACTTTAACAACAACAAAATTCTAAATTCAAAAGGACTGAAATTCCCAGAAAAATAATGGAATCATAATTTCCTGGTAATAAATTCCACATCTACACATTGCGTCCTAAATACCTACAAAGTTTTATGAAATTGCATGCAGCATTTTAAGAGTTTAGCTTACACTAATTAAAAACAGGACTGACTGATGGATGGGTCATAAACATTATACCCCTTGCAATTTTGTTGTGTGGGGTATTATTACCAGTAACAGGAATCTGGCTGTATGGCCATGCATCAATGCAAACAAAGAATGCTTTTGTATAGCAATCAGTTACTAAATATTGTAAGAAAAAAGATTGCCATAAAAGCCAACATGGTACAGGAATATTGTAAAAACAACAACACATGCAGAAACAAAATTGAAGGAAAATATGTTATGGACACAAAGGGTCAATTTCCATTTATTGTGTGAACAACTGATTTTTAAAAAAAAAAATATTTGAATGTGGTAAGGATCAATCTTACTGGGTAAACAAAACCATTTCAAACATAGCATGCATTTAAACATTTATTACCGGGTACAAATATGTCAGTGTGCACCTGAGTACTTAAAAAATTCTAAAGGATTACGGTAGCATGATTAAGCATTGGGGTCAAATTCATTTGGTGTGTAGGTAGCTAGATCACGTTTTCCATTACTCTCTATTTCATAAAAAATAATTCAGATACAGGTTATAATAGTCACATTAGCACTATAATTTAATGATGAAAAATATATACCAGTATTTTTTGTAGTACCAGTAAGTGAAATATACAATGTAATGTGTCACAATGTGCTTTATTAAATAAAATAAATCCAAACAGCATGCACAAAATCAGTAGACATTGGATATGCATGGAGATTAGATTTTGTTTTGTGACTTTGTCAACAAGACACATTGTGATTTCATTGCATATATATACATGTTGGTGATTGTGTGTAAGTAGCACTCTAGTTTAATTCCAGATATAGTTAAAAAAAAAAAAAAAAAAAAAAAGGTGAGATATAAAATGTGACATTTCCCAAAACTACTCACTTTCTCCTTGGCTTTTGTTTGTAACTGAATAAGTAACCAGTATTAATTAATTTTTTTCATGGGTTACCACGAAATGGTCACAAATCCACAAAAGCCACAATGAGGTAAAGATATGATGTTTAAATAAAAAAAAAAATCATATTAAAGATAGAAATACACATGATCATCATTATAGATTTTTTTTCTGTAACAGAAAAATTCGTAATTTTTTTTACTGTAACAGAAGAAATGTAAAATTATTAACATGAGCTCAAATTAGTGTAGGTGGATCCCATAATTCTATGCATGTATTATAATAACCATGTTATACTTGATCTTGTTGTATTTCATATTGTTTTTATTGTACGAGTATACAACTACAATTTCTCCTAATTTACTATGTGATGAAAAAAAATATATGAGGGCAGACCCCACAGTGGTGAAAGTCTATTGCACAATTGAAATATATTACTTACAAGGTACTTCTATATTTATAAATAGAACACTAGAGTCATGGGGATCAAGTATTACAATAAAAAAAACACTTTAATTTATAGGAATTTTCACATCTTAATAATTCTTCTACATTATGTTAATACTAAATAGTACTCAATATTACAGGGGAGAAATGGAGATCCAATTTCAAGTCTCTTTCATTTCATCATGCAGTCATATAAGACTTCTAATTTCACCATGAAATCCAAAGCTATAAGACTTTCATATACATAACTTTATTGAAAGCTAATTGCCCTCCATCTGAAAATACAACTACAATTTCTGCTAATTACTAAGTGATGAAAAAAAAATATATGAGGGCAGATCTCACAGTGCTGAAAGTCTATTGCACAATTGAAATTACTTACAAGGGACTTCTATATGTATCAATAGAACACTAGAGTCATGGGGATCAAGTATCTGGTTGTCTTGACAACAAGGCCTTACCTCCAGTTTGTGTTTGGTGCTATTGGCGGAGTCTTCTGTCAGCCAGGCCGGTAATGGCGGCGGTTTACTCAGCATCTGAATCACAAAGAAACAAGCTCTCAAACTGTCATCACTTATCTGATGTTATAGTAATGATTGAATATTGTAAAATTTGATATGCATGTAAAACAGGTATTATTTACTAACTTAAAGAATCTACATTAACTTTTATGCAATGCCATGTAGTATCATTCATTGTTTAAAATTCTAAATCATACACCGGGTATATGTAATACTTTTCAATGATTAAATCCTGTTCAGATACATGACAATATAATTCAGCAAGAGTTCTTATTAAATATTTGTATGCAATAATTCAGCAAGAGTTCTTACTGTACATTGGTATGCAATAAACAAATCCTGATGTGATATTTTGAGATTGCAAAACATTGAACAAGCATGTGTCTGGCCAACTTGTTTAATTTTAAGTTTTGTTCTTCAAATAAAATTAATACTATTAAAGTGATACATTTCGGTGAGTGGATGAATTTCATGTTAAAAAAAATAATTCCCCTTGCAAGATTGATCAGTGTAGTCACTGTTTTCTTCCTGCAGCACTACCAACTTTCAGAGGCAATCTTATCTTTACAAGCAAAGGGTCTTATGTTCACTCTGCTCCCCGCAAACCAAAAACCCATGGAATCTTTGGCGCAAACCAAAAACCCATGGAATCTTTGGCAAACAAAAATCATTGTTGACTCTAGTTGTACAGTGTAAGTTTTCTAGCTAGCTAGGTTAAATTGCAACAAAAGATGGCAATATGAAAATGGTATGAAACTGCCGAAATGCTTTTGAAGGTGTCATTTATTCATGATAGATAAGTTTATACAAAGTATTACTGAGAGAAAAATAATACAGTCAAACTTCGTTATTTGGAACTAGATGGGACTATTTAAAAACTTCAAGATATCCAAGTATTCGAGATATCGAGGGTAAAATACTTAAACAAGAGGCCCAGGGGCCACATTGCTCACCTGAGGAACAATAGCCTTAACTCTGATCAAATTTGCATTACAGTATCAAAATCAAAATATCTTGATAACTAAGTACAGTAGATATTGCTAAAAAAAATTAAAATATCTGCTGATTTTTATCCACATATTTTTATGGTAAATACCAAGCCCCCTTTTGTTGTTGTACCTGTAAGAAGATTTTTCTCTATTCCTATATAACCCCCCCCCCCACCCCCCCCACTTTTCTCTAGGGAATCAAAGTTTGATCAAACTTTAATTAACCTGCACAACCCGTGCTTTCACACAAGTTACTGCTTTTTGGACTAAAAACTTTCCGAGAATATTTTTAAAGATTTTCTCTATATATTCCTATGTAAAAATTCATCCCCCCATTGTGGCCCTGCCCTACCCCCGAGGACCATGATTTAAACAATCTTGAATATACACTATCTGAGGATGCCTCCACACAAGTTTGAGCTTTTTTGGCCTAATAGTTTTTGAGAAGATTTTTAAAGATTTTCTTTATATATTCCTATGTAAAAATTCATCCCATATATTCCTATGTAAAAATTCATCCCCCCATTGTGGCCCCGCCCTACCCCCAGGGACCATGATTTAAACAATCTTGAATCTACACTATCTGAGGATGCCTCCACACAAGTTTGAGCTTTTTTGACCTAATAGTTTTTGAGAAGAAGATTTTTAATGATTTTCTCTATATATTCCTATTTAAAAATTCATCCCCCAATGTGGTCCCACCCTACCCCTGGGGACCATGATTTAACAAAAATTTAATCTACACTATCTGAGGATGCTTCCACTCCAATTGGAGCTTTCCTGGCCTAATAGTTTTAAGAAGAAGATTTTTAAAAATTTTCTCTATATATTCCTATGTAAAAATTCATCCCACATTGTGGTCCCACCCTACCCCTGGGGACCATGATTTAACAAAAATTTAATCTACTCTATCTGAGGATGCTTCCACTCCAATTGGAGCTTTCCTGGACCTAATAGTTTTTAAGAAGAAGATTTTTAAAGATTTTCTCTACATATTCCTATGTAAAAATTCATCCCCCCATTGTGGCCCCACCCAACCCCTGGGGACCATGATTTAAACAAACTTGAATCTACACTATCTAAGGATGCTTTCACTCCAATTGAAGCTTCTCTAGCCTAATAGTTTTTAAGAAGATTTTTAAAGATTTTCTCTACATATTCCTATGTAAAAATTCATCCCCCCATTGTGGCCCCACCCAACCCCTGGTGACCATAATTTAAAGAAACTTGAATCTACACTATCTAAGGATGATTCCACTCCAATTGGAGCTTCTCTAGCCTAATAGTTTTTAAGAAGAAGATTTTTAAAGATTTTCTCTACATATTCCTATGTAAAAATTCATCCCCCCCATTGTGGCCCCACCCTACCCCCGGGGACCATGATTTGAACAAACTTGAATCCACACTACCTGAGGATGCTTCCATACAAGTTACAGCTATTCTGGCCTGATAGTTTTTGAGAAGAAGATTTTTGAAAAATACCTAAAAATTTTCAATAATTCTAAATTATCTCCTCTTTAAAGAGGGTGTGGCCCTTCATTTGAACAAACTTGAATCCCCTTCACCCAGTGATGCTTTGTGCCAAGTTTGGTTGAAATCTGCCCAGTGGTTCTGGAGAAGAAGATGAAAATGTGAAAAGTTTACAATGCCAACGCCAACGACGACAGACAACGGACAAATTTTGATCAGAAAAGCTCACTTGAGCTTTCAGCTTAGGTGAGCTAAAAACTGAGTGGTTTGGACTTACAAATCACTTCGACATATCCATTGTATTCGAGATATCAGTGTTCGAGATATCGAAGTTCAACTGTATAGTGATTAGGCCAGTAAAGGGAGATAACTAACAAAAAGGTAAAAGATGTCTGTAGAAAAAAAACAACTATTGATACTACATGCAAGTTATAGTTCACAGATGTACAAGACTTTACCTCAGAAGACCTATACAGTCGGAGATCTTCAATGCGGAACTCTTTCCACACAGGTGAGGGTTGCTGAAGGATAATGCGCATGGCCGAAATGTTGGCGATATCAAAGGAAAACTGTGAACACAAAATAAATAAGTTTTAAACTTATGATTTTCAGAAAAGCTATCTAATACAGAGGCTTTTACATGGCAATAAATAAAATAGTCAATGTATATCTCTCTTTTGAATTTGGACGATTTGTTATTATTTTAAGGCAATCACATGTGAGCTTTAAAAAAACTTTAAAGGGGCATGGTCATGATTTTGGTCAAAAATTATTTTTCCGATTTTAATGTTTACAATGCTTCAGTAAGGCATTTTTAATAGGCAATCAAAATTTGAGTGTCATTCGTTGAGTTATAAGCGAGTTACAGAACTTACAGTTCCTTGCTATGTAAACAAAGCTTTTGTTTACATTTTGAATGTTGAAGAAAAAATTCAAGTTTTAGACCTAAAATGAATGTGTTAAACGTTAGAAACTGTTTATTTATGCCTAAAACGAATAAGAAGATAAACAAATCAGCTTGAAACAGATTTTTTACTGGTATATTGAACCTATGTAAACAAAAACAGGGCACGAGCCTTGTTTACATGACAAAGAATTGTGAGGCCTGCATCTTGTTTATAACTGTACGACTGACTCTCAAATTTCATTTGATCATTAGAAATGCATTTCTAAAGCATTGTAAATAATTAAAACAGAAAAATAGAATTTGACCAAAATCATGACCATGCCCCTTTAACCTAAAATTAATCTTTTAGATCAAATGCAAAATTGTTAATAATTAATAGACTGCCAATTCATAAAGAATATTGAAATCTGCATGCTCATCATTTAGCAATGAGTAAAACCAAAGTTAAGATGACAGTAGACATGCCCTGTGATTTAAGAATAAGGAACAAAATTGTATGTACCGTATTAATTTTCTTTAGTCTACAGATAGGGACTCATGCAGTAGTAACCAAGGGATGTATGAAGTTCTCTGTATAAACAATTTATTTTGCAGTGACTCACTTGTTTCTTTGAGATAGCGAAGTAGTCCTGAGACCCACTCTCTTTGTGAGGACTCGGCATCAGCCGCATTCTACGAACACAGGTCTTCCACTTGATCTCACCTGTTTCAAAAAGTTTGTCAACCAAAGACAAAAGTTGTTAACTTTAAAATTATAATAATATGTCATATTTGAGATTGCTATAAGGAAATATATCAACCAGTTTAACTGAAAGTTCATATTATTTTTGTACCTGGTTCTGCTCCATTCTCAGGGGCTGCTTTAAACTTCACTCGTATTGAAACATAAGCGGTGTAGTAGTTCTTGAAACATATTTCTCCAACCTGTTTCATAGAATTTTATAAATAACTTTCATAGAACTTTGATAAATTACATATACATATACTGTCAACCAACATTCATTTAGGTATGAGAAATACTTGTGACATTTGAGAGTATACCCATCAGTTGCAAATATTGTTGCTATGATCACTGCATGCAAAATTGCAAAATACACAAGACTTAGTGTATTAGTCTTACTCAAAATCTGCTGTGAAAAGTTTGTGTACAATACTATAGAATATTTCATACATGTATATACATTGTATTTGTTTGCAATATGGCAATTGTTGACATTAAACCTGGATATTCAGTAATTGTTATTTCTCTAAAATTAATCCAAAATCTATTCACACGTAAATCAGTTCTCTATTTTTTTTTTTTTTGTTATTTCATGTACAACACATTCAAATATACAAATGGCAATCTGTACATGGATAAGCATTAATTTACTTTGCATTAATTCTACAATTAGGTGTTGCTATGAAAAAAAAAAGTAAATCTTGATTGCATAAAGGTATTTCAAGGCATCACAAAAAAATATAATTGTAAAAAAAAATATATATATCAATTTCCAGATAATACGGTAATACAAATTATACCTGTGTGTACCTGGTGATGTTTATAACAATTATGGTAAATATATATACCACTGGATATCACTGGAATAAGGCACACCATTACAACATAACCCAAGTTCTTTCTATTAATAAATGTGTGTAGTTGACCAATACATGCAAGTATAAAAAAAAAAAAAAAATCAGTGGTTACAAGCAGGTGTTATATAGACACAAACACACATTAAACAGGTGCCACCACATGTTATAATAGTTCAATTACCCGTTCACAGAAGGAGATGGGAACTGTCTGCGTCTGTAACAAAGGGGGGAATCGGTGATACATGTTGCTATAGCAAAAGTGTTTGTTAAAGATTGAGCTTCTATCAGTAACAATTCGGAATCCGATGTTTTAATAGGAATCACAATAAACTGTATATACATGTATGCTGATGTAACAGTAATAGCATGATTTTTTTTTTTTAAATATCATGGATCTAGCATATATTTATATATAATTACAGTTAAACTTCGTTATCTCGAACAAGACGGGACTGTTAAAAAACTTCGAGATATCCAAGTATTGGAGATATCAGGGGTAAAATACTTAGAAAATAAGTTGTTGTGACATACAAATCACTTCGACATATCCATTGTATTCGAGATATCAGTGTTCGAGATATCGAAGTTCAACTGTATATAGTTCTGCTTGAAGCACTTTGTGAAATTTGCATGTAATCCTTAATTGGAACAGTTAATGTACCATCTTCCATTTTAATTGTGAAAAGGGAAAAAATACGATTGCTGATCTAGCTTAAAAATTGCAAATTGTTAACTAAATTAAACTATATACAATTTACATTTTAAAATTTGTCTCAATATCCATTATGATATAATTATTTGATATAACACTGCATTGACATCACAATGAATTCTTTAGAATACTGTGAAAATGGTGTTAGTACCTTTTGCGCCTTAATACCTACCATTTATACATTAAAAGGAACACATGATAAAAAGAATCTGACATGAGATGTGATGCAGGTATATGCATGATTTTTATGCAACAGTTGTGTTTTCTATTCAAAAATAAAGACCAGTCTGCATAATTTGTGATGTACTGGCACTAGCTGTACCAGTTATCGGCTAAAATTTAACGTTTTCTTTTCGTATTTCCTAATTTCTTGATATTTTTTAATAAAACTTGACATACTTTAAATGGTGATTTCCTTGCTTACCCATCTGTTAGATTATATCAGTATTAAGAATTCAAAACATCTTGTTTTTGTGCTTTTTAGCACACCCCGAGTTTACCGAGTTTTTACGATTTACTGTACCAGTTATCGGCTTCCCGATGATAACATAGAAATATCTCTGTATACATGTTGATTTGATACTCTGCAAAATGTAGTTTGAATTATGTCCCTTTTGGGATCAGACTAAAGGTCTTATAGGATTTATGATACATATTAAACAAAACTAATAAAATGATTTGTTTGTTATCATACGGTAATAGACAAAATCGTACACTATTCAATAGATAATATTGTGCAATCATGCGTTCAACTGCGCTATGAATCTCTCAGAATTTAATGAAAATTAAAAAATTTAATTGAATTAATTCTTTTTGTTTCTTGACATGTTATATGTATTGATATTACATGTATATGTCATATCAAAGAAGGTATATAATAGCGTATCACAAAGAAGTCATATTCTATATTTAACTTATTACGTCACTTCCCCCCACTGTGGAAAGTGCAAAGATGTAAATCAGCTATAAACAATGTTTGTTTACGCTCATGGTTAAATCATATTCAAGAAAGTTTTCAAGCAAACTTACTTTTATTTATTTCGAAACAGACGACTGAATTAAAAAATATCGGATAGTCACATGCTATAAACCCGAACTCTCAGTTTAGCCGATAACTGGTACAGTACCTGGTACGTTTCATAACTGTGCGATGAAACTTCACATTTAAAGATGCAAAATTAAGTAGAGATTTGAATAGTACTGGGTGCTAAATGGTCTTAGACCAGCTTAATTTGTACAATTGATAAGAGAGCAAATATAAGATTGTTTTATAAAAATGTTTATTATTTCAATCTTCTAAACATAATAGGTTGTGTTACAGTATTTCTGAAATTAATATGAAGTGAGAAATGGTTTTTAAAAATATAATCTAAGAAATTTGATTTGCTTTTTAGGTCACATTTACTAACAACAGGGTATTGTTTGTCATTTGGGTGATGACGACTATAGGGTGTGTTTTTCTAACTATTCCTGTGCTAATACTCCTCTTAATCTGCAGCAGAAATTTTTCCTTTATATGCCTAAGTATAGAGATTCGGACCAAATTTGCAATATTCCTTGACACTTGAGAGTTCTCAGTGCCTGCTCATACTGATATATATATTTCACATAAGATAGTCTTTTTAAGCCTATATATATATATATATATATATATATATATATATATATATATATATATATATATATATATATATATATATATATATATATATATATATCTCAACAACAACAAAGTAAACAATCAAAGATTTAATTAGCCACACATTCAAATATTGACCAAAAATTAAGCTAGCTTGAACCTTCATATACATGTACCATCCTCGGTATACGACATAATTATTGTGATCATATTTTATTAATTTATAACAGCAAAATTATATGTAATATCGATTCAAACAATGTTCAATTTAAACTGAGAAAATTCGAAATAATAAACACATTTACCTCTGGTGTAGACACATTTGGAAATGTAACGTCTATGACTTTACAACCGGAATGAAATACATTCTTCTGGTCTTCTACAGTTAATAAAATCGGGTTTTTTATTGAACAGTGGAGTGGGCGGTCGCCCATCACTCCGGTAGATGAAAAGAAAGGGCACTTGCTGCTGTGTGTTGTCAATGAAGCTCTTCCTGGATTTGTCTTCGAATTTACAGTTTTATACTACAAATCGAAATTCTAAAGAAAACACATTTTAATTTTAAAAATCATGTTAATAATGTTGTTGATATTTAAGAATCGTTTGAAGCTCTTAAGTTGTTTCATGGTTGTAAACCTCACGTAGTTTCGTACTTATTTTACCCAAGATCCTATGACGAAGGCGTGACTGACAGACGAAAATGGCCGACTTCGGAGATCCCATTTCGGATAAGCAAAAGGTAAATTTTGGCATTTATTCGAATGACTATCATGTCGATTTAATTTAGAAGCCGAATCCATTAGATTTTAAAGAAAGCAAACATACGACAGATTCTAATTCGCTGAAATTAAGCTCTTTGCATAAAGAAAAAATGCCGAAAATTAGAGACCGCTTACTTCCGCTTTTGTCTGAATGTCAATATTGTGCTGAACCCGTCAATTTTACATCGTTATTGGTTTTGTCAAGCTTTGAAAATTAAACATTTGCGGTATATGAACTTACTGTTCCCATGGTTTATATATTTTGAGGACGGCGAGAGAAGATAAAGAAATTTAACCGAATTTCCTCAATAACTAACCGTCGGATAGAAATACCATCACCTAATGCTGTTATGATAGTCAGACCGGTTCGAATGCCGGCGCCAGATAGTTCAGTTGGTAGAGCATCTGGCTAGAGAATCAGGGGGCCCGGGTTCGAATCCCGATCTGGTCTGTCTTATTTCTCCCATCCTGTTACATTTAGTGCTGTGCAACCCCTAGAACTGACAGATTATACTTTAACTCCTGCAAGGGGAAGTGCCTTGGGTGATTTTCAAGGGCAAAGATCGTTTAAAGGGGTGGGGGGGTTGGGGTGTGATGGTCAGACCAGTTCGAATACCGGCGCCAGATAGCTCAGTGGGGAGAGCACCTGACTAGGGAATCTTGGTCTGGTCCATCATTATTTCTCATATCCCGTTACACTGTATTTAAATACTTATTCTTCCTGTGAGGCAGTGGAACAATCTCCCAACTTAACCAGCCACAGCAGCTTCCTGGGAGAAATTTAAGGTCTTTCTAGGTAGACTTATAGCAGACCATAAGGCCTTAGCTTAACTCCAAAAGACTGATTTTTTAAAACCTTTATAACCTTTTCTTTTAAAATTGTAAATCAAAGATGGTTAACTTCAATGCTATGCACCTGAGCATAAATGCTCTTTAAAGAGCCATGCTAAGTATATTGTAGAAGATAAAAAAAGATGTTTGATAGTGAAAGTTAGTGCTAATCTTAGCATGAGACATAATGATCTTTGAGTCTTCAATCAGAAATCCCATGTTAATTTTTTAACTAAACTTCATTTTATGTATAGTGTGCCAACTGTGATGTTTACAACATACAAATAATAACAGCCATGCAGTAATTTTAATCTTTGATTGAAGATAGTCATGACAAAATTGCAAATTGTTCCACTCTTGATGTTTCAAGCATGTGTCATGTCATTTAAACTGTTAAGATAGCTAATATGGAAAAAAAAGTTTTAAGTTTTGATAAATTAATTGTATCCATTTTTAATGTTAATGCAGATCAGAGTTCAGCAGATATGGTTCTATCATACTGATGACAGAACCATATCTTTTATTGTGTACTCATGGTTTTACAGTGTTGTGAATGTTACCATTTACATCAAGAGTGATCTGCTTTGAAGATTAGTTTATTTATCTGAAATTTTAAGTATGAAATTTATGTATGTTGACAAGTTGATGTCTCCTTCATATACCGCTACTTGACCCCATTCATTTTAAATGAAGATTTTATTCCTTGAAACATTAACATTGCATGTATAAATACTGCATTATGTCAATGTTTTCCTTGATTGTGCTTACATGGTTTTTTTTAATTTTTTTCCTTTATCAATATGTAATAATATGTCTATGGATTGAATCAAGATTGGGTTCATTTCTTGGAATCATATCATTTAAATAGTGAGTTGTTGATTGTTGGTATTGGGTATATGTACTGAACATAACTCGTAATGTTTTATGTTATGGCATATTCATTTGTATTATACAGCAAGGACAGGGGTGCATGTACTGCAATCTGATAACCTATTAGTACATCAACAGTGGGATTTGTTACAGGGACATTGTAGCATACATGCAAACAAGTTTCTGTGATAAAAAGGGTCACTTACATGTGAACCTCTTACTTTTCAAACTAGTTTTACCAGGAAAGATGGGCTTAAATAAGGTCCTGGGGTTTGTTTACACAGACTTGCATACATAGTGGTGTCTGTTTCCTACAGGAAATCCCCCTCCGCTTTGATTGATTTATGACACCTTTATGGGTAACCTGCACTTGGGTTCTATAAACTTGATGAGCACAGGCAGGACCCTTAATCATGCCTCATTCAAGGAAGGAGATAGCTGAACCCAAGAAAATCAAACTTTATGGGGGGAGTGGGGAGGGGTAGGGGGGGGGGCATACCAAGCAGAGGGGGACACAGAAAAGTCCATCCATGCAATAACCAAATTTAAAAAATGCTAATATCATTATTTGAATCTCTACCCAAATTGTATTTTTAATGCCAAGGTTTTTCTCATTGTTGAATATCCTGTATTTTACCTGGTTTTTTTTTAAAATTTCAGCCTTGCATTTCTTGATTCCTATTAATTATATAACAGTGGTGAAATAAATGCTTGATGACATAATCACTTGGGGAGTTTGTTTGACTGCACTGAGGATTGTTATCTGTTGATACAATCAGCATTTCTCTAAATCTTGCCAAGTGAATTAATTTAAAAAGAAATTTCAAACATAGTCATTCATTTTTTGAATTTTTTTAAATGTTTTTTTTTTATTTAAATAATATTTTATTATGTAAAAATAGTATAAGGATTGGGCAGCGGGCAATCTGCTTATTTGAGCCCTCTCCTTAATTTTTTTTTTTTTTTAATAAATAATATTTTAAAAAAGAAATGCCATACAAATTGATGTGAAATTATTTTGGTCTAAATTTAGAATATGCCATGTTGATAAAAAAAAGAAATTGAGACATGTTTACATTCAAGGAAATATTGTCGATGCTATATAAACTTTGTCCTCCAGAAGAATCTGACCTATTTATCATTTGGACCAAACAGTCTTGTGAAAATCTAAAATTCAGTCATTTTTTAAACAATTTATTTGCATTCGAATTTTGCATTCTAAATCCTGTCAAAAATTTGATGTGTCAAATAATTAACTTGATACAAAGTAATCTTTTTTTTTTCAGTACACTTTAAATTTATTGTTTTTTGGTACTTATATAAATTGAAGTGGCCAATTAAGATTTTATCTCTACAGTTAGATAGATGAAGATATCATTTCACTCTAGTCTCTTTTAGGACTTTTTCATAAATGCATCAGCCAGAAAGCACGGAGAATTCGGAGATGCATTTATACTATTAATTATATGTGTACAGGAATTGGGCAAGTCTACAAGTTGACCACACTCAGAAGACATTTACATGTACATGTCATTACATTCATAAGGCCTGACTCGCGCCTATGATGCATCAATCACCTTCTGAATTATATTGATCTAAATATAAATGAAGATATTCATAAGGTCACATCACATGTACTTTTGCTCAATTTGATAATGCAAAGATGATACAGATTACAGAGAGCCCTCTTTGTAACCATTCAGTGTGGACTATTCATACTGAAATATTTACATTCAGTGTATATTTCCCCTTATGTTTGCATTGGAAATCTGCGACGTTCAATTTTCTATGAATACACTTTGATAATTCATGCGCCATGTGCACAAATATAATCGTCTTCACATGTTTTGAGTATATTTATTTTTGTAAGATTAAATGAAACGTTCAATCTTGAATCTTACATAACCAATTTGATATGTACTTTTGAAAAATAATCATTAAATTATATCTATTCCTAAATAAAAAAGATTTTTCTCTACAAAGTTTCTGGCACATTGTACTTTTAGTCGCGAAAGCGAACTAAATAACATGTTAATATTGCTGTTCCATGTACATTTCATATCCCTGACTGAGAGCATACATAATGGTTTTACAACGACGATACACATATACGAATAGACATCAGTATGAATATAATTATAAGCATTGAATGCTAACGCGCGGTATTCGATTTGTCTGCACCGCTTGGTGTGTTACAGGACCGACAACATCCAAAAACTTAACTAGAATTAATGCACTTGATATCCAGTGTTCAATATCAATGGTTGTTTTTCATATTCTATTCCTTGTTTTGGAAGTTTCTCTTTTTCGCGATATAAAATGGCATTCTGGGTTGCAAGTTTTGGTCTCAAACAGGTGCATGTACCGGTACATTAATTTTTTTTTTTTTTTAATTAGTTAAAAAGTGAAAGCAAAATTTGGTTGAAACAAAGCATTAATTTTCATACATGGTAAATAGCTAATAGTATCAATGAAAGGTAGTTTGCAGTATTACATGTACTTGTCTTTTTTTTTTTGCAAATACTAGCTGGCCTTATTACCATTAGTGTAATCGTTGCTCTGAACATGTAGATAACGCTGTTATCCTATGTCTGTTTATTTATAGGTGGCCATTGCCTCAGACTTTATTTTACATGCCCCACCAGGAGAATTCAATGAGGTTTTTAATGGTAAGTGTGCTGGGAAAAGTTTATATTTCCTTGTTTTCTAATTGGCTTACTCTTGAATTACTCAGACATGTAAAATCTGTTAAAGATCTGTTGTGGATTTATCATGACTTATTTTACTATCATTTTATTTCAGATGTCAGAATTTTACTTAATGATGATGATTTACTAAAAGAAGGGGCATCAGGGTATGTTAGTCTAATGCAAACTCATCTCGGTATCTTGAGCTAAGCTGACTGTATTTTTAGGTTACCTAGCTGAGTCACTTAATGAGGCAGGCTTTGTTATCTGTGGGTTTTTTTTTTAAATTTTGTATGCCATCCAACATCTGATATTGGTTAACTTTTGAAAATTTTAAACTTTTATAAAATTTTGATCTATTCTTGATTAAATATCATGTATAAAAGTTTTAGGGGAAAGCACAGATTATGAAATTGTGACTCTTAACCCCAAGGTGCAAATTTTAAAGAATTTTTGTTTAAAATGTAACAATACGGTGTACATAGTTTTGAAAGATCTTCTTCTCTTTTTCAGGTCATTTGCCCAGTACAACAAAGACCAGTTTACTCCCTGTAAGATCAAAGGGTCAGAAGAACTAGTAAGTACTAAATAGTTTAAACAGAACGATAGGAAATAGGTTTCATTTACACGATAGAAAATCGGTTTCATTTGCTGTCAGCTTCGAACTTAATTTGGCTTCCACTTCCACACACGTATGCTTAACAATGGTGGATGTTGAACAGAAAGACCGGTAAGGGAGGGTAGAGTTACTGTGGTTTGAATTTATCACAAAAGCCAGTTTTCGTAGTTTCATTGTTGAGTTGATCCACAAGTTCCTGTTCTTGTTTACCTTGTAAGCAAGACGCAGACTGTATAAATAAATTCCCCGTTATGTACTTCCCTTTTACTGATGCTAGATGGATGTATTATGTCCTACTAGCAGATCTCAGTTTAGATTTGGAAGATAGCAAGGCTTGGTCAAAACATATAAGATATGTTGAAAGAAATTTTGTACTATTATCAGAATTGTGTATCATTCTTGATTGAGGAAACTAATATGAGGAAGTAAGATTTTGCTCCTTGTGAAAAACTTGAAGTAAGTGTGAAACTTCTGGTGAAAGATATATCGGTAAATATAAGAAGTGTTATATTGAGTTTCTATCTTTAAGTGAAAACGTACATGAGGCAACTTATTTTAGTCAGTAATTCTACTCCGAAGGTGATGTATATACATGTATTAAACATCGCTGATTGTGTGTATGTGAATGTGTTAGAATGTTAGTGTACAAAACCATGACATGTTTGCAAGATTGAAAGAAAATCTGAACACCTTAAACTTTTCATACTTCTTAAGCATTATAAAAATTCAAATTCTTTTCATTCCCAAAGTTCTCGACGAATTATTTCTCACGTTTTCTGGTTTTATAAAGTTTTTACTGTTTACTTCAACTAAAGCTTCTTAATTTCCTATAGCCATCACAATTTACAAGCCTAGAGATAGAGAAATGTGAAAGTTCTTATGTGAATTATTTACTTGATATTAACCACATGGTATATTTCTGCGTACATTTTAGGTTTTAATCACAGAGCATGGAGACTTGGGAGGAAGTAGGTTTCTAGATCCCCGGACCAAACAGTCTTTCAAGTGAGGCCATTCTCTATATATATATACATGTATACTTACAGTCAGAACGGCTGAAATGGTCACCTCCATTAAAGAGTCACCCCTTGTATGCTGCCATTTTATTCTCTCTCAATGAAATTGCCATTAAAATTCAACATTTCAACAGTCCCATCTAGTTCGAGATGACGAAGTTTGACTGCACCTGTATTTTCAAGTTTTGTCACGAAAAATATGCCATTTTACCTTTTAGTATCTAAATCTGACAATAATTAAATAATATCTGATTAAGGTTTCTCCACCCTTGATATTTTTATGGTTTAATCCATGTAATTTTTGTTTAAATTTGAAGATTAATATGTAAACATTCAAATTGAACTTAAATATTGGTATGTTGCAAATATATTTTTCATGCTGTAGGAGCTTACACAGGTACACTATCATGACAATTATAGCGACGACTGCTCTTCAATCAAACATCACATTTTTATTTTACTAATTTCTATATAATAAAGCAATTTTTAAAAGAAATTAATCGCAATCCTTTATTTTATGTATTTTAACATTTTTAGGCCATTTAAACTTGTCAGTATGAAAGCTATCACATTTTTAGTGCATTTTGGTACCATTTTTCAACCATGAATAAGTACAGTTACGCAACATAAAACATCTATAACTTTTAAATTAATGGTTCAAACTCACTGAAAATTGGTACATTTGTAATCCATTATATATCCTATCGAAATCTGCAAAGAAATGTTAACCTTGCCAGGTAAAAAATTATGAATTGTTGTCACTGTCAAGATTGTCTATGTACGGCTTTATCAGTTTTTCATAGAACTCAGCGATTTAAACTCAAACTATTATCTATAAATTGTTAAACATTAGTGTCATTTCACTTTATATGGCTTAAAATGTGTTAAACACAATTATAAATCAAGAAATGGTGGCAAAACCATGCATCAAATAACACTAATATTATAACCGATAACGGTAAAATATTCCGGATTGCACACAATGACGTCACGCGACTATCGAAAGACCTTAAAGGCATTAAAATAATAGTCTTCTTCTTACATCGTAGTATTGTTAAGGAGAACCAGTAAGAATATGAATAAAATTTACCTTCTATGAAAGGGTCATCCATCATGGGTCACTTTCATTGGTTTCCAGTGGTGACTGCTTCATACAAGACTAACTGTAAATGATATCCTGTAAACTCTAGTTACAGACACTGACACTGTAGAAAGTATGAAATCAATTTTATAAGGATAAGTAAAGAATTTTTATTATGCATCAACAGATATGATCATTTACGAAAAGAAGCTACAGAGGAGCAGCCAGCTAAGGTAGACGCAGGGGCGGAGCCTTGGCGGTCCGCCATTGAGGCGTCTCTCACTGCCTACAGAGACCAGCACTATAAACAGGGGGTAGTGACCGTCTACGGCAAAAGCTCAGGGGGGAACACCACCATCATCGCTTGCATTGAAAGCCATCAATATCAGCCCAAAAACTTCTGGTAATGCAGGCAATTATGTCAATATTTTTGTTTTTAAAAATTCTAAAAATCATTGAAGTGTATTAATTTGAGGGAAAAGTATGGTAACTCAATAAATACATGTACTTCATCCTGAATAACTAATAAAATCTTTTGAACACAAAGGTAGGTTTTTCCTTTGATAACCAGCAGGAAGTGTCTTGTTGTTTGATGTGAATTTTCTTCCTGGTCTCTCACCCCTACTGCTTGTCTTGAATAGGAACGGCAGATTGAGGTCCCAGTGGTCCGTAACATTCCCAGAGTCAGGGGGTGGCAAGGCTGAACTGACAGGGGTAATCAAAGTACAGGTCAGTACTAAGATAGGTTGTACTGTAGGTCAAAGTACAGGTCAGAACTAAGATATGTTGTACTGTAGGTCAAAGTAAAGCAAGTGCCCAATCCCAATTGTATTTTTGTACAATAAAAATATGTTCAAATCAGTAAAGCATACAGGTTAGTACCAAGATATGTTGTACTATAGGTCAAAGTACAGGTCAATACTAAGATTTGGATGCAATTTTGTATGTCAAAAGAGCAATTGCTAGAAGTATTATATTTGATATTTTTCTTGTTTTGATTGACAGGTGCATTACTACGAGGATGGAAATGTCCAGCTGGTCACATCTAAGGAGGTGAAACAGACCCTGAACATAGCGGTGAGTCAGTCCTACTCCCTCTCTCTACCTGTATTCAGGTGGTTCTTATACTATAAGCTACTGAAAACAAAATCAATGCCAGTACCTATTACCTGGTTTAAATGTGATATGTATCTGATTTTGCACCCTAAAAGCAAATCCAACATATTTTGATGAGTTTGTTTTGACAGCTGAGTAAATGTATATAAAAATTTTAGTTATGAATTTAATTATTTGAATATATTTGTATGAATATAATGTGTGTCGTATTATACCAGAAACATGAAAAAAAATCATCCAAAGTAAGTTTTTGGTCTGTTTTATTAAAGATGCTTCTTTTGTCGCTGCTAGATGAAATGGTTGCTCTAGTTCTAAAACAAAGAACAAAACATCTTTAACTTCAAGAAATTTTTCTGCTTGAATGATTAAATGAATTTTATAGAAAATCTTTAACAAGGGCATGTCTCTTAGGTAACATCTAATCACCTGCAGCTTTGATCACAAATGAACTCGAGGCTTCTGATAGCCCCTCTGTTAGGGTTAGGCGAAAGTATTGTTAACCTAGTTCTTGCATCCATTGTAGAAAATTTGTGATAATATCAGGTTTGAACTGTAAAGTAATTTGTGAAACATTAGGAAAATGATGTCCATAGGTCATCAGAATTAGTTAGTTAGGTCCCTTTGCCGCATTTTGACTGCATCTGATATTTTGGAAGATATCTCTAGATCTATAGCTTATGGCATGGAACTTTACGATCTTTGTTTGTAATGAAACATTTTTTAAAAAATAGTCTAACTTCCTTCTCATGCTTTATTTAGAATAACCCCTCTTTGGTTCAGTTACCTTGATAATTATCTATTAACTGATTTTGTTATTTACTAGTCAGTGCAGTGAATGTCAGAAAAATAAATGCATGATCATATAATTCGTCAACAAAGCTGTGAAAATGTAATGTTAATAGATTTCCAAGGCACATCAAATACCACGAACAGGTATTGACATTTTTGTACGCTGTCTTCATTTCAGTCAGAGGAACAAACAGCGAAAGAGTTTTCCAAGATAGTGGCAGATGCCGAGTCGGATTACCAGGTTAGAATCACTAAAATCTCCTGTTGCAGCGTATGTTTGTCTCTGATTTCTGAGCTGTTTGTAGATGTGTAGGAATCAAATTCTAGAGGAAGAGTTTTTAAAGTTCATTATTTTGAGGTTCAATAAATTTTAAAAACTTTTAATGCATTTCTAACATGTAGTGGGTATTGCTGCTTGCAGCTAAATAATGGGACTACTTTTTATGCTAAAAAGAAAGAAAGTTAAATATGTAAGTGGTAAATGAATATTACTTTGTATTTAAAATTCATTGTGGTCAAATAATCTTTAATTTACAGAAAGCCATCGGAGAAAACTACCTGACCATGTCGGACACTACGTTTAAGGCGCTACGACGACAACTTCCTGTCACCAGGACAAAAATAGACTGGAACAAAATTATAGGTTATAAAATTGGAAGCGAGTTGAAGAATGCATGAGGAGTGCGGAGAGCCAAACATGTTTATATTTCAAGTGGTTAAACAAATCCATCGCTGAAGATTATTCATGGACTTCCATCATCTAAACCATAATACAAGTGACAAGTTGTTTGTACCATAGTGTTAATGGATGAGACGTAGATATCCATGATCAGACCTATTATTTCTGTACATTCTACTTTCGTGTATGCCGCAGTTTCTGCATTATCAGTGGACTGTTTTTCTCGGTTCAATTTCTGTTGTAAATTTCAAAGTGAGTTATTATTTGGCTAGTGTAGAAATTTCCCTTCTGGGACTACAATGTCATTTGGTAGGATATGTTGAATTTTGATTTATTTTGGATGATTTTTTTTTTTCTCAGTAAGAATGAAAAGGTGTTTTAATGTGCAATATTTTTAAAGGAATATTCAACCACTTGTTGACTTTTTTTTTATTATATAAGAATTATGATTTGACTTTGCATGTGAATTTATATGTTAGGGGAAAATGCATTTTCTGTATGTATATTTACACACAGTTATTTAGACATATATAAATTGTCTGTCCAGCAAATACTTGTATACATTGACAAAGTCAGAAGCAAGACATGGATGTAAAAAAAATCATAATTTAAAAAAGACATCAGAAATATAGATCATAAATACTATAGGATAAAACTGTCAACAGTACATGTTACTTTTTTGAAAATGATATCTGAACTGATATGTTGTTAAAGATTAATATATAGTATTACACAGTGTATTGCAAAAGAAATCCTACAGAAATTATATTTTGATAGCTCAGGAATCATTTTATGATCAGAAATTCTTTATTTCAAATGATTAAAAAAAAAATCAACATTGCATAAAAAAAGAGTGTGTAACAGGATGCCATAATATGATGAAAGTCTCAACCATGATGAGCTATTTATAGCGTGTCTCAGAGTCCTATATACTGATTGCAGACTGATGTTCATTGTTTTATAGTACTGTATGATGATTACTATTACTACTGTATGAATGTAAAAATCTAACACAACTATCACCTGGACTTTGTCTTATTAATATTTATGAAGGTGTGCAGTGAATGGGAAATAACCCGAGTACCCTTTCTGCACTGCACACTGATTTGAGGTTACTTTGGGACAGATTTAATCGATCGTCTGATTTATAATAGAAAGAAAAATTGCGATTTACAGCATGTCTTAATTTGCAAACAGTAAAGTATTTGGCATATACATGTACCAAGATAAAGATATCAATAAAACTTGATTTGCATGCATTCTCCTCATTAAAGTACTAGTGGGTACCTACAGGCAGTTTTTATTTATCAGTACTTGTTGTTTTGAAAGATTTTTTTTTTTGACAATTAATGTACATGTATAGTTAAAACTCAACATCGTTACGTGATATAGTCAAAATTCAACATATACATCTTTACGTGATATACCGGTAGTTTTCTCAAACTTAAAAAAAAAAATAGTTTCATAGTGTGGTTGGTTCATAAACTTGCACTGAGAAAATATACTCTAGTGTAGGGAATGATATCATTGATGAATAAGGATGAGCTTGCTTCTCCGAGCACACAGCCTAGCTGTGTTGTAGTTAACCAACACCAGAACCATAACAGTGGTGTAAAGGTCCTCTGTGTTAAATTACCAATTCTGATTGGCTGACATCAAATATGCAAAACCTATATATGCACTTCATACCAACCATGGGACGAGAGGAGAGGAGCTGATTATAAACCCTCGTAATTATAAAAAATGTCAGTAACCATACCCAATTATTGCGTAGGGGTATATCTATGTAAATTTTTTCATTACAAGGAAAATACCCAATTAACATAAGGTACCTGTGCTCTTACCTTTTCAATACTATGCTTGATTTGTACTGTAACAAGGACATAAGAAATCCAAATATTGCATTTGTAGAGGTGATGGATGAATAAGAGCTATCTCCCTTACACCTAAGAGTGCATTTCAAACTATATCATATGGAATAATTTCAGAAGTCTTATTTTGTTATATTACTAATCTACAGAGGAATGGTGTTCTAAGATGTGCTTGTCTCAGCAGCTACAAACTGTCTGGACAGCATTCTTTCTCACATCCAATGCAGAACAGCACTTCATTTTCATGACTTCAAGTGAAAATAAATTGCCAATCAACAGGAGACATCGATTGATGGTGCTTTACTCTATGTTGTCTGAAAAAAATACTCCTTCATTTCTGTTTTATTTTATTAAAGGGGCATGGTTACGATTTGGGTCAAAAATTATTTTTTAAATTTTTTCAAGTTTTACAATGGTTCAGTAAGGCATTTTTAATAGGTAACCAAAATTTGAGTGTCATTCATTGAGTTATTAGCGAGTTACAGAGCTTACAATTCCTTGCTATGTAAACAAAGCTTTTGTTTACATTTTGAATGTTGAAGTGAAAATTCCAGTTTTAGACCGAAAATGAATGTGTTAAACGTTAGGAACACTTTATTTATGCTTAAAATTAATAAGATAGACAATCAGCTTGAAAAAGATTTTTACTAGTATATATTGAAGGTACATGTATGTACACAAAAACAGGGCATGATCCTTGTTTACATGACAAAGAATTGTAAGCCCTGTATCTTAATTGCTTATAACTCAACGACTGACTTTCAAATTTCATTTGATCATTAGAAATGCATTCCTAAAGCATTGTAAATAATTAAAACAGTAAAACAGAATTTGACCAAATTGTTATAATGCCCCTTTAAGTACTGAAATATTAAATGGATACCCCTTCATATTAAATATCCATTGTAAATCTATGTATAGCAGAAATATCATTTTCAAATAATCAGAATTGCATGTACAATCACAAATGTTCCTTTCTTGATGGTCTTGGGACCATGGTATAAGTTTGATTACAATATGATGTTTTCTTTATCTATTGTAACCAAATCTTTTCTGTACATGGCAGTTCAAAAACAAGAATTTAAGTCTTTTTATGAAAAAAACCCACTTTATTCAAATGTCTGCTAACAAAGTCATATAGTAACTAATGTAAAGTGTCTATATATTGCTTGATAATGATCTACAACCTTGTGATTAAAACGAAAATATGAAACTCTTAGAAAACGAGCACCTACAGGTTAACGCTAAATCAACAAAGGAGCTGCATTATACAGGTAACCTCCTGGAATTCTGCAAGCACTAGCTGATATGTATGGATCACAACATGGTCTGTTAGAACTAGATATTTCCTCCAAAGAACACACAATGATAACAAAATGTTTTCTGATGTCATAGATGCTTATAGCTATAATTCTGTACGGAAGCACTACCGGGTAGTCAAAGCACATTGATTAATTGAAAAATTCTTATCATATTTATAGCAGATATGTAAAAATAAATTTAAACATAGTTAGACAGTCACATACATAAAGCATAATTTTGCAGTCAATGATGCAGTGTTTAACATAATATATTTCACAAACTTTACTCTGTAATTTTCCACTTCAAATAACAGAGAGAGGAAACTATTCAAGAAGGCTACTGTATATAAAATAAGCACAGATATTATGCATGGAATGTTTTGATATCACACTACAAGGCCTAGAGCTGAGAAGATGTCTGATGAATAATCTAACTCCAATCTTCTTCTTTATCAGCTGTCCATCCCATTACTGCATGGTAAAACTCTGCAATCAAACACTAGACAGTCAGTCATTTGTCCCTGGCAACCCAATATACTGATTTTATGATAACTTATTTACCTTTCAAAAATAAGGTTTACCTGTAACTTATTTTTATCTTATACAGACATCACAGAAAGTTATAAACTAACAATCAACATAGAACCATTTTAACAAGAGCTTGGACTTTGGGTAGTTGTGTCCAACTGCAATGTGACGTAGGCCTGTCTATTTCATTGTCAGCCACTCAGCCATGGCTCATTGAAATCAACAAGATTTGTCTGGCTTTTAAGCTAAGACTATGCAATCTTTGCATATTTCACTCGGAACCAGTGTAATTTTTTTTCTTGTTTTGATGCAAGTAATAGATAATTGCGTCCTACCGAAAGTCCAAGGTCTTGTTAAAATGGTTCTATCAAACCTACCAAGTCTTTATCGATTCTTTTTCTTCTCTTTTTTAGATTTTGGTCGGGTACTCTGGCTTGAACTTGCCGAGTTAGAGCTCTGCTTCAATTCTTCTTCAGTATCCTGTAGCATAGAAATGTTGTCTTACATAAGATTCTTTAAAAAGTTCACTTAATTTACTGTGCAGTTTCCTCTCAAAAGAAAACAAGAATATTTTTGACATTATTTCACAGTAGACTCTTACTATTAGAGGATTATCTGTGGTATCATTCATGGGATCTTATGCTATACGTACATGATTTATCAAACCCAAGATGCTAAAAAAATGTAAAAAAAACATTTGGTCTTTATCTTAATTAACTGTACCAGTGTCATAAACATACCGGTATATACTGGTATGTGCAGTGTCCTCATGTTTTAATGTTTTCAATCAATATTAAATAAAACAGGTTGGAACCAATTACCTGTATGGGTTAAAATATGGGTTCAATGGGTTTTAATATATCGTTCAACCTATTCTATCATATTTTTGTCACTCCTCAAAAGCATATATAATTTACTTCATTTATCACCCCCAAGATGCTACAAATGTAAAAAAAAACATTTGGTCTGTATCTTAATTAACTGTACCAGTGTCATAAACATAGATGTGCTGACATCATGTTTTGCTTTTGTTTTTTTAATCAATATTTCATTAAACATGATGGAACCATGTTAAAATACATGTAGCCCTTTTATGGTATAATTCATATAGTTAACTGCGATTGGATGATAATAGATCACACACATCAAAAGCCAATCCCTGGCTATGCTTTACTCGCACTGGTCAATATTTTAATGAACTACGAGATATTCTTGTCTCGAGCAACCATAGCCAGATGGGAGCGGATCGTACATATTGGCCGTGGCTTGCCACGATGGCATAAAATTACCCTAGATGCAACAACTACAGTGCAAGATCAATCCCCAGAAAGTTCTAGATCTACCAAAGAACCAACCTCCTAAATAGTAGGGTTACAGAAACATTTGTTTACCAAAATTTGTTACATTTTACTTGTTCTAATGCAGATTTACCATTTTTTTTCCCCAACACATTAAAATTTTTTCGATTTTTTGGCACGTAAATTTATATCTCATTGGGGATATATAATTAGGTCTAGCACAATCACTAATTTTTGCTACGTAGCTTGAATTACCTACATAACTTAACTTACCTGGATCAGGTTTATTAAGCTACTAAATCATATAAATCTTTTTTTAAAATGATCATTGGTACAAAAATAGCACTTTGGAGCAACAAGAATTTTCAAATTTGAACTGATCTGAAAACAATCAAATAAGATGTGTCCCATCCCAATCGCAGCAATGTAAGTTCTAAAAGTTTTGGGTCTAAGTACAACTGTTTATTTACAAACTTCTTAAGGTTCTCCGATCCTCAGCCTCAAAGTATTTTTTTCATCTTAAGAATGATATTTTACTTTCAACCTTTATAAATAAAATGAAATAAAATGCAATTTTTAGAGGGTATCCATGCATTTTATAAAGTTATTGCAAATTTGCCTACGATGGATATAATGGAATAAAGAAACAAATTGAGTTTAAAAATAAAATTCCGGTGCAACGATGGCTCGAACTCTATACCAAGATTCATATAAGTGGGAGAGCTCCGTGGATCCACTACGCCAATCATGCAGTTGTGTGACTGATGGTTATACTAGCAGTAGAATACTAAATTAAAATTGTCTGTATAAAAGTCAGATTTATGGTACGAATAAAAGAAATCCGGATGATTTAGAGTTATCGAACTTTGCTGAGGATCGGAGATCGTTAAATGAAAAAACAAAGAAGAACAGTTCTGGTTAAGATCAAGATCTAGTAAATGAAAGGTGCCTACAGGTTTATAAAATTTAAGATATAAATTCTTACAATGATGTTTCAAAACAAAAACTTTTGTTTGATAAGGTTTATCAGTACTCTTTTGGTAACTGTAATGAGAGTTCATGTTTTAAATTTTTCTTATTTTAAATGAGATATGAAGAAAATAATTTCAAAATCTTGGAGTTTTGTACATTTTTGACGAAAGAAATATATAATGCCTACAGTCTCTCCAAAATCAGCGAATAAAATTTTCTACCTCCAGTCCTGTTAAAATGAATTGATGTAAAATTGAGGTTAGGTATCAAGATTACATTCACATATATAAAAAAAAGAATTTCAAGGCTGAAAATATGGGAAAAGGATATATTACAACAAATAAAAAAATAAATGATGTCCAAATAAAGGAACTAGCACCAAAGAGCCTCTCTGAAATCGTTTATTAGATCTTGACCTTGATATGTAATGATAATTGATTGGTAAAAATTCATCATAACATGAAGTAATCACACTTATCACCCCACAATAGGTTGTGTACATGCAGCTACTTAGACAATGGTAACGCATTTTGCTTGAAACTGTTCAAAAGCAGTGATATGTTTTGTCTCTCTTTCCCCAAGTAGCTTTTTAATGACTTCAATGAAGTGCATGTGACAGCGAATATTTGTACTATGAATTCACAGTACAAATATTGGCTGTCACATGCACTTCATCGTTTCATAGTTTGTTTTACATGTACCTGGTATGTAAATAGCAAACATTTTAAAGAATAGATAAATAAACCTCCTTCAGATAGGTAAATAAAACTATGTACCGGTAGATAATTCAAGCTAAAGAGGAGTATAGCACCTTTTCCCATATTTCGCCTACACCCGTGTTTGAACGGAAAGTACCTGTGACTAAAAATAGATACAGGTACCTGTCCAAAACCTAGGTACTGATTTTATGGTGTCCGTAACCCCTGATTTGTCATAAATTCAGGAAACATGCATCGACAAATGAATATACAGGACTAAAGTCAGTTGATATTCTGAACCCTGATAACTTCCAGCAGAAATGCAATGAATGTAAGTGTAAATAGAGTGTAGCGTTAGTTCTGTTTATATTGGATGTGCTTAAACACAGAATTAAACAAGAGAATTTGAAAACTAAACCCAGCAGATTAGATACATGCAATATAAACTCTCTATTTTTATCATGCTTTAAGTGAAAAGAAAACCAAAATTTACTTCTTGGTGGAATCAATCCAGCGACCACAAAATCAGAAAAACCTCCGCGTCACCACTAGGCCACGCATATAACACTTTAAGAGATGTCAGTTTAATATATGTGGCTTTATACATGGTTGTGCAAGAAAAGTCACTAATTGAAATATTTGTCTAATTTTCAGTATGAAGGGCACGTTCAACCAAAATTAATCTAATGCAAAAGTGTACTACAATACCTATAGAACATAATTTTAATCGGCTTTCTTTGATTTAAAGTGGTTTAAATAGTCAAATATCCAACTTTTTATTGTATACTATTTATTTTTCTATATATCCCTAACAAAACCTGAAAATTTTAATGATGCTGTCATTATTGTGTAAGACAACTGAAATGGTAATTGTGTAATTTGCCTTTCTTTTGATACATATATAGTTTAACTAAACAATGTATAATACTGAAAATGCCTGATGTTTGCAAAAGCGCTATATTTGAGGCGAAACCGCATTGAAGTGCGCTATATCTCTTTAGTGATTGTACTGGACCTGATTAGAACTCATTTTAAAATACGGTACTTTTGATTTTCCTACATGGTGAGAGTCTTGGGTTTTGTTAGTCGCTCGCTTAATTCAAATGCCCTTTGCTTCGCCAGCATAAAAGGCATGCCGCCAAACCCTCCATGCAGTACAGCCACACTAAAGCTCACCAAATTGTTTTGGCAGCATCAAAAGTATGCCGCCACCTTAATTACTTTATGTGCACAACATAAAGAGACTGAAAATTGGAAATAAAACTTTTTCCTAATACTGTAAAATACCTATGTCCGAGGCATATTTGGGATAATTTTACTATGTAAATTGAATAAATTTTCATTTTCCGGGGGGGGGGGGGGTGTTGTTGGGGTCCCCCAACCCCCAACCCCTCTAGATCCAGGCATGCTCTCTCTCATTTAAGTCGCAGCATAGCTACAGGTCTGTATCCCCCGTCTGAAAAAATGTGAATGGATGACCTGGGAGTTACAGTTTCTTACATGTTAAAAATTTGCAATTTATGGCACACACAAACTTGCGCTTGTTTTGGACAATTTACTACTGTTGCTGTCACTTTACTTGCCTCAGATTTTCATTTAAACATACTAACTGACCATGGAAAATGAAGCAAGTTAAAAATTAACATGCAGATCGAGAGTCAACATTTTTACATGTAAACAATCTTATTATCTATGCAGTTACTTCCCTTTTTGGGGCTGGGTGTTGGTATTCAATTTCTTTAAAAGAATATCAGATAGAGGCAAATAAAGTGACAATACCTGTAGTATAATGTCAGAGGATTTTCTTGAAATTGAATATTTTTACAGAATTTGTTTGAAAATAATATTAATCAGGAACTGTAGCTCCCAGGTCATCCATTCAACTTTTTCAGACCTGAAGCTACAGACCTGCAGCTAACAGGGGCACTGAGTCCACTGACTTGCAGTTTCATCTGCATGCGTTGGTGTGGCGGCTGCCTGCAAAGAGACTGGGCATTTGAGTCTAGCAAGCGGCTGACATAAATACTGACTGTCACCAAGTAGGAAAATCAATGGTAGAAACAAGGTCACAAGCGGAACATTATTTAAAACCATTAGGTTAGGGCTATTAAAATGGTCCCTGAATCAGTGTTAATGCCGAAAAAAACACAAAAATTGTTTGTTTGGGCCGAGGTGTTTTCTATATGGGCAATAGTAGCTTAAATCTTGGTCCGACCAGCTGGGGCCTAAGCATTGCTAAATGCCTGAGGAGATTCCATAAATATAACGGTAACATCGTAATCAAAATTATTTAGGCTTGTAAATATTTGACGTTTGAATGTTCAAACCATTTACCTGTTCAGACTCACTCTTTGGTATGAAAATAACTGCTAAAATACAAATTATTTGAAAAATGGCCCCAACAAATAAACCATAATGTAAAATGTTTTCAAACAAAGTGGGTTCCTCTATCTCGATCGCCATGTTTGTTTGCAATTCTGTTTTCGGCAAAACCTCATGAAAGTAATTTATGTTTGAGGTATTATCAATTATAAATAATCTTTAAAATGTTTTGTGTTGAATTTTTTTGGTTGTGATAGTTAACTTATTAATGACTAGTAAAAGTTTATTGTCGTAAAACCTCTATGAAACAACCAATCAATTTGCTCGTTACATGTCTGCCATATTTTAAAAAAGATCAAGTGGGAAATTCGAACCACGTTGATTATTATAAAACAGAAATAGTTGGGTATGTAAAGTTGTTTTTATTTATTTATTTTTTTTTTGTAATTTATTTGGTGCACTTTATAACATATTTTGCTAAGAATCCTCTATGCCACGCACTACCCATGCCACGAAGCCATAAACGTTGTAAGTAGCCTACTGTCAGAAATGTATCATTCATCGTCTGACAAACACTCACTTAGGTAAAGCCAAAAGTACAGTGGACCTACGTCAAATTTTTTATCACTCTATACATGTATTTCATTGAAAACAAACTGTATCTGTTTTTGACATAGAAATACTGTATGGATTGAAACCATTTTTTTTAACAATTTACTGACTGCTCCATGTGCTCATTTGTAAAATTTGGCATTTCAAACACAACATGGTTCGAATTTCCCACTTGATCTTTTTTAAAATATTTCGGACAAGTTAAAATGTTGCAATTTACGGAGCACAAAAACTTGTGCCATAGTTTTGGACTTATTAACCTTATTTTTACACAAATTCTTTGAAAAGGAATTACCATGGAACTGTAGCTCCCAGGTTGTCCATCCGAATTTTTTCAGACAGGGAGCTACAGACCTGCAGCTACATGTACAGTTCCGATCAGACCCAACCTAACAGAAAGTAAACCCCAACTAAACCCTGGGTTTAGTCCGGGTTTACTAGAGTGGACCCAAAGTAAACCCAGAGTGGACACAGAGAGTAAACCTGGTCAGAAGTACATGTATACCCCTGAAAGCAGATGCTAACTGTGTATTAAGAATATACAAGGGGTAGGAATGCCAAGAATTACAGGCAATAGAATGGTAAGATTAAAGACGGGTCTGCTTCACACTTCAGTGCGTACAGTTGAACTTGACCTCAAAAGCAATTTCCAAGTAAACCCAAAGTAAATCCCAAGAGGACCCAAATTTTTAAAAAGCAAACCCAGAGTAAACCTCAAAAGTAAACTCGGGGTTTAGTTGGGGTTTACTCTGGTGTTAGGTTGGGTCTGATCGGTACTGTACATGATGCCCAGCAGCTCACTGGCACTTGACACCAGCAAGCACTACGAGCACTAACAACGCCTGAGCGAAGACAAAATTTGAACTGCTCCCTTTGACGTACTAAATTTTCTGTCGTCAAAATCCTACCCACAATTCTGTATTGCATATTGCTACCAATTTCACATTTGCAAAAACAAGTAAAAATGTATTTAAGGTGACTCACTACACCTGAAATATTTTCTCAAATCAGCAGAAAATAACTTGATTATGATAGATATCATAATGGATAAGAAGTATTTAAGTCAAGTAGGCAAAAAAATGTGCATTTTTGGATGAAAATTACATTTCCGAAAATTTACTTCAGTAAACATGAACAAAAGCTCCAGGCGGATTCGAACTCATGATCTGCCCAATACTTTAACCACTGAGCTATGACTATATACAACCAAATCGAAGGATATAAACAGTTTAACAAAACATTTAAATCGCCATCTTGTGACGTAGTGTCTTAAAAAGTATAAGTCTGGATGTAGTGAGGTACCTTAAAGAACATCGTGCATTAAAAAGGTAAATTAAATATTCTGTTGCTCTTAGGTAATTATTAATATCTTAATAACAACAATAACCTGAACTGCCAAAGGGAAAGAACTCTGCATTGAAATGAACTGTACCTGAGATGCAACAATATATTGAACGAACTCTTTTTATTTTAACAAGCTTAAAAATAAACATTATTTATTGTGTACTACATCATCAGTTTCAGAGAAGGGTGATAAATGGAATCGGAAAACCATTTACAATGTACTTGGTGTCAGATCCAGAACATCAGATTGCACTCTGTAAAATTAACATACTCAGTATCAAGAAAGGAAAATTGATGGGTATATAACAAATATCACTTCCATCTGCGTTCAAGCTATACAGTATAGCTAAATCAAGAGATTGTACTGAACCTGGATCACATCACAGCTCAGAAATGGAGTTTTGGAAAATATAGAGAAATATATGATAATATGCTGAATCGAAGAAGCATAAGAAATTAAGTACATGTATTTATCAAATTAGGTTTTACAAAATCAATCCTAAAGTATCTCTCAAGCAATTCTTTTAAAAATATTGGTTTTTAATGAAATGTTTAGTTTAATATTAGAATGTATAATACATAAGAATGAACCTGATGATAAAAAATGTACATATTTAAAAGCTGTATCATAATGACATAGAGCATGTAGAGTGGAAAAGTTCATCATGTTCATATGTGTCAATAAAATGCTATGCTATAATTAGATTTCTCTGTTAGCACCTGTTTGTACTGTTGATGAGATAAGACATTAGTCAGAGACTGGGGATAGTATGTTAAAATAAATACGTGCGTGTATAATCATATTCGGAATTCCCATTTGAAATATGTTTGAATACATTGACATTTCTTCTTAATTATTTTGGTTGTAAGCTCCAATACACATTCGAATGAATGTGATTTGTTCTGTTAAATGGATTTTTCTCTTCAATTTATGATCATTATCACACTGCTATCATACAAGGGTCTTTTTGAAGAAAATGATGTAATAATAAACAACAAAAAAAAGTAGTAGAACAGGTAGAAGACATGTTGATAATATTATTAAGAGATTTGCAAAGAAAGTCACTGCCAATGTGATCAGATTGCATTTTATCTCCATTTTAGGTCACAGTACTAAAAATAGAAGAAGTAAATATTTCCCTGTGAACTATTAGCAGTTTAATGAGTTTGACTGGAAATATTCCACTTTCTTCAACAAGTGATGGAAGGTAGAGTTAGTAATTAATTAACACCATATGAATAAAAGAAAGTTTATACATGTACACCTTAAATTAACACAATCTCTGGCAAACAATCTTGATAATATTATTAATTCATTAATGAATATATATTTTTAAAAATATGAACAAACTATGAAAAATTCAAATAGATCTTAATTGAGCTGAACTTTTCAATAAATCTTTTTTTATAGCTTGTGGAATTTTAATTGATCTAAGCGAGCCCGTTGAAAACAGCCCATTAAAGCCAGCCCACAGCAAAAGCCCTCCGCTCCATGAGGTATCAAGGAAAAGCCCTGATGCTACAGACAGCCAGAGGAAATCTGAAGACAGCCAGGACTCACTAGCTGGTCAGTAATCCATCAAAAGGTCACATAGCTCATTGATAACCATTTATATCACTAAATCACAGTTTCTCTCATTCTAATTGTCTGTGGATTTCTAATGTGTCAAATGTGTAAATAAGATTCCAAACCTCTTTTTTAGATTCCATAGAAATAGAGAGAAGTTGTGACAGAAGAGGAAGCTACACCATTGACAGATCTCAGCTTCTACAGGATCTAAGTGAGATCACTGCCGAGAGTGACAGTGAACAGACCAGACATATCCCCCCGCCAGGTACTACATCTGTCTGATGTACAGCATCACTGTAGGAATCACCACATTAGCTACAGATTTTATATTAGTAAAAACTGTGTTGGACTGTTTTCGCTTTGGCGCACTACATGTACCGGTACATAAAACTTCTATTTTAAATGTGATTCTGTTAAATCAATTACCTTATAAATTTTTACATGCTTCAAAAAAAGGAAAGGAGGTGGGGGCAGCTCCTTCAGAATTCAATTTTCTATATGTACATTTAGTACATATACATCTGTAAGCTTGAGGATGAAAGTAATTAAATTTTGGAATATTTTATGTCTTTTAAAATATCAGATTTAAACTTTATTTTGTAGAATCCAAGTTATCCAATATTTATACCACTTTCATTATACCTGCCAGAGTTATTATGTATATTTCAAAGCACTACATTCATTCAACCATGACATCATGTAACAACACACCTCAAAAGCTGCTTACCTTCCAAAAAAATTGACAGCATCAAAATAAAACTAGTAGACTTATTGTTCTCAAACAATTAGAGGTTTTTCCACCTTGTTTTTTTTTTTATGTTTAAGGTCAAGATCTAGTAAATGATTCTAGAGTGTCTTTTTGGTGCTAGATCTATTATGACGTCATAATTGATATGTTAATTTTTTTCTCATACTTTAGGGTTTAAAGGAATTGTGTAGAAAATGAAACAGTTTCTTGACATTCTATATTAAAGCATGGGAAAAGTAATCCCGATACCTATCTTAAATTTGACATCATTTTAAAGGGGATGTCAAGAACTTGTTTAAGGTTCTCCGATCCTCAGCCTCAAAGTATTTTTTTCATCATAAGAATGATATTTTTCTTTCAAACTTAATGAAATGATATAAAATGAAATTTTTAGAGGGTATCCATGCATTTTAACAAAGTTATTGAAAATTTGCCTACAATGGATATAATGGAATAAAGAAACAAGTTAATTGAGTTTATTAAAATCTGGTGCATCGATGGCTCAAACTCTATACGTGGGAGTGCTCCATGGATCCACTACGCCAAGCATGTAGATGTTTGACTGTTGGTTATATTACAGTAGAATACTAAATTAAAATTGTTTGTATAAAAGTCAAAATAACGGTACAAATAAAAGAAATCCAGATAATTTAGAGTTATTGAACTTTGCTGAGGATCGGAGATCGTTAATGCCATTTTTGGAGAGACTGTAGGCATTCTAGATATATTTTATCAGTCAAAAATGGACAAACCTTTGAGATTTGGTACTTACCGGCATTTTCTTTATAATATATAGAAATTCAGAGTTAAAAACATGATTTTTCATTGTGTGTACCGAAAATTTAAGCCCCATTACACCTTTTTAAACAAAGATATTGTTATAAAGCGTCATTAAAAAAATTTACATGCTGAATTTCATAAACCTGTAGGTATCTTTTATTTACTAGATCTTGACCTTAAAACATTTACAATGAGATAGAATTGATGAAATTCTTTCCCCGTGCTACTTCATGAAAAATAATGTCAAAAGATTAAGTATGATTTAATTTTTTTTTACCTTGATTTTTGACCTTTATGTCATTTTGATTGGCTGAGATCAACTTTTCATTTTGAAGTGGTCCAATGTCTCTACACTACAATGTATGGTTCAAAAGCTCTTAAGAGTGGTAGCGTATCAGAATGGCTGATTTTAGTCAGATTGTATTTCTCTTGGTTTCAGAGGAGTAGCTATAACAAGCATTTTCTTTGCAAAGAAGTACAAAAACATAAGGATTACAAGAGGTCTTTCATGACTTAATAGGTGAATACCTTTTGGATAAGCTGTTAATAATTGATATTTTATTTGACAATAGGCATTCAACTTTTGGAAGATGAAGAATTTGACTTTGACCTTCCCCTTTCCCCTGCTGTAAGGTGTGTAGATATGATTGTACCTGTCTACAGTTTTATCAGAATAATAGTATTCATTTGACACCAAAAAAAAAAAAAAGAATTTTTTGAAAGCAATATCATGATTTTTATTTCCATTACAAGTCAAATATGATCCTCATAATATTTTGAATTGGTATCACATATTCTTATTATTTGATTTCAAGAGGATCACTATCGTAATTGGTTTCATCATAGAGTGTGGTAATTAGGATAATGTTTGTACATATGCCTGTGCAAAGTACTGATTTGCCTCTCTGTTCTGATTAATGACCTGTAGAGTCCTCAGTTCCCCCACAGCTGTGAATGAAGATGATGAAGAAGTTTTTATTGGACCGATAGGATTCACTGAGAAGTGTGTGGCCACAGTGGTGTCAGAAATTGCTCCCCTTCAGAAGCCCCTCAAACCTCTCAGCCCCCTGAAGCCTCACCAGATAGCCGAGATCTTTAAGGAGGCCCAGCTGGTGGTGTATAGGATAAACAATGAGGAGACGGACGAAGAAGGAAAGGGGGCTACCGTAGGCAGGAGGGGAAGAGCCCAGACCCCGGTCAAGCACCAGAGAAAGGGAACTTTCACAGAGAGCCCAGAAGCGTTTATTCGACTTCCAGAAAGTGTTGTCAAAGCCATGCCTGTGATTGACATTGAAATCAATGATCCTTTCGAGACAAAAGTGGAGGAGAACAAGGAAAATTCGTACAAAGAGGTCACCAGTAGACTGGCTGCTCCCAAGAGCAGAACACTGCCAGGAACAACACAGTCTGGCAAGGGACAGGTTAGTGTTATATGTTACAAACATCAATCATCAGAGATACCCAAGACCGAACAAAAAATAGGTTTTGGTTCTTGGGTCCTCCTGCATCAGTTCATATGCTATAGCATTCAACTTGGTTAACTTTATTGCCTAATGAAAGGGGAAATTATACATGTTACGAAGTAATAAGTTTTGAAGTTAAGAAATGAAAATTGAATAGATGAAGTATGAAAAACTCTTTGGGAATCATAAAATCAAAAATATAATAATGGATACACTCCTTTCACATTATATTTTAAAGAAGAAGGTACAGTTTCTTTCAATATTTGCCTTAAAATTCAAAAGTTTTTTTAATCTCTTAAAAATACAAATAATATACCATCTTGAACCTGTGTGTATATAAAGTACCAAGTTATAGACTTTCATCTTGTTTCAAAAAATAATTATGACTTCAATATTTTGGCATATTTCTAAGATTTGGTAAAAAATGATAAAAAATGGCCCATTTTCTCTTAGTTTTTTGAAGAGAAAAATGTGTCCGCAGCCGTCGCCCACAACGAAATTAATATATTTTATGAGATTTCAAATGATAAAGTTATTATGTGAGTTTCATTGTGGGCAACAGCTGCGGACATTTTTTTCTATTTAAAAACTACTAAGGAACTGGTGTCTTCTGCTCAGTTACCAGTAAATGAAAATTACGGGAAAATGCACTGTAATTTATGGGTATTTTTGTGTAAATAAATGTTACATTTCAATTTCTTGTGATATTTTTAAAAATCATTCTAAAAACAGGGCCAAATATGACTGAAACTGAACCTAGTCCTTTGTTTTGCCTGATAGGTGGAATGGGAGAGGCTATCATAAAATTTATGTAGCTACATGTATGAGAGTATACAATGGGGCTGTTTTTATCTTACAAAAAACTCCAGGGACATAACATTTTTTGCTATATAATTATGAAAGTTTTCTTGAAAAAAAAAAAAAATTCTAGTGTGCGAATTACATGATTTAACTTTAGCTCGGACAGACTGGAGGTGGGCACTGTTTGAATGAGGCTGCAGCCAGTGACACTGATGATTGTTGCAGTGTGACCTCGGACACCAGCGAGAGTTCCCTGTCCCGCCTCCCCGTAAACAGACCCGGAGTAGCCAAATCCAAGGTCTGTTGGAATCTTCATCAAGCATTATCAGTTAATCACTAAATGTTTTCAGATCATTGTGTTTCATGCTCCAAAATAACTTCAAAAACTGAATTTGAATAGGCACTATATCATGGTCAAAGCTTGATGTTTTCTTGACCATGATATCTGTTTGGCTAATTGGCTTACTGATGGACATTTTAAAATTTTGCATTGGATCTGTGTACTTTTGATACAGCAGACAATTTAAGTGTTACGGTAGTCACATCAGATTTGAAAGATACTACCACAAGCCGAATATGCCTAAAATCCTTTTATATTAAAGTTTGAGAAGAAATAGAGTGAATAGGTAAAAAATTGAATAGGTCATTGAATTACAACTGGTATGTATCTTTTAGGTTTTGACTGGTAAAACTGGACTGAAGAGACCTTCCATGCTAAAACCTCCTGGTGCCAACAAATCTAACGAAAATCTGTCGACCAGTATCAATTCAGCCTCAAAAGCAACAAGCAGTACCTCAATTAGTACAAAGATAGTTCCTCCTGCCAAGTCACGCAGAAGCTTGAATACTAGCAGCAGAAAGTCTATAGGGCTAAACACTTCAGGGATACCAAACAGTTCTAAACCAGCTGGCAATATTACCAGCAAGGAGGCGGAAAATCTGAACAGAAAGGGTCCCACAACCAGGCTCAGTCTGGTGAAACCTGGCAGCATTCAGAAACCAGTCACCAAAGCACAGCAGCAGACGACCGAGAGTAAAAGTAGAACAGGTCCACTGAAGGCTCTACCCATCACCTCAAACATCCCAGAGAAAACAGGAACAGGTGAGGGAGAGTCTCTGATGTACATGTATGCCATTCAGCTTCCTTGGTTCATGAGAGAGATTTGAAATTTTGTGAATGCACATAAACTAGTTATCAATCTACATCAATTATTTGCTTTAACAAATTTCTATCAATTTTTTAAAAAATGAGTACCGGTAGTGGGAAAACAGATGAGAATGTTATGATTTTGTGCTTCTATTTTCACTTGTTATGTAGACTATAAGTTTAACATACACTGACTAATTTTTCTTGAATCCGCAGTAAAGCCTGCCCTGACCAAACAGATGTTGCTGAATCCGGAAGTCTGTACCCCAGTGAAAGCGGACAAAAAAGTTCAACCCAAACTTTTATCCACCAACTTTACAACGCCAGTCAGATCTAAGTAAGAACAAAATTATACTACACTAGTCTGATCTAAGTAAGAGCAACTTATTCTAAACCTGTCTGATGTAAAGAAGAGCAACTTCATGCTAAACCAGTATGATCTAATTACATGTAAGAGCAACTTATATCAAACCAGTCTGCTCTAAGTAGGAGCAACTTATACTAAACCAGTCAGACATAACTTATTTATTATATTATTATAAATATATTATATACCCATCAATTTTCCCTTCGTATTCTGTCAATTTTACAGAATGTAATCCGATTATCCAGATCACCACACTGAAGTGATCCGATTCCGTATCACCACTCTCTGAAACCGATAATGTAGTACGCATTAAATAGCGTCTGTATTTTAGCCTGTTTTAAAAAGAGTTTGTTTCAAAATAGCTTTGTTATATACATGTAAGTATTAAAACGTCATACAGCTGATTTTAAAAACATGGTTTTGTAATTAAAAATTTTAAATAGACAAGGGTATTATAATTTATTTATCATTATAACAGTAACTTGATCCAAAGAGCCAGATCACGTCTCGTTGCCAGGCGCGGATCAGCAGATCAAACTAGACGCTTCACGTCTCATTTGATCTGATGATCCGTTCCTGGCAATTCAATGTGTTCCGACCCTTTGGATCAATTTACTGTTATAATAATATATATTTATTACACTTTGTATTGAACACAAGTCGGATAAGAGTAATTCTGATTATGCCACATCAGCTTTCATGGTTTAAGTATGATAATGCCACCCCACTCAGATTACAGTAGGACCAGCTCTATTTCACTATTCAAATCATTACTACTGTGGAATCATTTAAATTCATTGGGGCGAATTTTGGGATTTTTGCTTATTCGTGGGGATGTAATTTCGTGGATGCGTCGATTTTCAGTTTCAGTAAGAAAACTAACTCTTTCAAAATTTGTTTCGTCGAGGATGTAAATTCATGGGGTAGGACTACCCTCGAATACCACGAAAATTGAGCCACCACGAATTATAATGATTCTACAGTATACCCGGTATATGTTCCACTCTGTGGCTATGAGAGTCAAATTTAGGATAAAAGCCCCATTGTGTTTATCAGGAAACATTGTTGCATTTACATGTAGGAGAATGTGAGAACCAATTGCAAATGAAATACATGTATGTAAATGAATAACTTGTCATAGAATTTCATTTAAGGTATCCGATCCATAATAGCCCCAGATTCAATGAATGTGGATGCATAATATATATGTATGAGCTTAAAACTCAGTATACTTGGACATAATTTTCATGTTGAAGTATCAGTATGTATGAGTGGAATGTGTCCTAATAAATGACCTTTTCCTGTTCTTGAAGAGTTGTCCCCCTTTGATTAAAATCTATAAAAATTAATTTTAAAAAAATACCTATGGTATAAAATTTATTTTAAATAGTTTTTGTACTCCTAAGGATTAAATTCATCTTTTCACCAAAGCATTTATTGATATTCCAAGTATTTACTTTTTTATTTTAAAAAATGTGCTTGTCCCCATAGACCTTAATGCAATCTTCATTAATTAATTACTGCTTAGTTAATAATATTTTTGAAAATATCTCTGGGTAAATCTTTTTCTACTCTAAAAAGCTTTGAAATAATATCAGAGTATTAAATATATGATGGATATTCAGGGTTAGAAAAATTAGGTCCTAATATGGGTCGGATACCTTAAGTCTACCAGTAAATTTGGTGACTTTAAATCATATTAGTAGGAGCAACTTATGCTAAACCAGTCAGACATAACTTATTTATATTATTATAAATATATTATATACCCATCAATTTTCCCTTCATATTACTGTCATTTTTTTTTTTGCATATTTGACTTAAATACTTCTTATCCATTATGATATCTATCATAATCAAGTAATTTTCTGCTGATTTGAGAAAATATTTCAATTTGTAGTGAGCCACCTTAAGATTGTTGGTTCTTGTTCTGATTTTGACTGATTGACTCTTAAATCTTAATACTAATGTTTATCTGTTGTTGTTGTTGTTGTTGTTGTTGTTACAGTTTGTTGTTGTTGATTTGTTGTTTATTTCTGGGGTTTCAGTTCTGTTAGTTCCTGTACCCCTGGGTCTGTTCGCAGAAAATCCTGTCTGCCGACTCCTCAGAAAACGCGTAGCGGCTCCACCAGCGCTATACCACAGCCCAGGTCTGCTCTTGTTTCACTTTATTTATACATGATGCTTCATGTATCTCCGTGACGTTATTTATAAATGATGCGTCTTGCATTTCAGACATTGAAATATTGCATACGCCGTGTACTGGTACATGTACATGTACTTGGTACATTGTGTTTGACTACAATCATTTGTCAAATTGTCAAAAAGTGTTTGTCACTCCCATGACAAATACAGATCTTTTAAATCTGCTCATTTACAAGTAGCTGTGTTGTTAGTTACCTCAAATCCCACATGGATGTACACGCTACGGCCGATATTGCATTGCATTGAGTGATGACACTTTCTAATCAGTGTGAATTTCAATTGCGATTCGGAACAAAGATTTTGATTGCCGCATTTATATATAGACCCATTTATCAAATGCATGTAGAGAACGTGATGCTAACACGTGGAAACAGATGTCGGAGAAAGAAAAGTTGTACTTGCAAGTTTAAACTTACATACAGAGTTATTCGAGAACAAACGGGGCGATGTTTACGTATATGTACATGTGTAAATAATGTAAGTGGAAAAAAAAACCAAAGAAAAGGTTCTCTAAAAGCTGGGATGGGCTCATACATGTAACCGTTATAGATTAAAGTCACAGATTGGACTTCGCTCATTGAATAACATACCTTATTCAGCTTATTGTGAAGAAATCCATCAGAAACTGTTTGGTGAACAAATATATTTTACGTTACCGTTTATAATGTACCATTTGTGGAAAATCACACGAGTTGAACAGACTGATCTTCCTCACAAAAAGCTTGCTGCAAAATGTAGATCCACGGGAAAATTTGGGTTGACGCTGTGAAATCCAATAAAAAACACAATGGTTGTTCATAAAATTAGATATCTTTTTCATATGTCGGACTCGGGATCACTTTTTAAATTGTGATCGGAAATTAAATATTAATTATAACAACATTCAAAATGGAAACCATAGTGGTTATTTGTTATTTTTGTATTTTTGTTACAAAAAGAAGAAAATACTTCAAAATATTTAATAAATTTTATTTTGCTTAACCTTTAAAGTTGTGTGTTTTTTCTAAGGTTTGTGGTTTTTTTCCTGATAGAAAGATAGGTTTTTGAGTTTTGGGTGGACGCTAAACAAAGAAAAAACTTGCAATGGCCTTAGATGTTTTACAGCATACGTCTTCACTTAATTGGTTATAATAAATCTGTACTAAAAATCTTTGAAACATCATCACCAGCTCCGTAAAATGAAGAAGTGTGGTTTGTTTATAAATATAAAACTGTAAAATGGCGACTCGATCTGCACGTGAATTTTACAGTCCGAGGTCGGTTAGCGTGTTTGAGAGAAAGTCAGCGGCAAGTAAAGCGTCAACATCAGTAGTAAATATTGTCTGATGAATATTGAGGTACATGTAATAAAATTAATGTTTCTAAAGACTAAGTGAGTTCCAAAATAAGGTTAATCACAGATCAGTCCAAAATTGAATACGATTGTGCTGTAAATTTTAAGTTTTGTTTACATGTTTGAAAACACATGCACACTTGTAGAAATGTGTCATTGAACGGTTGAAGTTCGATAAAATGCAATATTTATGTAACATTTATTGTCAGTATCTGTTGTGAATTCTTTAGAATAAGCTACAACAAAATAAATACTGCCTCAACTTAAATTGATGCGTTAAAAAGGATTGAATATATCGATGAAGCATTGTGCTGAAAATTGTAATGGGAAAGCTGTTTAAACAGTGTATTTTTGACAATTGTTTACACCATAAAAAACAAAATGCGATTATTGTGAGAACTCCAAGTCAATTATGATACAGAGTAAACGACACAGTTAGCAGTTGGTGCATAAATTAGCAATACCACGTACAGGTAAAAGTCGGTGGGTACTAAACAGCCAATGAAAATGCTTGTTTCAAAAACTGCAACTCGCGACCCCAATAGTGTCATCACTCAACGCATCAGTTTATCGGTCGCAGAGTGTACACCCATGTGAGATTTGCAATTATAAGCAGATCAGATAATCTGATTTTAATCAGATTGTATAACATATGTGACTAATGAACTCTATCAGTCATTTAGTGTGATGTACCAGATGTTGGAAGGAAACCAGTCCCACAACTTGACACTCAGCCTTTCAAAGCAACTAAACCTTCCATATTTGGTTATAATTCCAATAAATTCTACATATTAAGAAAGAAAATTCAGTCATCCAGCTTTTAATTGCTCACAAGTTAGGCAATCAATATTCACTTTTCCAGCCCAGTGGTCAGGCCCAGCGGTAGCACCACCCACAGACCCAGCAGTGTGTCAGAGTCCCCGTACGTCAACCGCAGTCTGGTAAGCGTCGCCTTCATGACAGATTTTGTATGATTTCCTTCATGTCTTGTTCTGTCTATGAATTGTTAAATGTAGAACATGTACTTTATTTCATTGAACAATATTAGCAAATGTAAATGAGAAATGATTTCATCTGATTGGAAAAAATTCTGTTGATTTTGTATCTGAAATATTAACCAGATTGCATAAAATGTTAACTGCAGTTCTGAAGCTCTCTGGGAAAATTCAGGTTGACATGCCATAGAGCTACAGTTCCTCCCAAACAAAAAAAATTTGCAATTTACAGCACACAAAAAAATGTGCTAGTTTTGGAGTTATTAATTGATTTCTATAAATATTCTGTACAAATATTCAATCAAAAATAATCTTCAAATATTTTATTATGTATGCCATCACTTAACTTGCCTCTGTGTTTTTAAAACCCTCCCCATCCCTGTAAAGTGAAGTAGGGTGATTTTTTTACAAATGGAGAATCTTGATCTATACTAGTATGTAAATATAACATACTTCACTTTCTGAGGATGGTTTAAATATTCCGAGTAACTTTGTTTAATGTTTCAGTATTCATATTCAGAAAGAGAGCAACCTTTTAATAAGAAACATTTTCTATTGTTCGTATTTATTACAATACGTATGTGTAAATTTAATATTCAATTGCCTATATAAATTAATTAGAATAGATCTTTGAAATAAAGCCATTATCTGCAGATTTAAAAAATCATGGCATAAAAATGAGCCTTGAGACAGTACTGGTATGTTATACGTGAACCTGTGATTAATTTCTTTGTATTAGATTTATTTATACCCTATTCTGAAAAGGATTTGATTTCTGAGTGATTGAATATATAATTTAAAGCTGACAAGTTGTACAATAATTTTTTGCAAATTTCTTAGAGGAACACTTTTTCTACTGGAAAGAGAGGTTTGTTAAATATGCTTCTAAGCTAACTTTGCTAATTAAGTACCGGTATATATCTAAAATTGCAATAAAAAACTTAAGGTGGAATAACACATCATCACAAAGTGGCCGACCTCTGATCGAAATGACATTTCGTTTTATTTAAAGGATTTTATCGACAGCAACATGTAACTTACTCCATAGCCGAGTGGATATAGTGTCGAACTTGTGATCCGTACATCCCGAGTTTGAATCCCACGGGGGCTTTTGTTGTTTCATACTGAATTAAATTTTGTTAGATATTCACTTTTTATCCCCAAACTGCAAATTATTTGCTTATTTGACATATGTACAGTTTTTTTATCATTATATTTTTCATAATCAAATATTTACATCTACCGACTATGATTCCCTCTATTTCTTACGGAATATTATAGTTAATTCATAGCTCTATAGAAAGATCCAGACTAAATTCAACACGCCCCGTGTATCAATTGGTCGAAACCTACAGCGACCTAATAAAAATCACGGACTGCACGAAACAATCATAATGATGTCAGAATTCAGTGCCCATAGAAGACAATTCGGCTGTTTCTTTTAGCTAACGTACTTATGTACGATAACAGTAACTTCCTTTTTACAATCAATTTATTAATTTGTTGAAAGAAAGATGTATATATATAAACGCCACCTTCATATCCCACATGAATCACCAAAGAAAGGATTTTATTGTTTAAATATTTTACTGTTAATTTGAGTGACATTTCCAGGTGTGTTATTCCACCTTTAAGTTAGTACAATAATGCAACGGAGTGGGTAGCCACATTGAGTGACACATGATACCAGAATTAACAAGTTTTTATAGAAAACAACTTGTTTATTGCATATTGTCTAAGCACTGTGAGCAAAGGCAATAGATGGTACTTATAACTGTGTAATCAGATATTTTTTATGGTTAAGGCTTGGTGTGCAGATTTATGCATGTGCTTGTATTAGTTTTTTATACACAATTACTTACCTAGATTTATCCAAATTTTTGATGTGCAGCTCTATATTACTGCTATATAAACAATAACGTAGATTTATTAGTAATTTAGTGTTCAACTTTATATTAGAGGTTTGGCAGACCAGCAGGTATGTGTACTTGTATGTGTAGGTTACAAGTTAGAACTATACATACCAGTACACAGTAATTTTTAGCTCACCTGAGCTGAAAGTGAGCTTTTCTGATCACTTTTTGTCCGGCGTCTGTCTGTCTGTCAGTACGTAAACTTTTTACATTTTCGACTTCTTCTCCAGAACCACTGGGCCGATTTCAACCACACTTGGCACAAAGCATCCTTAAATAAAGGGGATTTAAGTTTGTTAAAATGAAGGGCCAAGCCCTCTTTCAAGGGGAGATAATGGGGAGGGTGGGGCCTCAGTGAGGGGGGTTGAATTTTCACATTTGAATATATAGAGAAAAATCTTTTAAAATCTTCTTCTCAGAAACCGATCATGCAGAAAAGCTGCAACTTGTGTGGAAGCATGTAGGTACCTCAGGTAGGGAAGATTCAAGTTTGTTCAAATCATGATCCCTTGGGGTAGGGTGGGGCCACATTTGGGGGGGGGGGGGGGGCGGTGTCCAATTTTTACATAAGAATATATAGGGAAAAATCTTTAAAAATCATCTTCTAGAACACAAATTGTCTAGAAAAGCTCTAACTTTAGTCAGTTCAGATAGTATAGATTAAAATTTGTCAAAATCTAGGAAAAAATCTTTAAAAATCATCTTCTAAAACACAAATTGTCTAGAAAAGCTCAACTTTAGTCAGTTCAGATAGTATACATTAAAATTTGTCAAAATCTAGGAAAAATCCCTGGGGGTAGGGTGGGGCCACAATTGGGGGGTGTCCAATTTTTACATAGGAATATATAGGGAAAATTCTTTAAAAAAATCATCTTCTAAAACACAAATTGTCTAGAAAAGCTCTAACTTTAGTCAGTTCAGATAGTATAGATTAAAATTTGTCAAAATCATATTCTTCAGGAGTAGGGTTGGGCCACATGGGGGGGGGGGGTGTTAATTGTGTTCCAATTTTACAAAGGAAAACATTTAAATTATTCACAAAAACTCAAAATGTTATTATATATGATTTTACTTATATGCAAACATTTTGACATATTGTTGATTCTTTAAAATTGTTTATACTCTGGCCCCTGGACAATTTTTGGACCTCACAAGGGGTTCAAAATTTGATGTAGGTTTATAATCCATATATAAATAGTTGTTTAAATCTGATCATCTTCTTGAGAACTGCAATGCTCAATGCTTAATATGTGATATGACTGTAAAACCATCCTGTTACAAAGGGGCTTAGATAGAATGTTCTATCGTTAAAATGACAGATGTCCTACGGACCCGGTTTAACGATAAAATTCGTCCCATATACTCGCTTCGTAGCAAATAAAAAAATTATATCGCGCTATATCTCGCCTAAATTTTCATATGATTGGTCTCAAATACCTACAATGTTGCTCTTTTATAATCCCATTTTACCTCATAAACTGGTTTTGTAACGAAATCACAGCCACTTGTAACATCACATTTGAAAATTTGCTGTTTACGGTCGCCATGTTTACGATAAAATCCGAGACATTCCGAGTACGATTTCCTACGAAATGGCAGGCAATTCAAACGTGTTTATTAACAAAATGCCTAAGTACGACTAATTAAATGGATATTTTGTGGATTTAACTACATATGCATGTTCAAAAAGGTTTGTAGTGTATAAAAATGTGTTTTTCCCCTGCAGATTATTTTTAAAAGACTTAAAATCGACGCGAAGCTGATCCGCTTCGCGGCTGCTACATTGCAAGTATATGGGACGAATTCTTACTGTGACCTGAGCGTAGCCTGGTCACGGTAAGATTATTCTTTCTAAAAGGGGCTCAATGATAAACATAAGAATATGCAGGGAAATTTATTTTTTATACAGGATCTAGGATCTATTATATGACATTGTTCCGATATTTTGTATATGACTCCATAAAGCTGATTTTATTATGTCTATTGTTGCTCAGGTGAGCGATGTGGCCCATGGGCCTCTTGTTTTATATCCTCTCCTTTTAATCCGAGTCTTGATAGTCACAGTTGAAAACTGAAAATTTTAAGTGTAATCTTCATTTGAACACCATCGTTTCAAGTAAACATAAATGTATAATTTTTGTTTATCACGGATGATTAAGAGCCATGCATGTTTTTTAGGAGGAGATTATGATTTTTTTTTTTTAAACCTTTACAGTGCTCTAGAACACAAGACAGTTTAGAAAAAAAAAATATGTTTCTATGTATCGGTATTAGATTAAATATTATGGCTTTAGAAAAATAAACACATTTGTTTGAATAAATAGCCTACAAAAAAAATATAAGCTTCAAGTTCAACCTTACCTGTACTTTGCAATCTACATGTATGTTCATTCATGTACATAAGCGTAGAAATTTGTAATTACAAAAACTGATGACGCAATGCACAGATATTATTTTCTAAACATACATGTATGCGTACATGTTGGTTTGCTAAACCTGTCTAATACTGCTTTATATACAACTTGTAAACAAAAACAAGGTAGATTTTTGGTGTGCAGCTTGATATACATGTAACTGCTATAAAATTCGTAACAGCTTTTGAACAATACAAGGTATATTTAGTTTAATTTACCCAGAGTTTTGCAACTTCACTAGCCAAGAGTTTCTGATCCGCACTGCTCCTCACTAACCTCCTTCGTGAGGAGCGGTCCGGATCAGAAACCCTTGGCTATAGCGAAGATGAGAGTTTTGGTGTGCAGCTTTATAATAGCTTTTGACCTGTAATTCTTTGGGGATTTGCGGATAGTTTAGTGAAAATATCTTGTGAAATGTTGCAAATACACTGTAATCACTTTGAAATTCTAAATAAACTTTCATTTGCTTTAATTAAAGTCAGTAAGAATGGAATTTTATGTCCTCCAATGATTGGTTATAAAAATTCATTTATAAATTAATGAATAAGAACATGTACTTTAGAATATACTCAAAAGTTTTTACTTTCAAATGTTTAATATTGAATGATTTCTGACCATAAACAGTGTTTGTATATTTTAAATTTAATGATTTGGAATAGATGATAGGAATATAACTCTAGACTATTAATAATTCATGATTATCCACATTTAATTTCAATGACTAACCACAATGGCCAAATTCTTATCAAACTAAGAATTGATATTGAAAAATTCTTCAAAACACTTTAATTCCAAGTAAGATGAGTAAAGTAGCAAATGTGAATATGAACTGGGTACCAGATAACAAAAATCTCTAAGTACTGGATAAGCATCATGTATCATCTTATTCTGCATGAAAATGTAGTGGTTTTGACTGTTTCTCCTTTTTTTTTAATGCAGAAGTTCCAAAAACTAGGCACTCCATCACGGGAAAAACCAGTCCTATAAAATCCATTCCAAAGAAAGCAGCCATTAAGGGTATTTATCAGGGTCGCAGAAGTCTGGCGGTGTACAAGACCACAGCAAAGTGACTAAAGCAAAGTGACAAGACTAAAGCAAAGTGACAAGACTACAGCAAAGTGACTACAGCAAAGTGACTACAGCAATGTGACTAGACTACAGAGGGGGACAGCATAACTTGTCAACAAGTTATCAGTTGTACATGTACAATGGGAAAAGAGAGGCATTCTTGAACAGTGATTGAAATATCAATGTTTTACATAAATTAACGTTGGGTGAATTTTTAACGTTTATAAGAAAATTTCAACTGACTTCATTTTAAATAAATATCTGTTTATTATTAAATGTGTAATGATTATAATTGTACAAAGCCCTTTTCATTTTAGTTTATTGTAATTTTTTTTTGTACACATGATAATAAATATTCATTGTTTGATCACATCATTGAAGACCAAGTACATTTAAAACAATGAATGGATTGTGTTAATCCAAGTTCATAGACCATCTGAACCTTAAGGGAGCTGCATACATATCTTAATTCTGTCAGTTATGATCATAAACATAATCAATAGGCCATTTTATTTTTATTAGTTGTTTTTTCAGGTCCAACTGACCAAAATTTTCAAGAATTTGAAATAAAATAAAATTTTCAAGAATTTGAAATAAAATTAAATTTTCAAGAATTTGAAATAAAATAAAATTTTGGAATTTTTCTCCTTTTAAAAATTTGAACTTCAACCGAAATATAACTGAAGGCTGTTAACCAAACTATTATATTTATATTTGTTAAGATAATCAGCATGAAGATAAAATGAGATTTAAACATTAGCTTTCAGAAAAAAAAGAAAGTTGGTGGAAGATCAGTAAGTGTAACTATTACCTCAATAATTAGGGGGGATGTCTTAATTTTTTTTTTATCCAACATGCTGACAAATTTTGGGGGTAAAAATACTCAAAAAACAACTAATTAAAAAAGTAGCCCTAGGTACTTACCTATGTTATATTATCATCTATAACTTTAGTGTTAATTTTCATGAAAACGGTATTGGTTGTTGGTATAGTGTTATTCAAATGTATAAAACTATATCTTGTGTAGTTATAGCCTGAGCTCACTATCTGTGTTCTGGAATTTGATTAGCTTGAAACTGATAAATGTAAAACTGCATTGAGAAAGTCTGAGCCCAGCTTTGTTTGTTACAGTCAATCAGTGTGTTGTTTTTCTTCCATTATGACAGGTTTCCCCATCTGCTTCAATAGTTTAATTAAACAAGATGAAAGAAAAAGTTTTATGCAGAGGTGGGAAGCAGACAGTCTTTTACAGAGGCCTGTCATGTTGGACTCTTGATATTGTGATATCTCATTGTGATCATGAATACTTCTAATAAATTTTACAGAATATGACTGAGTTTCAAGGAAGTTTTTTATTTTGCTGATACATGTATTACGAATATTGACTATTCGTCTATATAGAGTTATATAGTGGGAATATTCTACCGAATATAACAATGTGATGTATTTATTTAATAGTGTTTTGTTGTGCATGTACTATGCTCAAATAGTAATCAGTGTTTAGGCATAGTACATGTACAGCACAGCACTATAGTTATTATTAAACCGACTGTTGTATATACAGACGTGCTTTGCTATAAGTAGCTGTGACGTTTTAGTGTTGTCTATTATCATAAAAATAATCACCGGAAAAGCAAGTGTTTGTTCTTTCAAATCAATCGATTTGATTGATTATTTAATCAACAAGTTGCTGTACAATTTAAAAAAATTCAACAAATGTTTATGTTCTTTTCAAGAAATGAGCCATGATTGACCTTACCAAGAAAACGAGTTGTTTAGCAGACGAAATCTCACTGAATTTTTTTTCTTGTACATTCTTTATCAAGCTTCGTTTAAAAAAGTGTTTTTTGTGATGCTCATGTACAATTTCTTTGATAAATGTTCAATTAATTCGTTCGAAAATTTATCAGAAACTCTAACTTAAAAATTACCGTCAATAATGAGGTGTTTTTGGAAAGATTAATAATTTCAATTGCTTGATGTCAATCATACATGTATCTACGTAAAACTGCCATATACATCATTGGCTAACATAGCGTAACGGTAACGTGTTGGGCTTTTAGATGTAATGATTTTAGGGTCAAGTGTTCGGAGCCTGCTGTCAGCGCTTGTAAGATTTTCGTTGAAAACATTTGCCGTGCTCCATTTCTGCATTGTATGCTTACGCTATATTAAGTTACAAACCCTTTATATACTATGCGAAAAAAGATGAGTATTGAATATATAGCGACAAACTGACAGGAGGCATAATAATATGTGATATGATAATGTATCATATTGTAACAGTCCAGTGATTTGACAGATGGGTTTTGTAAAGAGTTATTGAACCTGATTATTGTTGACTTGTAGTAAAGTTGAAATGAGCATGTGTATTTACTTACGATAGGAGTTAATCGTGCTATTCAGTCTAGGCGGACTCCGAAAACGGAGTATTTGGCACCGTCATGCATTGCGATTTTCTCAACTTCCGTTTTGTAGCTAATGTAAATAATGGAGAGTTACCTCCCTTCTCCGTGAAAACGTGATTGAAAAATAGATCAAAATCCTTCAGAAGCGTAAACAAAAATTAAAAACGATACAGAAATGGTTAATTTTAAAATTATACTTCAAAAGAAAGGCGAAAATGTTTCGGTAAACAGCAGGAAAAATAAACACAAAAATTTTAATTCACACGTGGTCGACCAGGACTTGTAAGATTAAAAAATCAGACTTCAAATTAAAACTTGGAAGTATGGAGATGGAAATGTAAATGTTGCATTAGTTTTCAAGTCTTGAATAAAGGTGATGTTTTTAAAAAAATACGACTAATTACGATGTATACAAGGTTTTAAGAAGTGCTGACTGAGCGAGTCATCGCGTGTTCAACAGAACGGTGTAATGACTACAAACGGGATATAAAACTCACGGTAATAGTTCCTTTCACATCATAGCCCATAAATAATCTTTAATCATAGTGAAATCATGAAAAAAACATTAGTTTATTTACTTTTATTGATATCGTCATCGGAAACAGAATTGACCAACTTTGACAGCAAATAAAATTTAAACGTATTTCAGACCTGCATATGAATAATCCGCTTTGCACGATCAATTTTCCTGAGTGCCCTGTTTTCACGTAAAAATGGGATATTTTGAATAACTGCGCATGCGCCGAACTCTTTTTCGGAGTATTTTTACTTTTGAGAAATCACTTCCGTTTACTCCGTTTTCGGAGTCCGCCCAGACTGTTCACCATGGGCATCCCCATTTGTGCTGGTCAGAAAGAAGTCTGGGAAAATTAGGCCATGTGTGGATTATAGACGATTGAATTCAGTGACACGGAAAGATGCGTATCCACTTCCGCGAATACAGGAGTGTCTTGACACTGTATCAGGAGCGAGCCTATTTTCGACATTCGATCTGACATCTGGGTATCATCAAGTCCCCATGAGGAATGAGGACATACCCAAGACTGCCTTTGCAACCAAATACGGATTGTATGAATTCAAGTCAATGCCATTTGGTTTGTGTAACTCCCCAGCTACTTTCCAGCGGTTAATGGAACTGGTACTACACGGGCTACAATGGCAAACCTGTTTGATATATCTCGATGACGTAATAGTGTACTCATCAACATTTGATGAACATATCCGCAGAATAGAAGGAGTACTAGAGAGAGTAAATAAAGCTGGACTTAAGCTGAAACCAGAAAAATGCCAACTCCTTAAACCTGATGTTACTTTCCTGGGCCATATTGTTTCCGGAGGAGGAATCCGCCCAAACCCTGATAATGTACAGAAATTGGTTCATTGGCCTACACCAAAGAACATCACGGAAGTTCGCCAAGTTCTGGGAATGGGTAGTTACTATCGTAGGTTCATTAGGAATTTCTCCACAATTGTCAGTCCTCTTACAAACTTATTAAAGAAGGGCACTCACTCACTCAGATTTTGAATGGACAGAATCATGCCAAAGAGCCTTAGAAACACTCAAAGCAGCCTTAACTGGTCCAGAGGTAATGGGTTATCCACGAGATGAGGATGGGTATATTCTCGACACAGACGCAAGTAATGTTGGAATAGGAGCTGTCCTAACTCAGATTCAGGATGGTCGTGAAAGAGTAATTGCATATGGAAGCAAGACGCTTAACAAATCTGAACGCAATTATTGCATAACTGACAAGGAGCTGCTTGCTGTCAAGTATTTTGTAGAATACTACCGGCAGTATCTGCTGGGTAGGAAATTCCTGATTCGTACTGACCACCAAGCTTTAATATGGCTATGCAGTCTTAAAGAACCCAAAGGGAGGATTGCCAGGTGGATGGAAATTCTGTCCGCCTTTGACTTCGAAATACAACATCGTCCTGGGAACAAACATAACAATGCTGACACCATGTCCAGACATATGGATTTGACAAACTCTGAGGGTACTGAGCATGCAGGCCTGAGATGTGGACCATGTACCAAGTGTCAACGTCGAACACATGAGATGCAAGGCTCCCTGGGTCAAGCTGAAATTGGGAACACCTCACAGGGAGGGAAGACACAAGTAGTAAGGACCCGCACACAGTCGGCAGAAGATACATGGACACCCTGGACAGGAGGATATTCCAATGAGCAATTGAAGGAATTACAAGAGAACGATGAACACATTGGGCCTATTTTGAAGTTTAAGAGAGATAACCATAGACCAGAGGGGAAGGAAATGGAAAAATATAGCCCAGCAACCCGACATTATTGGCAAGTATGGTCTTCACTTGAGGAAAGAGAAGGCCTGCTGTTCAAAACATTTGTATCCAGAGATGGAACTGGACCTCATAGCCAATTCCTAGTACCGGAGAATCTGAAATCTGAAGTTTTGTACCAAATGCATAATTCGGTTCTATCAGGACATTTGGGGAAAAAGAAAACTCATCAAAAGATAAAACAGAGATTTTATTAGTACGAGATGAAGGAAGATATCCAAATATGGATTGCAAAATGCGACATTTGTTCAGCAAATAAACCACTTACAAAGACTCAAAGAGCTCCTCTTGGCCAGATGCAAGTTGGTGCCCCCATGGACAGAGTAGCCACAGACCTACTTGGCCCCCTTCCAGTAACACCTAGAGGCAACCGCTACATACTCACCATGACAGATTATTTTACCAAGTGGGTGGAGGTAATACCTGTGCCAGACCAGACTGCTGTTACCTGTGCCAATGTGATGTTAAATGAGTTTATCTGTAGATATGGATGTCCTTTAGCAATCCACTCAGATCAAGGTCGTTGTTATGAGAGTGAAATCTTTCAACAATTGTGTGAGCTTTTTGAAGTTCGCAAAACCCGCACAAGTCCCAGGAACCCAAAGTGTAATGGCCAGGTTGAAAGGTTCAACCGTACTCTGTTGGGAATGATCAAGTCCTATATCAGGGGAGAGCAAAGAGACTGGGATCTCTATTTAGGTTGTCTGTCTGGAGCTTACCGTGCTACCCAACACGAGTCAACTGGACTTACACCAAATCTTCTGATGCTGGGTAGGGAGGTGAGGTTACCTTCCGACGTGACCCAAGGAGGGTTGCCGCTGGAAATGGTGAAATCTAGCAGTAGCCCTGCTGACTATATTCTGCATGTTTGAAAAAAAAATGTAACATGCACACAAAGTAGCTAGGAAACATTTAGAGAAATCTTTTCAAAAGAGAAAGCATCTTTATGACTCTAGGGCTAAGCTTAAGATCTATAATGTTAATGATAGGGTCTGGTACCAAGAGGACTTACGCCGAGGAGGCACTTGTCCAAAATTGCAACCAATTTATATAGGGCCCTGTTTGATAACAAAGAAACTTAGTGAACTGAACTTTGAGATTAAGCTACCAAAGGGTCGATGTGTTGTAGTGAATCACGACAAACTAAAACCTTATAACTCCGAAATGACTGAAAAGACTTAATTTAAAAAAAAAAAAAAAAAAAAAGATTACTTATGGACATCCATAGTTGTAGGAAACATGGGTGGGCAAATGAATAGGGGAGAATATTTTTACAGTGTCATTTGTTGAAACATGTATTATAACCATAGTTTTGTACTTTTAGTGACTAGAACTTATTACCATGTCCAAGATGTCAGGACTGAAGAGAGGGCGAGCATACAAATGTACCAAATGTCAAGACTATGTGGCAGAGAAGGGGAGGATGGAGACCCACTACTACAAACACCATTTGTCTCCGCGAGACTCTCCATTTTATTGCAATCTGTGTAATTATAGTGCCAAGACTTTTTCAGATCTGAGGCGCCATACCTTAACATTCTTACCTCATGAGCGGGAGAAGATGGAGATGATGAGACGGGGGGAATTCATCAGTGACGAACATTACCTACAGAGGAATGCCAACCCATATAGATTCACACTGGCGGATTATATACTGCTTAATCGGGAGGAGTCAGCTACCCACTGGGAGGCAAGGAAGAAGTCCAAGCCAGATGATGAGTTATGTCCTGTTGTAAACCAGTCTCCAGTGGCCACAGCTGAGAAAGCTGGGCCATCCCCTGCTGCTCCAGTACCTGCCATCGCTGAGAACTTCCTTGATCAGCTACTAGGAAGTGGTGAAGTTATGGAAATTCCAGAACCAACCCTAGTTAGAAATGATGTTGGGACACAAACAGACATCACCGGAGAGGTGACCACCGGAGAGGTGACCCTTCAAGGAATAATGCGGGCAGTGGAACAACTCCAGACTCTGGTAGTGGTGGAGCTGGGAGGACTAAAGAGGGCCGTAGGAAGACTTCAGGGAGCAGTGAGACCACAACCAGGAGAGGATGGCGCCATTGATCCAGAGGTACAACAAGGACAGGCCAAGGTAGACCGCAGGATGGGACCATACAGGACATTGAATTCATATAGGGACACTTATCGGAATTGTATGTGATTGTGTTATATGGAACTGTGCTAAATGATATTCTAATATAGTGAATATGATGGACTTTGAATTTAAATATTGTATGTGTACATTATAGCAAAAGTTCTTATTTCAGAGACATGTCATATTATTAGAATGTATTACTTGATTATTGTATATTGTAAGGTAGACAGTTTGACCTGAATGTGTAAATTTGACATTTGTTTAATCTAAGTCATTTGTGAGGACACAAATGTTTTGAGAGGGGAGTAGTGTAACAGTCCAGTGATTTGACAGATGGGTTTTGTAAAGAGTTATTGAACCTGATTATTGTTGACTTGTAGTAAAGTTGAAATGAGCATGTGTATTTACTTGACATTGCAGGAATATGTATACTGTATGCTTTTCATGTAGTCGATAGGTGATTATTAACCAGTTTAAGTGATTTGTCTGGATTGGAACAGTTTGTGCACATGTTTTGAGTTACGTAGAAATCAGCTGATAATAGCTGTAGTGAAGTTGCAGTATTTTAGCTTACTTTATATGTCAGGGACTTTTAATTGGTATCCTGTGGTTGGTGAACCATAGTTTTATTGCTGAAGTCATATTTTCTTTTAGTTTAACCTGTTTCCAGTTGATTTTCGGTGATTATCGTCTTGTTGTAAACCGACAGGAATTGTTGACACACTTTGTCGTCGTAATTACGGGATGTCGAGCCCGATCGTAAATGTTACGATAGTTTTGGGAATTTTGGAGTTATAATCGTGCTATTTGTGGTATTAAATGGATAATGATTTACTTATTGCGATTTAAGAATCTATTTGGTGATTATTTTTTATTCATGATAGTTGTCTAGTATGTAGTTATTAGATTTTCTATGGACTTTGCCGCTTACGGGAAATGTCACGAGAGATTCTCCAACATGTTTCCAAGGTATCCAACACTTTCCAACTTTTACGTCAGGTTTTGGTATAAAAGTGAGAGTTTTAGGGAATTTAGGTCTTCTGCTAGGAAAGCTGCATATTAGTGGTAAGGATTTAGAAGTTAGCATGGGTTGGGCGTTTCTTCTTTTAATTTAGACTTTAAAATGACTTTTAAATTTATTTTAAGAAGAGCCAGGGTTATTTCCAGCACATTTTAGAGACTTTTGGAATATTGGTGAAACTTTATAGGAAATTTTGGTCATTTTAGTGAATTTTCATTGAGGAATAAGACTTTGTTGAAATTTGCTGTTTGTTTGGAATTTTTGGTAAACTGGTGATAATTTTTAGAATTTATTGAAATTATTTCAAGTTGTTTTCATCAGATTTAGGTAATTTATTCATTTAGCTGAGGAAGCTAGTGAATTTCTAAATTTTGTTGTTGTTTCACAACGGAATTCAGACTTAGGAATTTACTGGAATTTTATTAGGCTTGGAAATTGATTAGGAAATTAGGTTCAAGGGATTAAGTTTAAGTTTTGGTTTTTACTTTCATCCAGGAGGTCTGGGAGAGAGTTTGAGAGTTAGGGATTTGAACTTTGGAGTCTTACTTTTCCAACATATGCATTGTGGGAGAAGTTGGTTATATACAGATAGAATAGGTGACTACACTATAAGAGACAGACTGAGACAGAAATTAGATTTGTTGTTTGTTCACTTGAGATAATTATCATAATAAACTGTAAAATTTGTATTTTGTATCATTTCAAATACAGATATTTACAAGGTTTTCTGAAAGTTGAAGGTTTCCAACCTAGTTGGGAATGTAAGGATAGTAAAGATTAAGAACTGAGTCAGAAGAAACTGAGTATTAAGAGAATATTATTGACTTCCTTAGAACCTAGATTGTAAAAGGCTTTATAAGTAGAGAAGGAAAGCTGAGAGATTTCGTTGATTAATAAATTTAGTGTAATTTAGAGAGCGCGGGTTAATAATAGGAGGTATAAGTTGTAGACAGTGGTGAGTGATACAGTTGTTATTAGATAAAGGGAGATAACTTCGTGTTGTGAAATAAAATTTAAGGTGTTAAATTTTAAACCACTGTGTCACATAAGCCTCCTAGCTCAGTTGAGCCGTGTAACGCAAGCCTTGCCACGGAAAATAAGACAACCCCCTAGTGAGTCTCTCTCGGACAGAGGGAGAGACCCGTTACACTTGGCGTCGCCGGTAGGATTTGTACTTCCAACCAAGGAGTGTTGGTACCACAAATCCAGTGAAACGAACATCTCTAACAACAACGATGGTGAAGAGAAGACCACAGGCCTCAACAATATCTAAACAAAAGGGAAGTCATGCTGAAAATGATGAGATACAACAGGCTACAGATGACGAGATGAACATTGGGACCTTGATTGTCACTGAAGGAGAAACTACAGATTATGAAACCACAGCAAATGAATTTGGGTCATCTGAGGAAGATGACATTCCAAATACTGTCAGACCACAGATCAACGTTGAAGCAGAAGTCCATATGGGAAGCAGTCCATCACACCCCAACATTAGACAAAATGCAGGATTAGATAGTGTAAGGAGACCAACACCAGTAAGGCAGGTTGGAAGACCTGGATTACGGAGAAAGCTACAAAACACTGATCCAACAGAACAGCCAACTCCTACTAGAAATTCTTCCATTGAGGCAGGAGACAATTCACCTGGCATTTACAATGCAGTAAAAGGAGCCTTGAAGGAAATGACAAGTCAGATAGTATCTGCCATCCAAACAGCCTTTGAAGGATTCACTAACCATCAGAATGCTGATAATGCTTCGGATAAACTGAAGAATGGTAAATCTTCTGACCGCCTTGCGAGGAGCATGGCAAATCAGAAGAAACTTCGCTCTATATCCAGGTACCATACTCAACCTCCCTCATCTTCAGAGGAGGAGACAGAACCCATAATCAGGAGAAGGTCATCAAATGGCAGTGTTAAGACCAGTGAAATTTTCCAGCCAACTAACAAAGGCCAGAAATCAAGTGTGAAGTTACCAGCTTTTACAGGAACGACTGAAAAATGGGAAGTTTGGTACAACAGATTTGAGGCTGTAGCCCACATTGAACATTGGACACAGGAGGAAAAGCTGAGTGAAATCCTCCCACGGCTACAAGGAGTAGCCGGGGAGTTCACATACGGACAGTTACCCACCTCAGTCCTAAGCAACTACAAACGCTTGCTGAAGGAGCTGCAAAGCAGATTTGGTGAAGTGGAAACAGCCAAACTTTACATCATGCAGTTTACACGCAGAAACCAACGGCCTGGTGAGTCAGCCGAGGAGTACTCTTCCGAGCTTAAACGTTTGTATGATAAAGCTTATAAAAACAGAGGTGTCTCAATCAGACAGGAGGACTTGCTAAGGAGATTCCTGCTGGGACTCCGTGACCAGAAAACCAGGATTTATGTGGAACTGAATAAAGAACCAGAGACAATTGAGGATGCGGTATATCATGTGGTACATTACTTGGAGACCACCAGATATCCCCACAATCCAGAAGACAGTGACAGGAAGGAAAAGAAACCCACAAGACAGGTCAATGCTCCAATCAAGCCGAAACCTGTTAAGAAATCAGTCCAACCAGAGGAAAAACCATTGGCAGGATGGAGGTCTGCACAACAGAAACCCCAAACAGGTGCTCCTAGAACTATCACCATGCAGGAAGGAGATCTCCAAGACCTGGTAAATCAATTGGTGGATGAAAGAATAAAATCTCAGCTACAGATGCAGTCTAAAGAGAGATCTTCTAATTCCAATCAATGGCCAGGGAGGAGGAATAGTTCCGCAGACACCTTAGCTGTAAGAACATCTTACGATAGTAATATGCAAGCACCATGGAGACATGCAGATCCTCAAACAAGTAGAGTAAATAATGGAATTTGCTTTGCTTGTGGCCAAAATGGACATTTTGCCAGGAGCTGTCCACTAAGGAATCAGCAGAAAAGCCATAACAATGAGGGAAGATTCCAACAGAGTACTCCCAGTTCTGCCTATCAGCAATCCAACGATATCCAGCGAAGTGGAGATGTAAACTTGGTAAACAGTTCCTCTCCAGTTTTGACCCACTCATCGTCAAACTAGAGAGGGTCACTCCTGTTGACCAGGGAGTGACCAGACTGAAGGGAAAGATAATGGTCATAAGGAAATGCGGGAAATGACACAACCAATAGGAATTAACAACCCCAGTGACAGCAGTGTCACACAAATTGCAAGGCAACTCATGAGGAGTGAGGGCATCTACATAAAAGGGAAGATTCAAGGCATGAAGGTCATGTTCACAGTCGACACGGGAGCTATCCGTACAGTGCTGTCAGACCAAGCCTACAGGAAGATCCCGGAGGATGTACGACCCCACTTAGAGAAGTCTTACATGTTAACAAGTGTAAATGGCCAACCTCTGATGGAAATGGGGAAAGCCAAGTTCCAGTTCGAGTTAGGAAAACTGAAGTTTGATGAGGAGATAGTTGTTGCTGAAATTGAAGATGAGGCTTTATTGGGCTTAGATGTACTTATGAAGGGTCCAGGGGGACCGGCAGATATTCGTCTTAGTGAAGGTGTCATCCTGTTGAATGGTTGTTCCGTCCCTTGCATTCAGAACCATCAACCCTGCAGACTGAGGAAAGTCCGTGCTGCTGAGGATTATCAGATTCCCGCCAGATCAGAAATGATAATAGATGTATTTGTTGATAGAGAGGAAGATGATTGTTGTGACGAGTCAAAAGATTTTATAGTGGAACCAGTGGAAAAGTTTACAGAGAGATACCCATTGTTAATGGCGAGCACATTGGTGGAAATTAACAATAGCGTAACGAGTAAAATAAGGTTAATGAATCCCTCTGAGGAAGAGGTGATCATTCAGCAAGATACCGAGATTGGGGAAGCTGAAAAATTGGAAGAGAACATTATTGTTAACTACTGAAAATGAAAATGAAGTTGGGATCAGTACAGCAGTTAGGAGAATTCAGTTGAAGGACCCTACACAACCCATAATGTGGGATACCAATGAAGGGATAATCAGATCAGTAGCTATGGGTGGAACTTCAGAAGGAGGCAAAAGTGGAGTTGTGCCCCTTTACTTAATGGAGCTGTACCATGACGCAACTAAGGATAGATCGGAGGAAGAGAAAACCATTGTTTCAGCATTGCTGAGGAAATATTCAACAGCTTTTTCAGAACATGACCAAGACCTTGGCTTCACTACTTTAGTTCATCATGCCATTGACACCGGAGACGCTAGACCAATTAAGCAGCCACCTCGACGAGTACCATTTGCTCTCGCTGGAGAAGAGCAGAAAGTCATACGGGAGATGGAGAACCAGGGCGTCATTCAGAGATCCTGTTCACCATGGGCATCCCCACTTGTGCTGGTCAGAAAGAAGTCTGGGAAAATTAGGCCATGTGTGGATTATAGACGATTGAATTCAGTGACACAGAAAGATGCGTATCCACTTTCGCGAATACAGGAGTGTCTTGACACTGTATCAGGAGCGAGCCTTAATTTTCGACATTCGATCTGACATCTGGGTATCATCAAGTCCCCATGAGGAATGAGGACATACCCAAGACTGCCTTTGCAACCAAATACGGATTGTATGAATTCAAGTCAATGCCATTTGGTTTGTGTAACTCCCCAGCTACTTTCCAGCGGTTAATGGAACTGGTACTACACGGGCTACAATGGCAAACCTGTTTGATATATCTCGATGACGTAATAGTGTACTCATCAACATTTGATGAACATATCCGCAGAATAGAAGGAGTACTAGAGAGAGTAAATAAAGCTGGACTTAAGCTGAAACCAGAAAAATGCCAACTCCTTAAACCTGATGTTACTTTCCTGGGCCATATTGTTTCCGGAGGAGGAATCCGCCCAAACCCTGATAATGTACAGAAATTGGTTCATTGGCCTACACCAAAGAACATCACGGAAGTTCGCCAAGTTCTGGGAATGGGTAGTTACTATCGTAGGTTCATTAGGAATTTCTCCACAATTGTCAGTCCTCTTACAAACTTATTAAAGAAGGGCACTCACTCACTCAGATTTTGAATGGACAGAATCATGCCAAAGAGCCTTAGAAACACTCAAAGCAGCCTTAACTGGTCCAGAGGTAATGGGTTATCCACGAGATGAGGATGGGTATATTCTCGACACAGACGCAAGTAATGTTGGAATAGGAGCTGTCCTAACTCAGATTCAGGATGGTCGTGAAAGAGTAATTGCATATGGAAGCAAGACGCTTAACAAATCTGAACGCAATTATTGCATAACTGACAAGGAGCTGCTTGCTGTCAAGTATTTTGTAGAATACTACCGGCAGTATCTGCTGGGTAGGAAATTCCTGATTCGTACTGACCACCAAGCTTTAATATGGCAATGCAGTCTTAAAGAACCCAAAGGGAGGATTGCCAGGTGGATGGAAATTCTGTCCGCCTTTGACTTCGAAATACAACATCGTCCTGGGAACAAACATAACAATGCTGACACCATGTCCAGACATATGGATTTGACAAACTCTGAGGGTACTGAGCATGCAGGCCTGAGATGTGGACCATGTACCAAGTGTCAACGTCGAACACATGAGATGCAAGGCTCCCTGGGTCAAGCTGAAATTGGGAACACCTCACAGGGAGGGAAGACACAAGTAGTAAGGACCCGCACACAGTCGGCAGAAGATACATGGACACCCTGGACAGGAGGATATTCCAATGAGCAATTGAAGGAATTACAAGAGAACGATGAACACATTGGGCCTATTTTGAAGTTTAAGAGAGATAACCATAGACCAGAGGGGAAGGAAATGGAAAAATATAGCCCAGCAACCCGACATTATTGGCAAGTATGGTCTTCACTTGAGGAAAGAGAAGGCCTGCTGTTCAAAACATTTGTATCCAGAGATGGAACTGGACCTCATAGCCAATTCCTAGTACCGGAGAATCTGAAATCTGAAGTTTTGTACCAAATGCATAATTCGGTTCTATCAGGACATTTGGGGAAAAAGAAAACTCATCAAAAGATAAAACAGAGATTTTATTGGTACGAGATGAAGGAAGATATCCAAATATGGATTGCAAAATGCGACATTTGTTCAGCAAATAAACCACTTACAAAGACTCAAAGAGCTCCTCTTGGCCAGATGCAAGTTGGTGCCCCCATGGACAGAGTAGCCACAGACCTACTTGGCCCCCTTCCAGTAACACCTAGAGGCAACCGCTACATACTCACCATGACAGATTATTTTACCAAGTGGGTGGAGGTAATACCTGTGCCAGACCAGACTGCTGTTACCTGTGCCAATGTGATGTTAAATGAGTTTATCTGTAGATATGGATGTCCTTTAGCAATCCACTCAGATCAAGGTCGTTGTTATGAGAGTGAAATCTTTCAACAATTGTGTGAGCTTTTTGAAGTTCGCAAAACCCGCACAAGTCCCAGGAACCCAAAGTGTAATGGCCAGGTTGAAAGGTTCAACCGTACTCTGTTGGGAATGATCAAGTCCTATATCAGGGGAGAGCAAAGAGACTGGGATCTCTATTTAGGTTGTCTGTCTGGAGCTTACCGTGCTACCCAACACGAGTCAACTGGACTTACACCAAATCTTCTGATGCTGGGTAGGGAGGTGAGGTTACCTTCCGACGTGACCCAAGGAGGGTTGCCGCTGGAAATGGTGAAATCTAGCAGTAGCCCTGCTGACTATATTCTGCATGTTTGAAAAAAAAATGTAACATGCACACAAAGTAGCTAGGAAACATTTAGAGAAATCTTTTCAAAAGAGAAAGCATCTTTATGACTCTAGGGCTAAGCTTAATAAGATCTATAATGTTAATGATAGGGTCTGGTACCAAGAGGACTTACGCCGAGGAGGCACTTGTCCAAAATTGCAACCAATTTATATAGGGCCCTGTTTGATAACAAAGAAACTTAGTGAACTGAACTTTGAGATTAAGCTACCAAAGGGTCGATGTGTTGTAGTGAATCACGACAAACTAAAACCTTATAACTCCGAAATGACTGAAAAGACTTAATTTAAAAAAAAAAAAAAAAAAAAAGATTACTTATGGACATCCATAGTTGTAGGAAACATGGGTGGGCAAATGAATAGGGGAGAATATTTTTACAGTGTCATTTGTTGAAACATGTATATATAACCATAGTTTTGTACTTTTAGTGACTAGAACTTATTACCATGTCCAAGATGTCAGGACTGAAGAGAGGGCGAGCATACAAATGTACCAAATGTCAAGACTATGTGGCAGAGAAGGGGAGGATGGAGACCCACTACTACAAACACCATTTGTCTCCGCGAGACTCTCCATTTTATTGCAATCTGTGTAATTATAGTGCCAAGACTTTTTCAGATCTGAGGCGCCATACCTTAACATTCTTACCTCATGAGCGGGAGAAGATGGAGATGATGAGTAGGGGGGAATTCATCAGTGACGAACATTACCTACAGAGGAATGCCAACCCATATAGATTCACACTGGCGGATTATATACTGCTTAATCGGGAGGAGTCAGCTACCCACTGGAAGGCAAGGAAGAAGTCTAAGCCAGATGATGAGTTATGTCCTGTTGTAAACCAGTCTCCAGTGGCCACAGCTGAGAAAGCTGGGCCATCCCCTGCTGCTCCAGTACCTGCCATCGCTGAGAACTTCCTTGATCAGCTACTAGGAAGTGGTGAAGTTTTGGAAATTCCAGAACCAACCCTAGTTAGAAATGATGTTGGGACACAAACAGACATCACCGGAGAGGTGACCACCGGAGAGGTGACCCTTCAAGGAATAATGCGGGCAGTGGAACAACTCCAGACTCTGGTAGTGGTGGAGCTGGGAGGACTAAAGAGGGCCGTAGGAAGACTTCAGGGAGCAGTGAGACCACAACCAGGAGAGGATGGCGCCATTGATCCAGAGGTACAACAAGGACAGGCCAAGGTAGACCGCAGGATGGGACCATACAGGACATTGAATTCATATAGGGACACTTATCGGAATTGTATGTGATTGTGTTATATGGAACTGTGCTAAATGATATTCTAATATAGTGAATATGATGGACTTTGAATTTAAATATTGTATGTGTACATTATAGCAAAAGTTCTTATTTCAGAGACATGTCATATTATTAGAATGTATTACTTGATTATTGTATATTGTAAGGTAGACAGTTTGACCTGAATGTGTAAATTTGACATTTGTTTAATCTAAGTCATTTGTGAGGACACAAATGTTTTGAGAGGGGAGTAGTGTAACAGTCCAGTGATTTGACAGATGGGTTTTGTAAAGAGTTATTGAACCTGATTATTGTTGACTTGTAGTAAAGTTGAAATGAGCATGTGTATTTACTTGACATTGCAGGAATATGTATAATGTATGCTTTTCATGTAGTCGATAGGTGATTATTAACCAGTTTAAGTGATTTGTCTGGATTGGAACAGTTTGTGCACATGTTTTGAGTTACGTAGAAATCAGCTGATAATAGCTGTAGTGAAGTTGCAGTATTTTAGCTTACTTTATATGTCAGGGACTTTTAATTGGTATCCTGTGGTTGGTGAACCATAGTTTTATTGCTGAAGTCATATTTTCTTTTAGTTTAACCTGTTTCCAGTTGATTTTCGGTGATTATCGTCTTGTTGTAAACCGACAGGAATTGTTGACACACTTTGTCGTCGTAATTACGGGATGTCGAGCCCGATCGTAAATGTTACGATAGTTTTGGGAATTTTGGAGTTATAATCGTGCTATTTGTGGTATTAAATGGATAATGATTTACTTATTGCGATTTAAGAATCTATTTGGTGATTATTTTTTATTCATGATAGTTGTCTAGTATGTAGTTATTAGATTTTCTATGGACTTTGCCGCTTACGGGAAATGTCACGAGAGATTCTCCAACATGTTTCCAAGGTATCCAACACTTTCCAACTTTTACGTCAGGTTTTGGTATAAAAGTGAGAGTTTTAGGGAATTTAGGTCTTCTGCTAGGAAAACTGCATATTAGTGGTAAGGATTTAGAAGTTAGCATGGGTTGGGCGTTTCTTCTTTTAATTTAGACTTTAAAATGACTTTTAAATTTATTTTAAGAAGAGCCAGGGTTATTTCCAGCACATTTTAGAGACTTTTGGAATATTGGTGAAACTTTATAGGAAATTTTGGTCATTTTAGTGAATTTTCATTGAGGAATAAGACTTTGTTGAAATTTGCTGTTTGTTTGGAATTTTTGGTAAACTGGTGATAATTTTTAGAATTTATTGAAATTATTTCAAGTTGTTTTCATCAGATTTAGGTAATTTATTCATTTAGCTGAGGAAGCTAGTGAATTTCTAAATTTTGTTGTTGTTTCACAACGGAATTCAGACTTAGGAATTTACTGGAATTTTATTAGGCTTGGAAATTGATTAGGAAATTAGGTTCAAGGGATTAAGTTTAAGTTTTGGTTTTTACTTTCATCCAGGAGGTCTGGGAGAGAGTTTGAGAGTTAGGGATTTGAACTTTGGAGTCTTACTTTTCCAACATATGCATTGTGGGAGAAGTTGGTTATATACAGATAGAATAGGTGACTACACTATAAGAGACAGACTGAGACAGAAATTAGATTTGTTGTTTGTTCACTTGAGATAATTATCATAATAAACTGTAAAATTTGTATTTTGTATCATTTCAAATACAGATATTTACAAGGTTTTCTGAAAGTTGAAGGTTTCCAACCTAGTTGGGAATGTAAGGATAGTAAAGATTAAGAACTGAGTCAGAAGAAACTGAGTATTAAGAGAATATTATTGACTTCCTTAGAACCTAGATTGTAAAAGGCTTTATAAGTAGAGAAGGAAAGCTGAGAGATTTCGTTGATTAATAAATTTAGTGTAATTTAGAGAGCGCGGGTTAATAATAGGAGGTATAAGTTGTAGACAGTGGTGAGTGATACAGTTGTTATTAGATAAAGGGAGATAACTTCGTGTTGTGAAATAAAATTTAAGGTGTTAAATTTTAAACCACTGTGTCACATAAGCCTCCTAGCTCAGTTGAGCCGTGTAACGCAAGCCTTGCCACGGAAAATAAGACAACCCCCTAGTGAGTCTCTCTCGGACAGAGGGAGAGACCCGTTACAATATGATACTATATTGTTTCATATATATGATGATAATATTGTATAAGGTGATCAAATACAAAAATGTATAACATGATACAATATCATTATATTATACAATATCTTATCTTCATACAATGTCATATCATATGTTACAATATCATATTGTATCATTATATTATACTGTACAGTATTATATTGTATCATGATATATATTGTTTAGTATCATAGGATGCAATATCATATTTTATTGTATTGAATGATAAACATTGTATCTTACAATACCTTATGAAATGAACATATTTAAGGAATAAGGAATCATTCTTTGAGTATTATGAGGTGATAATTTTGGTCAGGGCATGATAGATTTGATCACGCCCCGACCGAAATTATCACCTCATAATATTCAAAGAATGATTCCTTATTACTTATATTTACATAATTTTAAACCATCGTACAATTAAATATTAAATATAAATAAGCAAACCCCGCTGGTGCCTCAATTTGGCGTCATTTGAAGTTATGGGTTATATAGTACAAAATCGATACGTAGTGTTATCACAGACAAAGACACTGGAAAATGTAAATATATGAATATCAAACAATTTTTAACATATGATATACGATATTGTGTTAATACAGTATCCATGAATATCCAAGATCGTTAACTATGATTTTCAGTTAACATAATAGAGGCGGTCTCATAAAGGTGATGCCTCGTCTCGGTGAGCTTTGTAATCTGTGGTTACCCATGTTTTTCTTCTGCCAATCACATTCCTGATTGTTACGTAATTATATAAATAGAAAGACAAGTCATTAATTCTTCCAGTGTTAATGATTTATTGCAAAATTGTCTATACAAACCCACGTTTATATTCTTCAATAAACCCAATTATTGAACATCATTGATATTATCACATAGTTACAATTCTTCCTAAGGAATATTACATCACGAGTCAATTATCACCTTTATCAACTAATTCAGATCAGCACATTAAGTTGTCTCTGTATATATGAATCTACTACATTGCTTCTAAGTATGCCTCAGGAATTCATACTTGATGTTTAAGGATAAATTCTTATATCATATAACCCTGATCAGCAAGAGTTTAGGATGCACCTCAATTGAAATAAAGTCAGATTAATTTATTTAAGCTCTAGACTTGAAGATTTCACCAATATTGTCCATCCTCAATTGTCTTTTCAGATTTTTTTCAATATAATAGATAAGTCCAAGGTGGTATGGGAGACAGAATTTTGAAATTGTGGATGAAACTTGTGCATCAGATTCACAATTTAAATATTTTCAATTGTAATTTTTTTTTACTCTAAATCGCTTGAAAAATTTTTTTCTTGTAAAAGTCAAAATTGTGAAATCCCTGCTAGTTTTTTACATCTTGACCTTCAAATCTAAAAGCTGCAGAGGCTTTAACTAATTGTGTTAGCAGTTAAACATTATATAAAGATTGTAGAGAAAACAAATAGACAAGATTGTTACAATTACTTTGCCTGTATGTCACAAAATGTAGTGTCTTTCTAAACCTCCTTAAAAGAACATATAAAATTTGATAAACCTCTCCCCCAATGTCGGGGGTCTCACCTATGGTCCTCATGGTTAACAGTACTGTAAAAGTGGTTATTTAAGCGTGGGGGAAATTTACACTAGTTACACAGTAAGCTTAAAGCCGTGTAAAATACCCCTGCACATGTTACAATAAAAACTTTGAAGTGGTAAATCATGCACGAGCGTATTTAATACCCTTGCATATTGTTTGACTAAAGAAAATGCATACTTTACCATCAGCCTACTAGCTAGCTTCTAGGTTTCTTGGCTATTCATAGCTTCAGGCATTTCATTAAAGAACGTTTTTTAATTGGTACCTCCATCCCCAAAGTTTTGACCTTTGATCAAGGTAACAACCATGAAACTGGAAGAGTTCCTATATAAAAGTTTGCTTCTACAATAATTTCAAAAGTTCCAGCCACTCAATTTTTTTTTTAGAATTATAGGGATTTATTTGTTGAGTATTAATATTAATCTATAATGAACTTTAAATCCAATTAGGGCCCCTTTCTAACCCTATGGGTGATGACTTGAAAAAGTCTGAATCTATCATTCATAAGAAAGCTAAATGTGAAAGTTTAAATATTACTGGCTTTTTGTTATCTACCCCTAGAACGGGACTTGACCTTTCATAAGAGCAAACTTGAAGGCATTTGACAAAGTATGTCCTCCGCCAAGTTTGCTTCTAATTGGCCCAGTGGTTCCAGAGGCAAAAATCCAAACTTAAAACAGACAGGTACACCCCAGACAAAAACTGATCAGAGAAGTCAAAATCTTAGCTTTCGGCTCAAGTGAACTTAACAAGTGTGAATAAACTAAACTGATTACACTTTATGAAGTACAACAATAAACAATTGAAAATGGATTTCCCAGTAGGTTGCAAGAAATGACAAGCATATGTTAAAAATATATTTTCATAAACATGATAAATACAATACATAACTAGAGATAATATAATAATTTATTAGTATATTTTCAGACAATTTTGTAACCAAACATTGTAGTTCCTACAAGATTATTCAAAGAAGGACAATTAAACGTTGAGATGTAAAGATTTGTTGCCGCCTGACTGAATATTTTCTCCTTCTGGTGGTCTTCGTGTAGTATTTATACAGGATAGTTAAATCAACTTTACTGTCAATATGCAGCATATATGTACTATAGTTTGTGTGTCAAAGTAAAAATGTCAATTTATGCCACTTGAGCATTGATTAAAAGAGCTTTTGATGTGATTGAAGTAGTGTTTTACATTAATTATTCCACCACATCTCAAAGTTTTGTTAACAAGCGCAGCCAGTTGTGCAGTTTTTCATTTGTCAGACAATTCGTTGTTTCAAATCTACCAAACATGCTGTGGACTGTTTACCTACTTCAAAACTCCATCGTTTACCAGTTTGATGGTACTTAATTAAATTTTACATAGTTTCTAATTTAGGGAGTTTAATTGCATAATCTGAGAACTAAAATCAACAGAAGTCGCACATAATTGAAATTTTTCTTCTTTAATTTTTGACATAACACATGTCAATGAAATATAGTAAAAACTTGGGAAGTTTTAGATACTAAAATAAATTGGAAACCTCTTGAAAAAAATCATGGCTATAGCTATACACCAGCGCTTATTTAAATATCCCCATGCAGAGGTATCAGGCCATAGGGGAGATTCGATATGCTTTTTGATTTAATTGAGAAAATTTCAATCTAGTTGGGTTCAAACATTATTTTCAAAATATTTAGGTTTTCTGTTCAAAATGTAATTTAAATCTATCTATACACGTGTATATATACAAATATTGAACCTCTATAACCAGAGCACTCTAAACCATAAGATCTACATGTGGCTACAACAGTGGTAACAATTTGTTAGTGCACATGCTCATTTCTGCACCTGGCAACCTGTCATTAACACAGTTCTACATCGACCCTCAAAACACAGTTTTTCATCTAGTACTATAGCCTACTACTGTACACATTTACTTCAAATGCCTCTTTGAATCACATTAAGAAACTCAGTTACATAGTATGTATATGAACTACATCTGATGTTGACCAAAAAAGTTTTAAATTAAAACTTCACACTCCCAAATACAACTAGTTTTACTAGCATGTCGTACTTTCAAACTCTTGAACACAAAGACGATAAGCACTTAAAGTCAATTTTTGCTATTCAAAAAGACGACATCTTAAAACTTATTAATATGTAATATGTTTAAGGAGGCTAGGCGATCAACAAATTAGCCATCAGATCCACCTCCTATTTTCATAATCAATTTGTTTAGCTATAAACTATTATTTAGTAAAGAAAAAATTTCATTTATTTTAACTTTAAAACTGTTTTTAAATGTTTTCCTGTATCTTCATATCGAGCTCTTCTTTTTAAGGAGATGTATATATACCCTTAAAATGGCCACGACCATCCAGCCCCCTTAAAAACTATTGATTTGCAACACAGAAATGGTCTGTCAATACATGTAATGTTCTGTAAAATTTCCTCTAAAAAAATATTAGAAAAAACAATGAAACAGGCACATCATCATACAAAATGCGATTTGACTGGACAGGCACAAAATGCGATTTGACTGGACTAGTGTATATTCGTCCTCAGATTGATTGTACTCCTGCATAAACAGTCTAAATGACGGGGCGATAAAGTCGGTGCAATATTAAACAACTGGTGAAAAAAATACGCCAATATAATACTGCTGTCATAAAATAAATAAAAAAGAAAATAACCTGTCCATCCCTCAGATTTCAAAGTAAGAGTTCTAATGAAAATATAGCGTAATATTTTAATAAATTAAGGAGGCCGATTTGGGTTTTTTGAAGAAAAACTACAATTATAGCAAAACTCTTCATGTTTTAACCATATGTAATTTACACCAACTCTAGTTTATCCGCGAAGTTTCAAGAAAATCAAAAGTCAGGTTCTTTTTAGGGATCATCTCAAAATACAGGTACATTTACTTAACGAATATATAGGAAATTGTCATTTTCTGCAATTTGAAGCAGATTTTAAAAAATATTACAAAAGCTATTTTCTCCAATTGCAATATGAGATTAGTAATATCATTTTCTACCTTATATGTAACCTTATATGTAGATTATACTATATTCTACCGTCTGGTTTTTAGTGGGGGCCATCTCAAAATATTAGAATGCACCAAATTTTGCTATACATTTGGAGTATTACAAATTTAGATTGGTATAATTGATTCATTCAAAAATTAAGAAAAATACCTCCGAGGATAGCATTATTCTGTGTATAGATTTTTAACAGCGTACTATTTTTACTTTTTCTTTTATGTAATCTCTATAAAAGCTTCATTTTATCATAACGTCATAAAAGCACAATGGCAACGCTGACCTACTGTGCAACGGAAAAATTGTTTAAAAAATCAAAATTTCCTTAAAAAATCTGAATTTTTTTTATCTTATTTTGTTTATTGTGTTCAATTTTTTGAAAAAAAATTCATAAAAAGTATAAATACACTTTATTTTACTAGAATGTGCAAAAACATGCGCAATGAAAACTAAAGTCGGCCTCCTTAAAGGGTGGTGGCTAGGTGCCATGTACATTTGTAAATAGGGTGTCACACAAACACAAAAAAAAAAGCAGTGCTTCAACTGATTCTATGGACCAGAGAAGTCATATACAGTACAAAAAGTATGAAGATCGAGTGTAAGACTTGGCTGAGGGATGAACTTTATAAACTTAAAGCATTTTGAACTACCATATATTAGAAATCACAGTTGTGTCCCAAAGCCAGATTTTATCCACAAAATTTGCAACTTAAATTTTCACAACAAAAAAAACCCCCAGTATACAAGAAACATAAACTTGTACAATTTATCTGCTAAATGATCATCACAGTCCCAATCTTGATCCCTCTTAAATAACATGCCATAGATGAGGCATCAACAAGAAAAACATATACTGTAAAGATACCGCTTACTTTACATCAAGGAAAAATAACAACATAATGAAAAAAACCCACAAGATAAAACATCTCTTAATTAATATTCATAAGAAAATTAGCATGTAGTCGATTACAAAAAACCTACTAGGAGCCAACTCTAAACATTGTTTGCTTGCCCCCCCCCCCCCTTTCAGTGTTTCAACTTTAAGACAATTTGTAGAGAATACTCTTCTTTTTTATTTGTGAAAACCTTTAGTAATCTGGTTTGGCTATCAAATGTCTTAATTTTTTAAAAAGTATGATGCTCCGAATAGTGAATAAAATTAATACAGATATCTGGAGTCAGACAATATTTCATCACTTTGTTTGAAAAAGGCAAACAATCATTTTTTTTAATCAGAAATGGTATTCATAACATTACCTTTCTTCAAAGCCTTAAAAGATGCTAATTAAGTAACAAAAATTCCCATTTACTATATATAATAACCAAAGATTGCTCAAGTGTGAATACTTATGGTTAGCACCATACAAGATACATGTAGACATGTATGTATGGGTAACAGACATTCAAACTCTTGGCAATATATTTTTTCATAATCATGATTGAATACACAATACTTTACCCAGTATAATGTAACTATTAGTCATACTTAAGCTAATAAATATTCCTCTATAATAATATATTTCTTAGAAACAGTTATCGAACCCTGTAAGTCACTCTGCATGATGGTCTAGTTGTCACATGGTCAAATTTAATGCCCAATTGACTTAACACAGGATGCATGCCATATGAATTCACTGTCATAATTACTGAAGTCCTCAAAGGTCGAGTGGTTCAGGGTGTTTTTCATAGGGTGTACACTGGGAGGTGGATCAAATTTCAATCCTTATACATGTACTCAAGATCTCCCCCCCCCCCACCCCCGGTCAAAAAAAAAAAAAAAACAGAAAAAATACTGGGGTAAATGAATTAATGAAAACAATGTTTGATTCTTGGGGGAAAAAAACAACAACTTATGAAACATTAAAGTATGGGGAATTGTAAATCAGATATCAGATCAAATACATGTACAATGGAATGCTTATTGCAGGGAAAAGGAATCAAGTTAGTTTGATATGTGAATATAATTTATAAGAACAATCATGCTAACAACTTCTTTTGTGCTAATTGTTCCTTGTCATTGTCAATTCGCTTGTTGTTGGCTTATATATATATATAAAGAAACACAACTTTGCATTGTGTTCAAAAGATTGCATAATATTTTGTTAAAATATCAAAATATTTAGTTATACATCATACAAGAACAAAATAAAATTGGTTTTTATACATCATACAAAAATATGACAAAAACTTGGTTTTCAAATAACAATAAGAAACACATTTGTGAACAAACTCTGTATCATATGCAGATCTAAATATTAAATACTGGACAACATCAAACCTTCTGGTTTACAGTTAAAGTTGTGATGGGGTTCATTGGGACATATTTGCTGTACATGAAAACGGATACAATGACCAACATGGCACCAACGAAGAACTGAAGGGACAAGTGAAAGTCAAAAAAGTAAATAGCTGCTATACAAGATATAATAATTGCACCAGACGTAGCAAAACCCTTGAGGATATTGTCTGCATACTTGACCACCACCGCCACCACCAGACCCCCAAACGACTGCAGGCAGATGACGGTCCACACCACATAGTCATAGCCAAAAAAGAAGCCTTTCTCCGTGACTTTGGGCCCGTCGTTAATTTCCATGGTGATTAAGCCGATCACAGATCCTATGATTCCCAGCTGGACATTTCGCAACCAGATGCTCTGATTGGTTCCTTTCAAGATTTTCTCAAAGTAGACTCCAGCGAATCCAGAGAGGCAGCACTGGACCAGGACGGCTACCAGTCCCAGCAGGGGGCGCTGCTCCACTGGGACCTTGCTGCTGGAGGAGTCGGAGGGCTGGACCTGGACCAGGGCCACCCCACAGAACAGGATGAAGAGGGCCAGCCACTGGAGGCGACTCAGGGGCTTACCCAGCATCAGCACGGAGAACAGTGCCGTCGTCAGGATCTTCAACTGGTAGGTCACCTATTACACGACAAGGGAAAACTGTTCAACTAAATCTGTCTAGGTCACACGAAGAATAAAACTCTAGACATTCATCGATATTTTCCCCCGTTTATCATATTAAGAAATCTGATTGTGTTCATACCGCTAATGACAAAACTAGATGCTCTTATAAAGGAAATAAATCATTATATCTCGGTCATTATTATTCATACAACAATTTATTACATATACTTAGTAATAAATACAGGGTTTTTGCATATGCGATACAACTAACTTAATAATGCGCATATCAGCCTCCAGGGCTGATATCGATCTTCAGGGCTTCGGCCTTCGGCCCTCTGGGTGATAATGGTGTCTTGGGCTGATACAGGGTGTAATATGAAAAAGGGCCGGTATATATCATACAGCATGAAAGGTCTAAACTAAACTAAATCTGAAGTCTCCTGGTTACAAATTTATTAGTATTTCTATGTACTTAAATTAATCAGGACTACATTGTTCAAGCTGAGGATCTCATTTATCATTACTTTTAAAAGTCAAATTAAGCTCTCTGACCTAATGCGTCACTTCAGGATTAAAATAAAACTTTATAGATTTATTGATGGGTCACATGGAATAAGATTATATCATGCACCATATACTCGGTATACTGGAATAACATATATTTACAGCCACCTTAAAGTATTTCCCCCGGCAGGCCTATTTCTGAAGAAATCTAATTGACAGTGCTCATACAGCTACTGACAAAACTGAATCAAGATCTGACCAGTCTAAACCAATTTATCTACCAGGTATTAAAAGTACAGTCAAACTTTGTTATCTCGAACTAAATGGGACTGTTAAAAACTATGAGATATCCGAGTATTCGAGATATCAAGGGTAAAATACTTAAAAAATAAGTTGTTGGGACTTACAAATCATATCCATTGTTTTTCGAGATATCAGTGTTCGAGATATCAAAGTTCAACTGTATAACTAAACAGTGTTCCGATTATTATACATGCCGTGTTTAATTAATGTTTCTAAAGATTGAAAGAATTTTTTGTGTTTTTTCATCAAGCTAATATGTACTTAAGTTAGAAACCTTCTGCAAATTTTGCAGTTTAATTCAAACGCATTTAAAAGTATTGAATATAACTTCCAATTAATTTTTCTACATACCGACCCAGTTTGTAAATGTTTGAAATATTATTGTCAACCGATCATGTGATGTCGCAAACTTAATATTCAGTATGTAAACAAGAAGTTGATGCAAAAGCGTGATCGACATGCTGGTAGCAGGCTTACACGTTTGTAGACAAAATATACAGATATACACTCTTGTGAATCATTTATAAAAATGCATATAGGAAACTTATATATTCATTTCTCTTTACATAAAATGATTGTTGTATTCAGTTATTATTAATGAATAACACGGTGTGTCCATCACAATGTTTTCTTTTATATACAGATCTTTACGCTGAAAAAAGTTGGGTCAGGTTTCTCTGAGATAGCAAAAAAAACAGCGAAATGGCATATAATGTTATAATGTTTTCATTGATTCTTTTTTTTTTTTTATACATGTTCTTATTTGCGATATATTGAAACTTTATCGAAGCTTAATTGAGAGCATGGACTGATGACTTCAAAACAGATTTAGAAACCTTTCATATGCTTTAAAATTAGCTGGTCTTTCTATGTTAGTATCATAATGGTCAACAATAACAATTATTCCAATACTTTTTGCACACAGACTAGATGGGTCTTGATATCTGTAGACTTAACAAGCAAGACAGGAAATCCTTGGGTCATGAAGGCCTCAAACACAATCTTTTTAATAATTTTCCGGTAATATTGGGTTACAGGTACGTGTAAATGGTAGAGCATCAAGTCAATCATGAAAGATTATTTTTAAATTCAACTTGAAATGACAATTAAATTTGCTGGAGTTTTTATCCAGATAAAGGGCTTAAAGATTTCAAATCTAGCCAAAGGATAAAGATATTATATTTTTTCTGCTAGATTGTACATGTTAATACAGGGACATATCCTACTCTCCTTGGTATATAGCATACATCCTGGTTACAAGAGGCCAGAATTACAATGTAGATTATATAAACCCTGTTCATCCTACTTGAATTTCTATCCCCACAAACAGACGTCAACCCTGCCTGGCGGTTGTCTGAAACAAATGCTGAATTTTTTGCTTGCTCTACAGAGTATTGCTAAATTCTCAGAAACCTTTATACTCAGGTGACCATTAAGACCCCTTTGCCTTTTGTTGTTTCATATATTATGCATTACATGTAGGTTATGAGAATTTCAAAGGAATAACTGGTAATCTGAAAGTTTTTACTAGATACCATATTCTAACTCCAGGGTGGCTGATGGTGGGAGTGGGGATGAGCCAGATGACCAGGGGGTATTGTTCAGTGCATTACTTAATATGACATGATACATGAATTAAAAAATTGCATGGTTTAGATGTAGAGATCAAAGCAGAAGAGGTTTCCTAGATAGTATTTTTGTGTTACTTTTTAAAATGGCTCAGTGGTTATGGGTTTTAGGTCAGTATCCGAAAGGTCTCTGATTCAAACCCCGCTGTGGTCACTTGATGTTGTGTGTTGTGCACTTATATAGACAAGGCACTTTATCTACATTGTCTCAGTCTACCCAGCTGAAATTGGGTACCGACTTACATTGGGGGTTAACCTGCGATGGACTGGTGTCCCATCCAGGGGGAGTCAATGACTCTCATCCGCTTAGCACCACAGAAACCGGACATAAGGACCGGCCTTGTGCGCCTTCATGGCACGGAGAAGGACAAAGGGGTATGGTTGGCTGCAAACCCATGGACACAAATACCTACAAACTTTACAACACTCTAATCCAAGTTTAGTGTATTTTAACAACACGATAAACAGAGCACAGTGTTTACTATCAGAACATCCCAATGGACCCAATACTGTAAACGTATTACATTTGGCTGTGTATTCTATTAAGCTATTTTGGCAGAATTCGAGTTCCTCTAAATCAAGTACATCGCTAAATGCCATGCATATATGTATAAGAATAGTCACATTCAGGAATACGCTAATTCAAATCCACGCCAACTTGTTCAAAAACTAACTTCCGCCAAATATCGTACACACCAAATATAATACGTTTACAGTAATCATTCAGTGTAGCACATGTTTATCTGCTACCGGTAGTTGCCCATGAGTAGACAATTTTTTTTTAACTGAGATGATCAAAGCTGAAAGTGAACACATTTTGATGTATGATAACCAAAATTTCAACTATATTTCATTGCTATCATTTATAAGAGTTGACCAGAGTTATAAAAAAAAAATAAGTTTTTCATTATGATAAATATCTTAAAGAATTTTTTTTAATGTTTAATTAATTATCTTGCCTGGATTTCCTGCTGTGTGTTTTTTGTGCCAAAAAAGTGCACATTAAATCATAAATTAGGAGTCCAGTTAAACTAAAGTACAGATCTCCATTTAGTAAAAAGCACAGCCTGTGTCTGAATACTATTAGCAAACGATTTAATTATGATGTAATGAAGTTTTGACAACTGGGAGAATTGAACAGATCAAAATTCCACACGAATGACAAATTACTTTACGACCTGCTACCTACATTTTTGTTTCCTGTGTTTTATGTTTTCAACTACAATCATTTTAATATTTTGAATATCAAATTCTAAACAGGATAGATGTTTAATCTGCAATTTGTAAGAAAAAAATTCTTTTATAGATTTTTTTCCCAATTTTAACAAAATGATGCATAATGACAACAGGTGCAATGAAAACACTCAACATCAAAAGAATACTTCTTAATTCATGGTAGGTAGGAATGTTTATCATGCAGTATTCTAATCAATCTGATTAAAATACAGATCTCTACATATAAAGCGCACAGCACAGAGAGTAGAGATCTGTATTTTAATCAGATTGTATTCGAATCAATTGATACCTGAAAAACTGCAGCATCCAGATTTGAGACAGCAACAAAGAGAAGGTTATTTTGCACTGTGTATATGATGGACGGAACCGAGATCTTCAGGCAGTCCATAGGCTGCTGTATAATGTTCTCGTTGAGATGTGACAAAAATGCTCTAACGCTCCCCTCCTTGTAGAAGATGATGACGAAGCAGGCGAGGAACTTGAGGACTTCTGACATGATGACGGCGGTGGTGGACATAAACATGTCGCCGGGACGGGTGCGGACGTAACGCATCATTAGGATAAAGACCGCGTTCTGTAGCATCAAAGTTACCAGACTGAAGTACTTTAGATGTGTAGCTGTTTCTGAAAAAAAAAAAACCAATACAATCTGAGTACCATTTGTAAAAATATGTCATTCTGTAGTTTCCTCATCATTCACCTAACACCATTTTTTTGTGGATTTCATTGATTAGCAGACCTAGGATCTGACATGAAATCTTCCTCAAAGTATAAAACATGATCACAATAAATCTGGTTAAGTGATTTCTCATGAATTAATGTGTCCTAAAAATGGTGTGTTTTACAAAATCTATGAAAATTAAGTGGTTGCCCAGGAAAATTAATGAAACATGCATGTACAGTATGTTATATTTTTTTAAAATAACTTTAACATTTACCTCTGACAGCAGGAAAATGAATGATGCAAACATTTCTCATTTTAAAATGTTTAGGTCAACAATCCAAAAAGCCAATTTCAACAGCATATGAAAACATGCATTCATGAACATTTGGTCTGTTGGATGCTTTTTTTTATTGAAGAAAGAAGTTATAAAGAAAAACAAATCAACACAGAGTGATGACAAAATCTATAAGAAGCAACTGAAGATGCTGTTTATCCAGCTAAGGACATAAGTCTTAAATCAATCTGTAACAGCCGTGCAATCTTTGAACAAAACCAACAGATTACTTCAATCTGTAAGAGGAGAGAAAAAGTCAGTGGCTGCCGATGGACCAGAATTCCTGCACTCCTATATTGTAGTTCAGACCTCTAGCACTGAGCTATCAAGGCCGACAACGTTTTCACTCATCCCTCCTTAAAGTTCAACTCAGAATTTAGACAACACAACTCAGCTTCTATACCCCGGCAGGATTTTCACCTGTAATTCCAGCAGGGGGTGGTCAAGACACCAAATGTAAGAGGAGAGGAAAAGTTTGTGGGTGGCCAATAATTGGGAATTTTGAATCTGGGACTCCTGTTTTTACCATAGTCTGTACTAAGTTACTGCGATCCCATCAATTTTCGATGATTTTTAATAAAAATAGATGCACCTGTCTAAGAAGTAAATTTGAAATCAATAAAAGGGAAAAAATTACAAGATTTCCTCATTGGCAACTTAACATGCTTAATTATCTCTTTTAGGCCAGAGAAATTAACGAAAAAGATGACTGATATATTACAGATACTAATAATGGGAAAATAAAATATCAAATAATTAAGCAAAATGTGATGTGAGGATATCTTGGGACAGATCTAAGTCAGATGATCTACCACTGAATTATTAAGGTTGATACCACTGTTTCATATAGCCACAGATACTACATACACTTTCAATAAATAGAATGTCTCAGGTGTAAAATCTATCAGTAGCAGACTAAAGCTTGTCACAAGTGTGATAGTGTGTATAATATGTGTATATTACAGTCATTTGGGGTACCAGTATATTGTAGCACCTCGTGTTTCATGTTTTTGGAAGTTTGAAGTGTCGCCATGCAATATATACAAAACAACAAATAAAAGCCCATAAACTACCCTCCAGTCACCATCAGCTATATGTAAGCCATCTTATACAAAATAAGTTTAGAGAGGCTGGCACGGCACGTTATAGGGTCAAACTATGTGGGCGGATAGCATAAAAACTATCGGGTCATTTCGTTTTAATTTGGCAAAAAGTTTACTTACCTTCTATCGCTGAAAATTAAAAGAAAATCACATGTTTGTAATTTTTTACATATGAAATTGATAATAAAAACCCCCTGTTTCCTAAATGTTGGGAATGACTCAGCTATGTTAAGGGCGTCCATAAAATAATAGCGGTATTTATCACATAAAATATTAGCCTTTGAATAATCTTGATATTATATTCCAAAAAATTGTTACACAAAGTAATTTTATATCAATATACATATAAGATAATTCGCTATCGCATGAGCAATTTTTGAGTCTCTTGGGAATACCCTGTCACGTGATACTGCTAAAAATAGATGAACTAGGAATAATACGAAAAAATGCATAGTGCAAGGGCTTAACATTAACAAATATAATTATTTCTGTTTCTAACTTGTAAAATGAACATCCAAAATTTCGAAAAGTGCTGGGAGCTTGAAATATTCAAGTAAGAACAATTATTAAATTCAATATAAACAGTGGATGAATAGAAATTTGCAGGGAGTTCCCACAATTAATGCTTATTTATGTGAAATGCGTAGCGATTTCATGTAGCTCCCAGCACTTTTTGATATAATTGGGATATAATGGTAACACATGTAAAATTTCAATATATTTGATAAAGTGTATGCCCTTGCACTACTGCATTTTATCTGACCCATTTCACTTTCGGCGTCATTTGCGTGAAATTCAAACGCAACACTGACTAAGATCATGATTTTAATTTTCGTTCATAAAATAATTACACGCTGTGAATTTCATTAAAATAATGTTAGAATTTTGTCTTGTTCACACCAGTCATCATTACCAAATTGTTGAAATTGGAAAAATTAATTCATCTGTTGCCCTCACCAATAACTATTGATATAAGGGTGGTGGGGGGGGGGTGGTTTAAGTGTAAGTTTGTAATTTACACATTTATGTTTTATTATGGTTTATGTTACTCTGCTGCTAAATAAATAAGAAATACCTATAATATATGACCAGGGTTACTTGTAATTATAGTTAATATTTTTTGTAATAATTAAAGAAAGCAACAAAAATCAATCTTTATCTAGAATTTATTATAATAGTCAACTTGACAAATACAATGTACTATATAGAGATTGTTTTTCGATCTGTAACAAACTGTTCAACAAAACCAGTGTTTCCTGATTTTCAGTATTATTCAGTCATGATGTGGAATCTATGGCAATTTACCATATTCTTTCACACTACATGTACTTCTCCTCTTGTCTTTTTGATGTACATTGTAAGGAGGCAGTGCAGTTGATAAGAAAACCAATGCCTGAAATTATGAATATTTATCAATTTCAAATTTAATTTCAATAGATATCAATGAAAGATATTATGATAGTTTACAATATAGTAATATGATTTAAAAAAAAAACCCAGACCAAATATACATGAAGGTAGTGGGTAAAAGAAATATTTATAGAGTACCTACTTTTTTATCAACACCCCAACAAAGTGTCTCCAGTGGACCATTTACTGCTTTAATAACCCTGAAATTGAATAATGTGTTATAATTAGTAAACTATTGTGCTGAAGATAATATGAAAATGGAAAATTACTTTATCATTGTGCATACTAATGGCAGTTTTAATTTCATTAATATTCTAACAGGCATAATCAAATGTTTATTTTTTAAAATGTGTGGAAAATCAGTTCAACACTGTAATTTTGTTTATTCAAACATGTAATCTTCCTGATAAAAAAGGCTAAATGAAATAACACATTTCGATTTACATAAACAACAATACAATCTTGTCTATATTCAATCCAGATTCTCACAGTAATCTTTATAGTGCTAATACAGTGTTTGGACTTTCCATTGTTTACATTTTCTTTGAACACGGAGGAAATGCGAACTAATGTTACTGCGATATAAGAGACCAATAAAAAGCTACAATGAGCCTCGATACTCTTAATGATCAAAATTAGCGAATCGCGGAACATTTCTTTTGCCTGATTGAGTCACCAAACTGATGTATAAACACAATATTACATGAAAAACAAATGTAAACAAGTAAACAAAATCGAAGCCGAGGAATTTCCCTTCGTTTCTGTTTCATCCTACAGTATTAGACAATATAAAACAATATCTAGGGAAAGTACAGATAAATCCTACCTTGTTCAGTTGAATCCTCTACCGATTTCCGTCTAGGCTGGTTGTAAATGAGTTAAATTCTCAGATATATCACTGAAGTCCACATGTTTATTCTGATCACAGCTGCAAGCGCCGATGTGACGTAGTCAACCGCGACACGTCATCAGACGACTTAGGAATTTCATAATTTCGCCAGATATAAAGAATAGTTGAAGTTTTTATATCAGTACATCTTTCTTAATACAATCAATCCCAATAATTAATCATATTTACTTTGGTAGATGTTTGTTAATTACCGAAATAGAATATCTCGTAAAATCTCATGAATAAGGGGCGGGGCATATGCAAATTTTCCTAAATCACACGTGCTAGAATTCTGATACCTTCCTTAACATAGCTGAGGATTCAGACATACGACCAAAATTTGAGTGCGGTAAAGAGATAAACTATCCGGTCAATTTACTTTATATTTTGCACATAGTTTACTCATAAGTTGACTTTTCACTAAAAAATTTAAAGGAAATCGAATGTTTGAAACATTCTCCCCCGAGACTACTTAATTAAAAGTACTCACTAACCTTAACGAAGAAATTTGCATGCTGAAAACGCTGTTCAATATTTCTCATTTATGCTTTAATTAGAAAATGAACATATATTTTGATAAATTGGCAATTATATAAACTTTCAAGAACTGTAAAGGTTTTTTAACAAAAGTTTTTATTCACAAAAAACTATCAAATGTAGACCTAATTCATGCATTTTCAACCCCTTCAGTTTGAGGTATATCAAATCATGTGTGTACACAATGACCGCACCTGAAATATCGGGGTATTAAATATTTTTGTTTACTTGTTTATTTTTATGCAAAGCATGATAGTTCCAATGCTAGGGCTATAAAAGACGAACTTTGTATATGTTGATGGATAAATTTTCAGGTCTCTACACATTTCCTCTCTGTTTCTTCAGATAGCAATGCATAGGATGCTATTCAATTTAAAGTAGTCAAAAACATGGGTTAATTAATATAATGATTTCTTTACTATTTTTAGTCTGTGGGGAAGTAAGATACACTAATTCATTAAAAACATTATTTTGTTGGACTGTTTTGTGCCAGCTAGTTTTGCTACTGATTCTAAATACCCGGAACTCCAAAGTGACCCGCAATATACGAAAGTGGTGGTGTCATGAATACCCCTGTCAAAGTCACAACTTCAAAGATAGAAACACTTGTTTCCTGAAATAATCTCTTTTCTGTTCAGTGTTGATACCAAACAACCAATTATAAACATGCGTTTTACATATTTCGCAACCAAGTTGTAAAAAGTGATTCAGAATACCCTAAATAAATGACTGTACTACCCCACTCCTACTATCACAAGATAGAGCATTTGGCTCAATCAGTATAATATTTATACCTCTCTGGTAGAGCATTGGTTTTTAAGGGTCTCGATTTCGAGCCTAGTGGTGGACATTCCTCTTATTACATTGGCGCCCAACAAAATATTAACCCACGTGGAGTTGAATGAAGAGTCTTAATTGTGTAAGATTTTTAAGGGATAGAAATCTTAAAAAAAAAAAAAGGAGGGAGAGGGTGATAGCGTGTATAACATAAGTATTAAAGGCTGAGTATTGCTCGGTAGAGCAGTGGTTTTATAAACTGAAACGTCTTGGGTTTGAGCCTACTTGTCATTTATATTCAATTTCATTACAAATACATCAATACAAATGCATTTATTTATCTAATTGGAGGTATAATGACCATGCATGATGGCAGGAGTAGCCGAGTGGTAACGTTAGAGCTCTTGACTTTACCAGGATACCTGGTTACAGGGGTTTGGACTCTCGGGAATAGCTCATTTCTCCTTTTCTACTACAACATGTACTTGCAGTTTCTGGGAAGGAAATTCGGAAATCTACATGAAATACATTCGTGGACATAATAGAAAATTATACAGTATAACGTTAGATTTATTCTTACAATACCTGTACTTTGGGTATCGACATGTCCGTTTGTTTTTCGTTCTGTCTGTCCCGACATTTTGAATAAGTTTCATCTGAGCCACGAAACAAAACTGACATCAAGTTGCCACCCTGTCAACTCATAAACGCAATCAGCGATGCGTTCGATTCTCTATGGTCGGTATTCTTTGAATCGACTGCATCAAGTCATGTTTACATTACGACCTGTTGTATGATGATATAGCTACAAATAGCTAAAGAAGATTATACTGGTAAACTTGTATTATGTTCATCTCAGTAAATATATATAATAGACCTTTAAACACTTTGGTTTGAATATTTCTCTATTCCTTTATACAAACATATGTCAATCTTTTTATCATGAGTTACAGTGTATGTCATTCTGATACTATATTATACTATATAACGATATTTGAATTGATATCACGGATGCGTTAAACAAGTCATTTATATAAATAATACTGTATTATAGCAATCTATGCGTTACACTGAACGCACAATTTCGTATTTCCGGTGCCGAAAACCTGTCTTATCTGAGTATGTTTGACGCGATATAAACAACCAGATAAGAGGATTGAAGCATGATAAATAAAGAATCTGGGTCATTAGAGCAGAGCAGCCACGAAGAGAACCTCTTAGAAACTCCAGACTCTGCCACGGGTAAGAATTTTCCCGGATTTTCTCTGCCGTGGTGCATGTGTTTTTCAGGATGTGAATTTTCGCACTGTTTGCATTTAAGTCATGTAGCTTGGGAAAGTAAATATACATTTGTTTTTTCGTTGTAAACATTTAGTACTTATTGAGCACCAATTTTCAGAAATTGTTATGATTTTAATATTGATCAGTTGATACATATGGGCCTAGTTAATACCAGGGACGTATATACTAAGTTAGTAGTTAGTATATACGTCCCTGTTAATACAGTTTTAAAACATGTGAAGTCTTTGTAATGCTTATCTATGTTTAGTGCATACCATGTTTGTAATGGATCTCACCTTTGCACCTAATTCTATGCAGGGTCTACATATTATATCAGGGCATTATCAGAGAATCCTTGAACCTCGTACAGTATTTGTTCTAATTTTCTGAGGACTTCAATCACTATCAATGCCAGTATAGTCAGTCCCAGCTATAGGTTCTCTTTTTATTGCTTTTTTGACCATTAAGGTATCAGATGTTCAACTGACCCAAAAATTATGCCTGGTAAGGTGCATATTCTATATACTCATTGAATAGGTATGGGTATGTAATTTCTAAAAATAGAATTTTTTCCCGCCAAATCTCTATGGGGAATTTTCTGAGGACTTCAATCACTATCAATGCCAGTATAGTCAGTCCCAGCTATAGGTTCTCTTTTTATTGCTTTTAGACAATTAAGGTATCAGATGTTCAACTGACCCAAAAATTATGCCTGGTAAGGTGCATATTCTATATACTCATTGAATAGGTATGGGTATGTAATTTCTAAAAATAGAATTTTTCCCCGCCAAATCTCTATGGGGAATTTTCTGAGGACTTCAATCACTATCAATGCCAGTATAGTCAGTCCCAGCTATAGGTTCTCTTTTTATTGCTTTTAGACAATTAAGGTATCAGATGTTCAACTGACCCAAAAATTATGCCTGGTAAGGTACATATTCTATATACTCATTGGATAGGTATGGGTATGTAATTTCTAAAAATAGAATTTTTTCCCGCCAAATCTCTATGGGGAAGTAACTCTAGCGCTGCAAATCATGCACGGTTCAGTACTAGTTTTCTTAACTAAGACGTGTGTAAACATGATGAATATTGAATAAATAAAAATTGACAACATATTAAAATAATAAAGTTGTGAAATAAATTTTACACTTTTTTATAAGGCCAAAATAAATTAATAGTGTGTTTCCTATTCCAGCTTTAAAAAAAAATAGGTTAGGTAGGCAGGGAAAACATTTTATTTTATTTTAACATTTTATTGTTTTAATTTCAACTTCGACAAAAACCGTATTGAGAAAAACCAGGGTTCATTCTTTTTCTCTGTAAGGTAGATTGCTATTGAAAGTTATAAATTTTCAATGAGAGTAACAGTTTTCACAACAGGAGGGAAAGTTTTATACTGGTTTATATGATTTCACCTTCTTTTATTCCATACTGACAACAAGTGTCTTTCTACCAATATATCTCTACTGTAGACTAGGAAGATACTCCCACAGTAGATGTACATGTATATGTTTTTTTACTTTAGTCTTTATCCTCCCAACTCTGACATTTATATTTTCTTATCGCACTAGTACTGCTAGTAACTGCAGATATGAAGCTATACATAAAATTTGTGTTGATATGCAGAGGAGCTACAGTTTCTCTGATAACAACAAACTTGCAATTGAAATAATTTGTTTACACAATAGTATGTTGAAATACTTCATTCAAAAAATCTGTACATTTTACCGAGCTCAACAAGGCTTTATTCTAACATGTATACATGTATATATATGAAATCAGCGAAAATTTGACGTACTAATCAACTAAAAAAAATTCTTTCAACTCATCATTCTCATGGACACCACCATTTGAGTTTCTCTGCCCCTGTCTTCAAATGATTACATCAAAGGTATTTTATTGACAGAGAAAATAATTGTCAATGACTTTAACAAACCAGACATAACAGCAAGACTTGAATTTGGATAAACGATTTGTTAAATCTACGTATGGTTTCCTTACAATTTTTCATTAAATGAATTTATAATATGTATACAAGTCACACTTATTTACCTTAGGGGGCTGGCAAAGATAATGAAAAGAAATTTAGAGACAAGTAAATTCTTTTATTAATTAGACAATTATGATATAAGGAGCTTGGCAATCACCACACTATTTTCTCCAGGGAAAATCACAGTTGAAGCAATTCTAATGTAAGTGTTTCTCTAACAAAGAAATTGTTCCGTATTTGATCGAATAAAATATACGTCTATAATGTGCATACCACCCACCCCCTCCTCGCACAATAAGGGGGAAAACGAAAACGTAGTTAAAATGAATAATACGCACAAAAATTTAAAAACCCAGCGGTGATCTTCAGTTTTAAGACCATTGCAGTTTGCAGGGAAAATGGTCCTAAAAATTGAATGAAATGCATGAAGTTTTACAAACACGTCATTTTTCTGGGGCTGACTTTTTTTTCAACGTGTGACTTTAAGCTTTGAACTGCTCAATTTGGTTACCGATTGCAGACAATAGGGGTATACACCCTATCATGGGTGTTTTGATTATTTCTTTGCCCCAAGGAGATGTCTGAGATACCAAGTGACAATCGCTCGTGTTCACATCATGTTGGCTGCAGAGGTGTTAAAAATAAAAGTAAAACGATTCCTAATGTTCAGTGACATTTTTTAATTCATTAAATCTATTGTATTTTATCATATTAAAATTACATTTTATCTTATTTTAGGAGTACTTTGATTACGAAAAGTAATACGTGAGTGGCAACTAAAAGGCCCCGATCATGCATACATCTTTTAATAGCATCTGTAATGGCGGCGTATACGGAGACATTGAATGCACTTGCAGCTCAGTTGGGAATAACTAACAGTTAAAATTGATTTTACATTGCCATTTTTTAATTGTTTTTCAATGAAAAGACTTCAAAGCAAAACATTAAGCAATTAAACGCTTTATCAAAGTGTATATTATTTTTAAACATAAATAAATGATAAACAAACAGAAGAAGTTGGCCTGTACGTTTTATTTCATAATGGTAAGCCACTTCACCTGTAACAAAAACGTGTCAAAAGCCATTTAGGGTGTATAATTCGCACCCCTTTTTCACAAATAAATATTCTTTAAAAAAGCGTGTATTATGTTTGGCAAATTACGGGTATTTAAACCAAAATTGTTTACTTCCGGAAAAATAGCAATAAATTGTTTAGGGTCGCTCATAAATTTTAGGGTCGGTCGGGGAACCGGAAACACATTATTAATTTATCTTTGCCTAAGCAATTATCACAGAATATAACAATGTATTACTAAGAGCATATATATTCTGTGGATTTGGGTAAAACAATGATAGAAATAAAGCAAATGTTGGCATATTGCCTCAGCTGGGGTTTGAACCTGTGTCCTCTGGCATACAAATCCAGCATGGAACAATCAAGCTAAAGCGTTAACCCATTAGCAGTAGAGCTACAGTAGGAGTACCATGTACCTGACTCTAACAACATATATTTTACCATTCAGGATGTGTAGCAATGTCAAGTAATGTGGAAGCGTATGGTATGCATGCGAGCTTGCTCACTTAAATTCTTTCATTTTTGTGAATGATGAATTTTACATGTGCATGCAGATAAAATGTAATCAACAGTAAACATCAGAGAAAACAACTCTTATTTATGTGATTTGCAAAAATGTCCTACAGAGCGTACAGATGATATCTAGAACATATATGTGCAGTCATGGAAAACAGTAATATAAAGCATGTCTAAAGATCCAGTCCTTGTAATAGCAGCCATTACAAATCATTTTTCTCCATTTCCTATACTTGAAAAATTGACAGGAAATTATTGTGCACTAGTTGTTGTACGAAGTGCTAGGATTGTTCAAATAGTGATCTAGCAATGGAGGCTCTAGTGAAACGTCGTCTACTTACAGTATACAAGGAAAGTACCGGTATGTGAAGTCATAATTCTCTATATAATAGTAAGATTTGTATCTTAGTTACTGAGATGTGGTTTTAGAAAAGTGGGATTAATGCTGTCTTTCATCTTTGGGAAATTTTGATTTTTTTTCTGACAATTTCAAGATTTCATTTAATATATGAAGCACTTATAACAATTCCCCCCCCCCCTTCTCTTTTTAAGATGCAGAGGTTTATTAGCCATACAGCATCTACTGGTACTTAAGTCTGCATATGAATCCCTTAATGTTTTTCTTAAACTGGTTTCATGTCCGTTAACTTTATACACTGGTCAGTGGTTGATGTAATATGTAGGGGATCTCCCATGATTTGTGATCGGACAATATTAAAAATTATATAAAAAACAGATACAAAAATTGATCAGAGTAGTTATGTCCATATTGATCGAAGGATGGTCAAGATGGAGGATTGCCAGATCAGACATTTCAATTATTTGATAAAGATCAAGTTGACATTATCATATTCTGTTGAAAGGTTGTCTGGTCTAAAATGATGAAAATCGGAAAAGATGTCAATATAGGAATTTATAAGCAGCTGTTGTTTTTGAGGTGAAATCAAAGTATTGAAAGTACTCAATGTGACATTTCTCGTTTTACAGTATTAACTTTTACTTTTCAATGAAAAAATCATCAATTTTTTCAAATTATTGAAATAATAGTGGGCCAACGGTTTTCCAAATATAATAATTTTATTCAAGTTACAAAACAATAACGTCAGTCAATTCTGTTTGTTTGCACAACTTAAAAGGTAAACAGTATGGGTTATCGAGTAATGTCTGCCAAAACGTGGATTAAATTATTCAATTGTATTGCTTAGTAGTATCTATCATAAGCACCTTCAAACTTGAGCTTCTCCCCATGTCACTTCCATTAAGCGCCTTGACATGAAAATGTGATCAAGTGATCATCCACCCTTACAATACATGATTGATTAATTCTCTCCGATTAGTGGCTATAAAAATAATAAGACAACATCTCTGTGTTATTTTAAATTAAATTACTGTGAAAAAAATTTGCTCATGGTCACTGGCCATCACCTTTAGTTTCAGAACTCTTCTAGTATTATCCCTGTCGCTACATTAAATTCAAAGTCAGATAACTCAAACTTGTATACCAACAAAAATTACACATCATGGCCAATAAATGAAGTTTTTATATCTATCTAGTGACAATTTGGACAAAAGTAAGAGTATTGTCATCAATGACAGTTACGGTGTATGCGAGTTAGAAATCAATTATAATCAGAAATCAGTTAGAAATCAGTAATAAAAGTCGTTGTGCTTGAGTGAACACAAAATTAAATTTTGGACGTAACTGTTGATCAGACAAGAACATATTTTATTTAACCATTTTAAAAATAAAGGGTACATGCCCTAAAATTTAATTACGCCAATGTATTTGGCACTCGCGTTTTCGCTAAAATATGTATGCGCCAAATTTTATCGTTTTACAGTATGGTAAGCCAGAGATGTTTACCATAATTTTCATTTTAATCATACACAACTACCAGTATTTCTAACATTTTTTTCAGTTTCAATTTTTAATACATTAACCTTTTAAATTAATACAAGATTTGAAAAAGAACTAAAGGTAATTGAGTATGCAGCAGTAGATCAGCCATTTTTATTTAGACTTTGCCTTTTGTTACCTCATATAAAGATGTTTGATTATAAAAATTCAGATACCAATTTCAAACAATCGAAACAACAAAGCTATGTATGGATGATGATAAACCTTTGCTGTAGACAGCTGTACTGTTGCTCTATTGATCACACGTATAGGGCATAGCTACCAAATCAATTGATAGTCAGCATGCATCTACACCCAATTTAAGTCTGTGAGGGGTTAGATGTGGATTCCCCCAGGAGACTTGGTACAAAACCACCACTCACCACACTAGTTTAGTTTATTTTTCTCCAAAATTATTACTGGTACAGTTAAGTAATTGGATGGATCTACTACATGTATGTGAATTGACATACTTATATTTATTACACTTATACTAATTATTGCATGTTTTTGAAGGGATTACATGTTGTTTAATTGTTAGTTGATTTAATTACCTACACTCAGAGAATGCCAATTGAAAAATGGGCCAGTCCGGATGAGCAAGTGATCATTCAATGGCAACTTGTCAAAGTTGGAAAGTTAGAAAATAGCTAATAATTTCCTCAACAACAACAAAATGAAAAAAAAAAACTAAACTAAAAGTATACAGCGAACCGGTAGTTTTCTGTAAGTATTGTAAAAACGTCAAGTGTTTGAGATGTTTGGAATTAAATTTTCAGAGTTTTGCACTCACTCCCATTGTAAGTACTGATAGTATTTTTATTAACACCCAATTATAGAACCCATACTGACAATGCTGATTATGTCACATATGTGACGCTTTTTGACATAAATACCGTTAGTTGATATAATTAGCATAAGTTAGGAGACTATTTCATTCCATATATTAATTCATTAATTATTTGAAAATTTTAAGTAAAAAAAAAATGGTGAATGAAGTACATTACAGTATTGTATCCATTAATTAATGTATGCATGCAACATCAGGAATAATTATAAATACAATTATTTATCAATTTGATTTTGTTTATTATAATTATTATAAATAGCACTTATATTTACAATTAAAAAAAAAAATGAACATATATCTTTCAGATAGAGCTTTATAACTTATATTATATTATATAGATGCATGTATTGATAGTGAGTAATCTGAAAAAGTGCACATATATGTAAATTGATGAACCTATGGCTACTTGTAAATACATTTGTACATTTACAGTGGATAAACCAACCTGGCTATTTAAATTATAAATAAGCACATTAAGAAATATGAAAAAGACTTCTTATCTGATTATGTAATTTTTGTTTTGTGTTTATATAAAGGAAGCTGTCTTTGTAATGATGTGGATATCTGCTATTTTAAATCCACTGCGATTGAGAATAAATTATTTGGATCAATTAATGATGCAAAAGATACCAGAATCTGTATATCAATGTCACAGCTGCATGATTTCTTATGATCTCCCATGCTGCATTCACATCTGTACCATCTATTAATTTTAAACATTAGAATAATCAATGCAGATGAGATAATTGCAAGTTGGGAGTTTAAACTCTGAAGTGTCCTTTTCTCCTTACATATTTACTCCTCAAGAAATTGTTGCTCATGCATACAAAATGAGCTGCCTCTAACTAGACCGTGAAGGTGTCGTACAATACTTGTTTTGGTGTTGTATGAAGCAGAGCTCTGAACATTAAGGTTCTGTCATTTGAAAAAAATAAAACTCATATTGTAATTAGAGATTAAAGCTACCTTACTAGAAATAAGATTAAATTGGAGAATGCTGGAATGAAAGAAGGTAAGATATTGATTAAATGCCTTGAAAAACACCATCAGTGATTCAGTGTACATATCAGAACTTGACAGGTGTTTTCTTATCATGCATATTTCTGCTCTTTAACAGTATCATTGCAGCTTTGTGTTAATTTTTCTTGTATTGAGATTTTGGGTCTATTTTTTGATGCGCTAAGCTTAAAATAGTATGGTAATTATTCCCATTGTACGACTGAAGCTACTTATAATTTAGAAACAAAATAATAAATGGGTGACAGATGGCTAAGTGGAAAGAATTATAAAATCTTGTCATTTCACCCATTCCAGATGAGGACAGACTGATTAATTCATCAATAATTAATTTGTTTGTAATGTCTTTGTATAAATCTAAGTGACCCACTAATTCACCTAAACATATAGATACGTCATCTTCATGTACCAAATGTATATTTCTTAGTAAGGATGTAAACCGGTAGTCTGATGATGAGGATTAAGGATTAATAAGCAGATTTTAGATTAAGTACATTAAGCTACAATTTGATGTAGTGCAGCTGGACAGCCAGAGAATTAAAAGATGGATCATGTGGATATAGATGAGTGAAAGGGCTTTTTTGTGGGAGTGGATGTAGGAGTGTGAGGAATGCAGTTTACGTACATGAAAAAGTTATTGTAAGTTAGACTAGATTACTTGAATCGCATATGTGACATTGGGATCTGGTTGTCAGTTGGCACATACGGCTTCTTTTAAAATACATTTTATCATTCTCAACTTTTCTCAGTATTTGGGTCTTGCAAGTCTTGTATAGTATTGCCTAACATAGCTAGCGGCTGAATGGGAGAGGTGAATAGAAACTAGTCAGCCAACCCTAACCAAGTTTGATGTCTGGCTTCTGTGGGTGAAAGGAAATATAAATTGATACTTCAATAACCACCCACCCACCCTACTGGGGATGCCTGAAACACTTGGTTAAACTGTTAATATATTGATGCAATTATTAAAAATTCATCTCGACTAAAGGGTAATTCATCAAACAAACTAAATGTAGATTTCCTGTGCCTTTGTAAATTGAAATTCATGACCACTAGATCAGGGATTTTTTGTGTGTTATGGGTGATACCTCTACTGAACACAAGTGAAATAGTGCATAAAGAGTACCAGTACAGAAAGGAAAAATACATACAAACATTTGTTAAACATCCTTTCCTACATTCTAGTCATTTGTACTATGCAGACATTAAGGAGACAAACTGAGTGTAAAATCATTTACTGTGACTGTCAAATTATAATGCAGAGATAAGTCAGATTTTGTTGTTAAGGAGCTGTACTGATCATATTGTAAAAATCTATTTATGAATTTGTATTTGTAATTGAATTTGTAATATCTTCTTTTCATATAACTGCCTCTATAAAGGTATTCTGTCCAGAAAACTCTAGGAATTGCAATTGATCAGGCCTTTAACATATTGGGGATAGTGCATGTAAAAGCCCCCTTGTTTCCTACACCCTTATTTAATAAATGGCCAAATATCTTGAAACCAATTGAGAACCCTACCTCAGAACAATACTCATGTTCCTGTATTCATGTTCATATATTTACATTCTCTTTTGATCCCCCCTATTAAATTGCATTAATTTACAGTATATCTGGTGATTTTGGGGATGATCTAATTTTCGCTTTTTTCGCAATCTCTTTTAAATTGCAAAATATTGAATACGCAGAAATTATATCATGTATTATTTTCTACAAGACTCTTTTAAAATTGCAACAAATGACCGACGCAAACTAGAAATGCTACATATTTTCCCCATTTTCGCAAATTTTGTGACACACGAAAAAACCCGGATATACGGTATTTGAGTGATATTTACGCATAACACAGAAGACCCTATCACCAAATCTATGAATACAATCTTCCATCAGTATTTCTCGAAGAACACGACTGACTCTTCTTGCGACTTTAAACCGGATCATGGCCTGATATTATACTCGCGTTAATATACATTTCATTGATGTAAAATAATTTTTAACAGTTTAATGAATTTAATATGGTCTCATAACTGCAAATTGGTATGTGCAAACAAATTTTCATAACGCTCTAGCACAAGTTATTCATTTTCTGTGCACACAGTTGCAGTTATGAGACCACATCTTTCAAAAAATAGTAATTCAATGCTTTTAAGCATTCATGTTCAGGGTTGCATTACACTGAGGCAACATTAAAGTCTAGCTATTTGTTCTGGTCCTCTTAAATTGTTTTAAGATTTCATTTTGTAACTGTGACTATATATATAAATATATATTTACATTTTTCAGTGTCGTTGCCTGTGATAACACTACATAACTATCGATTTTGTGCTATACAGTCCAATAACTTCAAATGACGTATAATTGGGGTGCCAGCGGGGTTTGCTTATTCATATTTAAATATTTAATCGTAAAATGGCTGAGAATCATATAAATATAAGTAATAAGGAATCATTCTTTGAATATTATGAGGTGATCACGCCCCGACCAAAATTATCACCTCATAATACTCAATGATTCCTTATTCCTTAAAGCTGTGCAGACACTGACACAATTGCTTCTTATTGCTTGTACATATACATGTGTAGTCAATACTTAAATTTCAATGTGATTGTGTAATGAGTTTGACCAAGAAACCCTGTTTGTTGACAGATTCTTCTTCAGAGCCGAGTACCGATGACACGGGGCAGTGCATGACGGGGACTATGTTGAAACACTTGAGCCTTGTCCTTCTGACCTTACAGAATGCCCTCCTCATTCTGGTCATGCGCTACACACGCACCAGGAAGGGGGACATGTATTTTGCCACCACCGCGGTGATTCTCTCGGAGGGGTTAAAAGTGTTGACCTCACTGGGGATCCTGGCCGCTCAGGAGGGGACGTTGACCAAACTGCTGTGCTATCTGCGGGACAATATATGGCGGCAGCCCCTGGACTGTCTCAAGGTGTCTGTACCAGCCTTCATCTATACCCTGCAGAATAACTTGTTGTACATAGCACTGTCCAATTTAGATGCAGCAACATTTCAGGTATGTTTTGTACAGGTTCCAATTCAGTATTAAATAACATGTATATTTTTATTTTAAAGATAATATGACTTATTGGTAATTCCTAATACTTATAAATCTAATATACAGGTATTTTAATTCTTTTAGATATCTTTTGAAAAATATTTAAGATTCTCAGCAGGCATTAAACACCATCAATAAACGAGGACAGAATAACACGCGAAGGAAACCAATAACATGCATCATTTTTTGTTCACAAATTGCAGATTTAGTCATTTAGAACTAGTTCATTTCAATTAATTTCTTTGAGAAAGTAGTTATTTAATTTATTTCATAGGGAAGTTAATGCTAGTCTAGTGATGATGATGAATGTTTGCAAGCAAGGGTGGCTTGAAAATCTGGAGGATATAAATTACACAGACAAATGAAGAAACATTTTGTGAAATTATATTTTTTATTTCTCTGTTTTTCCCAAATAGGTTTCATATCAGCTGAAGATCCTCACCACTGCCCTGTTCTCTGTGCTGATGCTCAACAAGAAGCTGAGTCCCCAGCAGTGGAGTGCCCTAGTGATATTGTTTGTTGGAGTGGCTCTGGTCCAGTTCAGACCAGAGGATTCCAGATCGTCCAAGACTGCAACCACAGACCAGAGGCCCTCCGTAGGTTTATTCGCCGTCATTCTCTCATGTTTTATGTCGGGATTTGCCGGTGTTTACTTTGAGAAAATACTAAAGGGAACTAAACAGTCGATCTGGCTGAGGAACGTTCAGTTGGGTAGTATGAGTGTTATAATAGGACTAATCACCATGGAAATTAAAGATGGACCAAAGATTCAGGAGCGGGGCTTCTTCTTTGGTTATGATTACGCGGTGTGGGTAGTGATCGTATTTCAGTCTGTCGGGGGCTTACTGGTGGCTGTCGTAGTCAAGTACGCCGACAACATACTGAAAGGATTCGCTACGTCAGCTGCCATAGTTCTCTCTTGTATAGCCTCTATATACTTATTTGACTTTAAACTCTCTTTTCCGTTCACAACAGGAGCATTTTTAGTGATAATCTCAGTCTATATTTATAGCAAATTTGTACCTGAAAAGATTCTTCCACAAGCAAACGTTGGGAAGGAGAAATCACCGTCAAGATTGATGTAAATCTGTTTTTAATGAATGTTTCAAGGTACCATCTAATTTATTTTTTTTCTGATGATGTTCATCACTTGCAATACTTGTTGAAGAATTTTGTGTTTTGGGATACATGTACTTAGGCCTAACAAAACAAATAGTTTGTTTCCGCTTTCATGCTGAAAAAAAGTAGGGTCGGTCAGTCGGAAATTTTTTATATTTTTTCAGATTTTTTTTTTTTCCTTTAATATTAGAGTATCCATACATGCCGGTTAGATACTGACACTGCTTAATAGTATAAAATGAGAAATACTTTTAATATCATTCCTGACTATTAAGCTGGTCTTAAGAAAACACAAAAATGATATTATAAATCAGATACTTCCTCTGCCAACGATGAGAGCATTATGAAAATCTACAACACATGGAAACATACAGCCATTTTGAAACAAAACGTTTGAGTTACACTGATTTGAAAAGAGTAACTGCTTCAAGCATTTTTGTGACCAAAATTTTGAGTAATTTTTTTCCAAATCGGATAAAAACGAAAATAGCCGATTTTCCATCAGAAATCCTTAAAAAAAGTTTTGAGTCGGGGGGGGGGGGGGGGTAAAAGCTAGGGTCGGTTGGGAAAGCAGAAACAAACAATTTTTTTTCTTAGGCCTTATTTGTCATGATTGTTTTGATTCTTTTTGTAAAAAGATATTTATGATAAGAGATAGATACATGCATGAGACAACCTTGTACATTGGATAGATTTAGGAGGGATTTGGTTTATTTAGGTTTAAATATCTAGTTAAAAGCAACTCTGTCTCATTTTAGACTGTATCTTGATATCCTCTGTTACTCAACTTGTTGTCAGTATTTCCTTTATATTTGATAAATCTTAATATCTATTTTGTCTCAAACTCAGTGTCTAGTTAAGATGAGCAGGAATAGTAATGCATGAATGGCTAGAGCATTGAAGCTTTTCGGTGGGAATACCTGGCATGTCAAAATTACTTTCAGCTATAAAAACAATGTTTTAATACGCGATAGTCTTTGAAAAGTATGCCAGTAGTAAAAACAGATAACTTGAGATGTGAGAAAGAGGTTTGTGTTTTGTTCTTAGTCTTTCAGAAGTATGGGGATTATTTATGATGAAATGTAGAGGAAACATCTGTAAACCAATGTAATTCAACGATACAAAGCATTATTCTACATATACCATTGTAATGTAGATTCTTTAAAATCAGTTAATGGCTTCTGTAAAATAATTAGTGTGTATACAGTTGAGGTTCTGCATTTAGTATTATTGAAATCCCAATATCTTGTAACACTCACTGGTGGATTAATTGTTCAATCTGTGATCTTGTTCCCCTGGAATTATATTGTCTCCCAAGTTGTGAGAAAGCAGTAATGAGCACAAGTGTGACAATTATTAGTTGGTCTTCTCTATTTACATGGAGCTAGGTTCTCACGCCTCACTGTTCTTGTAACAGATCACTTATTGTTAAGTCCACACCGGCACAGTAGTTTGTATCTATAAAGCAAGATGGTGCCATGTGGTAAACCAGTCTACGCTAGCTTTAACAATACATGTAGTTCACATTCTATATACACAGTGTCTGTTTTGTAAGATGGCCATGTCAGAATTCCATGGAGAAAAACAAAAACTATTGTTCATGAATAGATTTGTTGCTTTATTTGTTATCCAGCTCCATACCACTGTTTCAAGGGTACTTTTACAGTTCAAATGCAATTCACAGCTTTCTATAGTATTGAATCTTTAAGCCTGGGAAGTATTAACCTAATGTTTTTCCAAGTGATTATTTCTATCTTTAGAGAAGCGTGTATATCACATTTGTATAAGTCTTTCATTTATGTCGATATATAACAAGTTCATGTAAAAAAAAAAAAAAAAGATTCTTTTAAATCAAATTTTGTTCTCTCAAAACGTGTTGCATAATGATCATGTGTTCAAATCAAGGGACATAAATGTAAGTGTTGTGGTCATTGATTCTGTACAATAGGAGAATACATTACTATAAGATCTTCTCAGAATGATGAGGTGTTTATTATCGATTTTATATATGTACATGTAGTTATATTTAAGTCACTGTGTAATTTCTGCTATATTTCTTAAGCAAACCGATTGTAATTCACAGCGGTATAGAAACTGACAGGTCTGAAATCAACACGATCGAGTTCTAACCAGTTTATCTATCAGTGAACCATCAGCAACATAAGAAAAATCACGGACTGCACGAAATAATCATGATGATGCCACATTCAAATTCCCATATACAAGACTTTGCTATTTCTTTTATCTAACTACGGATTACCAATAAGTTACTTACTTTTACCTACTATTTATGATTATTTCAATAATTTAGTACAAGAAAGATGTAAATATAAACAATAAAATGCTTTTTTTGATGATTTTGGCCCGCATTTCAGACCCCTCTAAGGAGCAAGTGTAGAACGTTGAATGTTATCACAAATGTTTAACTGTACAAGTTTGCAAGTCTTTTAAACGCAGTATTTAAAACAAAAACATGCTACACTTACAGAATGAAAAGAAAGGTTTTGAGAAAATTTTACAAAATTATTTCAATAAAACGGATTTAAAAATATAATTTAAAATGAGGACACTTTTGCATGAGGCTCAGATCTCATGAATCAGGGTTATAAGAGATTTAAATGAAGAAAAATTTGAAAGAATAGCAGACTATCTCATTGTATTTGATCTTTGACCCCTAGATTTGACATTGACTTTTATTTGCGATAAGTTTCCTTACAATCAGTAATGCACATGTTCTTCTAAATTCATTTTCACTAAATATATTTAAATCGCAAGTAGATTAAAAAAGTAGAGTTCAAAATGTAGGTTGGAATGCGTATAAAATGTCTACATTAAAAAGATTTAAAAAGGGACAAGCAATTAGTTTTAAATACTTCTAATAAATCATCGGTGTATGAATCGGGTGTATTTAGTCACTTGATATTCCACCATGACCAGTGGGTCAGAATCTGTGTCCTTATTCTATTTTAACAGTCATTTATTGAATCTCAAAGGTTACACATCATTGTTTTGATTTTACTTGTATGGGTTTTATCGTCATGGGTAAATTTAGAATTCATGTAATGTACTTAACATGAGAGATGATATATATTTGTATTGAAACATATAATAAATTCAAATAACGTGAACTTTGTGTGTGTGTCCTTAGAATTATGCTAACAGTACAAAAAATTATACTCAAACAATAAACTGCTTCCTTTCTTGTTTATCCACGATAATCGGTCGGAGACATTGAGGATAAATGGTAAAGCAATCAAATCAAGTTTAGGTAGCTTGCGGGTTTACTGCTTGTGAGAAAGCCTACCCTGAAAATTTGTCCGCTTGATGCATTGGTTTTCTGAAATTTATTTGAGATTCGTCAGCGTGGTTATGATCTTATCGTGTTTCAAAAACAGCATTGCTTATCAAATCAAGCAACGCCGTTTCAATGAAACATATACGTGTAGTAACATGCTTTAAGACAGTAAACATCATTACAAAACAATGTCGCTACTTTTGAAACGAATCAGACGAATTTAATTTTTCTCAACACAATAACAGAAGAGATAATTAAGAATCAATGCATTAAAATTAATCAATATGTGTTCTTTTTGCAAAACAAGGTTAAAGTTTAAAAAGATTTCACAAAACCATATATTTTTATCATGACGTTAAACAATGTTAGCGCGACGTCATCATTTCCTTACGTCTGAAACCACAAAATGAAATGCGTTGATTCATATTGTGACGTCAGCAAACCTGCGAGCTACCTTAACTATTTGTGACGTTTTTTAACGCTGCTTTTGCTACGTTGGAAAACTCGACCCAAACTTTGTCACTGTGATAATCTACATAAGTTAGAAACTTTCTGCAGATTATAGAATTTAATTCAAACGCACTTAAAAGTATTGAATCTAATTTCCAATTATTTTTTTGTCAACGTCAAAAAAGTATTTTTACTAATTTTGTAAACAAAGGGCGATTTCCATTAACGTTGTCTCGCCGGCGACGTAATCGAGAAACGGTGACGTAAATTGAACGTTTGGCAATTTCAAAATGCTCTAGCGAGGACGATTGCAGCTTAAAACTGATACTTATCTTGAAATTTGATCCAGAAATGTTGGCTATTTGCAGTTTAAAGTATTTCAATGTAGAAGGACAAATTGTAGTTTCAGAAATTCCTGTTTTCAAGAATATGATAACCTTACGCCATAATAATTTAATTCTGGTTGTAACGCGGCATTTGATTGGATAGAAAAATTTTGTTAAATTTGTATAACCTGGTTAGCACGTCACAAGACACGTCACAATGCACCAACGTCAAAAACGTATTGATCCGCTTGACGTTACGTTTGAATTTTGAACAGATTAATATCATTTTTAAAAGTAAAACGCACTCAATTTGTACAGTAAATCACAGAAAATAAAATTATAAGTAATGAACTCAATATTTACCCAAGTTATACTCGTATAACCTGGGTTGGAGCAGTTTACGCTTTTTTATAATCCGGTTCGCGGATTATAAAGCGTAAACTGCCCCAACCCAGGCTATACTCGTATAACTTGGGTAGACATTGAGTTTATTTCTTAAATAATTTAATTCTGGGTGTAACGCGGCATTTGATTGGATAGAAAAATTTTGTTAAACTTGTATAACCTGGTTAGAACGTCACAAGACACGTCACAATGCACCAACGTCAAAAACGTATTGATCCGCTTGACGTTACGTTTGAATTTTGAACAGATTAATATCATTTTTAAAAGTAAAACGCACTCAATTTGTACAATAAATTACAGAAAATAAAATTATAAGTAATGAACTCAATGTTTACCCAAGTTATACTCGTATAACCTGGGTTGGAGCAGTTTACGCTTTTTTATAATCCGCTTCGCGGATTAAAAAAGCGTAAACTGTCCCAACCCAGGTTATACTCGTATAACTTGGGTAGACATTGAGTTCATTTCTTAAATGTTCCTATTTGCATTGCCACAATCGCTCGCCGGCGACGCGCGTTCCAGCAATCGCCGATGAAGGCAACACCGGCAAATCCGGCGATGCCGGTTAAATGGAAAGCATTCCTCTTCCCCCATGCTGTTCCTCTCGATTACTTTTCCCGCGGTCATGCGCAGATATACACTTACCAGGAATCGTTTAAATAATGTATGTGAACATTTTGATTTCTCCTTACATGAAATAACCATAATATTCAGTTAATACCACCTTGCGCATTCGTCATGTGCAGTGTTTTCTTTTATACTGATCATACTGACAAAGCAATTTGGGTCAGCGTTAAAAGTGGCATATATAGCTTTAAGCAATACCGATCAACGGCAATAAATGGTACTTTATGCCAGATTAGACTACCTCGGACAACAAATTAAGCGCAAGAATTTAAAAAGTTAAAAACACACAAACCAGGAAATTTTTATAACAGAACAGGGACTTAAGTATAATTATAAATACAACCATTTCTGGAGTACTAGGTTTCGTTGGATCTGGTTAACTGCAAAAACGACACAAAGAATTGTTTCTTCTGGTTTTTGTATTGGTCCCGCCTTTTCTTGTTGCAATAGCAGACTAAAGTCAGAAAAGTGTACCGACACTCCGTATAGTTCCAAACATACAAAAAGGGATTAAGAAACGAATTGAGTAGAATAAAAAATCCGGTAAAGCTCTGTACAGTTAGAATTGTCTTCTGTGTTGACGGCGAGGTGGTCAGAAGTCCGACGACATTCAGCAAGATTTGAGGCAGATACAGGACCATGAAGCTCCCTATGATAGCTGAAAGCTTGATCAGTACTGTCGCCTGAGATCGAAAGCTTCCGCATTGGTACGCAGAGTTTTTGGTCGCACGAGACATTTGGTGCAGTTTGATGAACATAAAAAGGTACAGGAAAATATCAACGATTATCGACACACAAAAAATCAAAGTCACGATAGTCAAGCCTGTCTTTCCAACCATAACCGCATTGATGCATATCGCAGCGTCCCTGTTCTCGAAAATACCGAACCCGTCATGATAGTTGATGATCGCTAACAGTATCCCTAACACCCAAATACTCACAACAAGCCCATTCCATTTCTCCCGGGTAAAGTAGTAGTCGTACTTAAAGGGAAAATACAAAGCCAGGAAACGGTCACACAGCATCCCGGTGATAGTCTGGAAGGAGACGATGACGCTGACACTGTACATGTACAGCAGGGTTCTACACAGTCCCTCCGGTAGTACGGGGGACAGCATGGAGTCCAGCAGGATGGTCAGCCCCGTCAGCAAGTCCGTGGCCGCCAGGTTTGTGGACATGAGCCGGATCTGGTAGCGCATTCGTCTGCACCGAAACAGGATCACTATGGCAAGCATGTTCATGACGCTGATCAGGAGTCCAATAGACAGAGGGACCACCTCCTGCTGTAGAATTAGCGTGCTCTCTCTCGTCACATTACTGGCCATGCTTGTGTCCAATACATTCCATGTATATTCTGTTTAATTAGTATTGTTCACCGCGGAGAGTGGTTATAAAGCACCACAGATAGTCACGTGACCAGAACCTAGAAAAGTGCATTAATGATGTATCGGGTGTACCTGATCGGATTAACCATTCCTGATGTATTGTACTTGTAACCATAGAAACAGGTAATGAAACTGGAAATTTCAGTTATTGATATGAGGGTTGGTGGGGGGGGGGGGGGGGGGGGGGCAAAAGGCAATAATGTAGTCCCTTCTTGTCAAGAATTTACTTAAGCATTACAATTCAACAGCACCATCTGAAGCAGAGGCACACATTCTTTTCGTGAAATAACCACATCATTCGAATTCAAAAGTACCTTCTGATGCAAAAGCACATTTTTGTCATGAAATAACCACAGTCTAATAATGCAAGTGCACAGTTATATCGAAGGGCAGCTGTAGTATTCTATTCAAAGTCTACACCCGTAAGTACACATTACTCAGCTATCTCATAGTCTGATTAGAATCTCATTTTCTAAAAAGGTTGGGTACCCTTCATTGTGGCAAGTTAGAATAAAACTATTATCTGTTTAACTTTAATAGGTGGAGTCCTAGGACAATAAGATTAGACAGTTAATGCATCTTTGATCTTTAGGTATGATGTAAAAAAAAAGTAGTCTTCTTTTTGTGTATTGTTAAAGATGTTATCAAATCTTGGAATGTATTTTTGTGAGTTGTACAATATTTTAAAGAGTTTTATATTTGAAAATTTCTGAAGAGATAGAAGTGAGCAATGTGCCTTATGGCCCTATGACCTATGAAAGTTGAGGGGGGGGGGGAACACTCAATCGAAAATTCCAAACAAGCCAAAAGAAAACCATCAAACAAGCAAACCAAGTTACCGTTTCCAAAAGTTTTTTGTTTTATATTTCGATATTCATAAATTGTATACCTTGTGTTTAAACTACATTCGTTCACTAAAATGAAAAAAAAAAACGAATTCCGATTTGAAGCGCCCCTCTATCGCTTCAGGTTGTATTATTAGTACATAGCTAAACATAAGAGTCTTTGGAGATTTTGCATTGCAAACGATGTGACAAGACCAGATTAAAAATTTTGAAGAAAAAAAATATGCAAATTGTTTCGAGAATTTCAGAATGGATAAAAAAAGCTGATCTTCCCAATAGAAATTCCCGAAGGGTAGGAAATGTGTTTTTGTGTGTGTCGATTTCTCCGTGTTAAGATAAAACGTGTGAAAAAAGAAATCTAGGAATTTTTTGCCATATACTAGTATTTACGGAAGCGTATTAGTGCCACATTGTAATTTTTTTTTCTTTAAAATTCCAACTTTAAAGTTGGAATTTCCAACTTTAATCTTGGAATTTCCAACTTTAAAGTTGGAATTTCCAACTTTAAAGTTGATTTTTCCAACTTTAATCTTGGAATTTCCAACTTAAAAGTTGGAAATTCCAACTTTAAAGTTGATTTTTCCAACTTTAAAGTTGGAATTTCCAACTTTAATCTTGGAATTTCCAACTTTAAAGTTGGAATTTCCAACTTTAAAGTTGATTTTTCCAACTTTAATCTTGGAATTTCCAACTTTTTTGTTTGACTTTATTTTTTTGTAAATATAACAGTATACATTATATGACAGGCAAACTGGGCATAAACTTATTGTTGTATATGTCTGAACTAGAAGTTTTCATATAAATATATAAGATTAAAACGTTTAAATACATTCAGTATCAGATATCAAATATCGAAATAATTTTGAATCAAATACATGAATATATATATATAACAGTATACATTATATTACAGGCAAACTGTGCATAAACTTATAGTTGTGTATGTCTGAACTAGAAGTTTTCATATATATATATATATATATATATATATATATATATATATATATATATATATATAAGATTAAAACGTTTAAATGTATGCAGTATCAGATATTAAATATCGAAATAATTTTGAATCAAATAAATGTTATCTTAATATGTAAAACAAGAGGGTGTCGTTAATTAAATGCAGGATTAGAAAGAAGAACACTAAGAGACAATTAAGATCAAAACAAAGCCTTGGAATTTGTATCTTCATGGCGTTAATAAAGATCACTTATTAAAAGAAATTCGTCTGAAATTGAAAAACTTATCGTAATAACAACAGAAGATTAAAGTTGGAAATTCCAAGATTTAAGTTGGAAAATCCAACTTTAAAGTTGGAAAATCCAACTTTAAAGTTGGAAAAATCAACTTTAAAGTTGGAAATTCCAAGATTAAAGTTGGAAATTCCAACTTTAAAGTTGGAAATTCCAAGATTAAAGTTGGAAATTCCAACTTTAAAGTTGGAAAAATCAACTTTAAAGTTGGAATTTTAAAGAAAAAAAAAATTACAATGTGGCACTAATACGCTTCCGTAAGTATTGATTCAAACTGTTCTTCACTGAAAAGTTTGCGTATTTATAAATCAACAAAAAGGGATGGAAGCATATTTCTTATTACATGTTTCTTTTACAAATTCTCCTCATTAGTATTTCTTTTCAGAGTTTCAACAATTCATAGGTAGAAACCGAGGCCACGCTGTAGAGAAAACGTTGAACCTGCATGCTGGATCTTCCGAGGTCGACTGGAAATGCTGTTCCAATCATGGAGATAAAGAAGAAAAGTTCAATTTGTACATATATTCAAAACTGAGAGAGAGAGAGAGAGAGAGAGAGGAGAGAGAGAGAGAGAGAGAGAGAGAGAGAGAGAGACGCTATACATTTTAAAGTCAAACGGCGAATCACTCTCACTGCACAAATTTAATCTGAAATGAATGTACATTAATGCTATTAAGTTCCTTAAACCAATCACCACTTTGTCGGTATCCCTTAGTTTATCGGCAGCGATCGTCAGCAGGAGATCTTTAAGTTGTATGAGTGGCGAAAAGGAGTAAAAACAAATTAAGCAAAACAATCAACTGGATGTACAAAACATCTTACTATATTTATTGACAAAGATCAACCCGCGTGAGATCGATCTTTAGTTGTCTTTAGTCGATCATTAGTTGTCTTCCCTCCGAGAAACCGATGTCAGACAGTTATAAAGAAAACAATCCGAACACATTCGCAGGGGTGACCTCGGCACCATACATATTCACTAAACTTACTAGACCTTTAATTTAGAAATGGCGCAGTGAAGAGAAGACCATTAAAAAAGAAGGTACAGTTTCTTTCAATATTTGCTCTAAAATTCAAAAGTTGTTTAAATCTCTTAAAAATACACATATTACATCTTGAACCTGTGTGGATATAAAGTACCAAGTTACAAACTTTTATCTTATTTCAAAAAATAATTATGACTTCAACATTTTGGCATATTTCTAAGATTTGGTCAAAAATGATAAAAAAATGGCCAATTTTCTCATAGTTTTTTTAAGAGGAAAATGTGTCCGCAGCCGTCGCCCACAACGAAATTAATATATTTTATGTGATACCAAATGATAAAGTTATTATGTGAGTTTCATCGTGGGCGACAGCTGCGGACATATTTTTCTATTAAAATTATTATGTGTCTTCTGCTCAGTTTTATGAAAATTACGGGAAAATATAGTTTGTGACGTCATAATTAACCTTGTGAAAGTCTAATCAGGTATTTATTTATAGATTCTTAGTTTATGGGTATTTTTGTATAAATAAATGTAACCTTTCAATTTCTTGTGATATTTTTAAAAATCAATCTAAAACAGGGCCAAATATGACTGAAACTGTACTGGCACTGTATCAGTTATCGGCTAAAATTTAACGTTTTCTTTTCGTATTTCTTTTTTCTTGATATTTTAAATAAAACTTGACACACTTTAAATGGTGAACTCTTTGTTTATGCACATGTTAGGTTAAATCATTATTTAGAACCAAAAACATTTTGTTTGTGTGCTTTTTAGCACGCCCGAATTTGCCGAGTTTTTTACGATTTACTGTACCAGTTATCGGCTTCGCGATAATAACATAGTAAAATCCCACAGGCACCTGACGTTATAAATTTTTCTCATAATAAAAATAAATACCCTATATCTAATAATACACAAGGTACCCATCCCCGCCATCTTGGATTTATTTCAAACTGTCACATCAGCTGGAAGTTTTGCTTGAAACTCATCGGTAAAATTATTTTGCGATCCTCTCCGTCTCCCGATCGGTCATTCAAAATCTAAGCTTACAACCGGTGCATTACAACTGTTATTAATAAAAATCACCCCTCGATCTGCATCTACTACCTAAAATATGCGACAAAAGGCTAAAGGGTGGACGGAAGTTGACATAAATTGCATCATACTTTGGGTAATCCTTCCAAATATAGCACTGATGCGAATATTCAAAAGGCGTCTATTTTGAATTCGATCAACATACAAAGTTAAAACTAAGAAAAGGGATACTATAAACAGTCAATAATAACTTTTAATACACAAATGTTTATATAAACATGTTTATAAATGCATATCTTTTGAAATATTGAAACAAACACACGGTGCAGGGAAATCTCATTTACATATAGGTGACAACTTCCGTCCACCCTTTAGCCTTTTGTCGCATATTTTAGGCAGTAGATGCAGATCGAGGGGGTGATTTTTATTAATGACAGTTGTAATGCACCGTTTTGGTTGAATTGGTTGTAAGCTTAGATGTTGAATGACCGATCGGGAGACGGAGAGGATCGCAAAATAATTTTACCGATGAGTTTCAAGCAAAACTTCCAGCTGATGTGACAGTTTGAAATAAATCCAAGATGGCGGGGATGGGTACCTTGTGTATTATTAGATATAGGGTATTTATTTTTATTATGAGAAAAATTTATAACGTCAGGTGCCTGTGATTTTGCTGATAAATATATTCACATCTGTAAACTATAATTTACATTCGTTAACTATAGTTTAGAGGTATTAATCATAGTTTCACAATCGTGAAACTATATTTATCAGATAAATTATGTTTTGCAATCGCAAATGGTTGTTTTCAGTGTTAATTATGGTTTTACACTTCTGAAACATAGATGATCGCGTGAACTATGGTTTACAGATGTGAAATATAGATTAACGGCGTTAAATATAGTTTCACAGATGATAAACTAGGTTTATCGACTGTTAACTATAGTTTACGGACGTTAAACTATAGTTAACAATAGTTTGTTGTAAACTAATTAACGATTCGTTAACTATAGTTTTCATATGCAAAACCATAATTAACAGTTGTAAACTATAGTTTACGAATGATAATCTAAGTTTATCATTATAGTTTTACACTTCTGAAACATAGATGATCGCGTTAACTATGGTTTACAGATGTAAAATATAGATTGTCGTCGTCAACTATATAGTTTTCTGTCCGTAAACTATAGTTTACAACCGTTAAACCTAGTTTATCGACTGTGAAACTATGATTAGCTCAATTTTGTGAATTTGGCGTGCCATAAATATTATGCATTGAATTGTCTACGATTTTGAGTATTACCGTATGATAACAAACGAATAATTTTATGAGTTTTGTTTATGTATCATAACCCCTACGACCTTTAGTCTGACCCCAAAAGGGACATAATTCAAATTAGATTTTGCAGAATATCAAATCAACATGTACAGGGATTTTACACAGGCACCTGACGTTATAAATTTTTCTCATAATAAAAATAAATACCCTATATCTAATAATACACAAGGTACCCATCCCCGCCATCTTGGATTTATTTCAAACTGTCACATCAGCTGGAAGTTTTGCTTGAAACTCATCGGTAAAATTATTTTGCGACTGAAGGTCTACTCCACGCCCTGGCGCCGGAAATCGGTGTCACTAGTGCCTAATTTGGCACCGGAATCCTCAAGGGATTACCCGTGCTCCGAGGAATCCGGGCTCACCTAATGAGCACAAGTCCTAGTTTGGGCGCAGGGCGCCGTGTTTAGATCGCTACATTACAGAAATAATTTGTTTGACTGAAGGTCTACTCCGCGCCCTGGCGCCGGAAATCGGTGTCACTAGTGCCTAATTGGCACCGGAATCCTCAAGATATTTCCCGTCCCCCGAGGAATGCGGGCTCACCTAATGAGCACAAGTCCTAGTTTAGGCGCAGAGAGCCTTGTTTAGAACCCTACATTTACAGAAATAGTTTTGATTCACTTAGGTTCTACTCCGCACCCTGGTGCTGGATATCGGTGTCACTAGTGCCTAATTTGGCACCGGAATCCTCAAGGGATTACCCGTGCTCCGAGGAATCCGGGCTCACCTAATGAGCACAAGTCCTAGTTTGGGCACAGGGCGCCGTGTTTAGATCGCTACATTACAGAAATAATTTTGTTGACTGAAGGTCTACTCCGCGCCCTGGCGCCGGAAATCGGTGTCACTAGTGCCTAATTTGGCACCGGAATCCTCAAGGGATTACCCGTGCTCCGAGGAATCCGGGCTCACCTAATGAGCACAAGTCCTAGTTTGGGCGCAGGGCGCCGTGTTTAGATCGCTACATTACAGAAATAATTTGTTGACTGAAGGTCTACTCCACGCCCCTGGCGCCGGAAATCGGTGTCACTAGTGCCTAATTTGGCACCGGAATCCTCAAGGGATTACCCGTGCTCCGAGGAATCCGGGCTCACCTAATGAGCACAAGTCCTAGTTTGGGCGCAGGGCGCCGTGTTTAGATCGCTACATTACAGAAATAATTTGTTGACTGAAGGTCTACTCCACGCCCTGGCGCCGGAAATCGGTGTCACTAGTGCCTAATTTGGCACCGTAATCCTCAAGGGATTACCGTGCTCCGAGGAATCCGGGCTCATCTAATGAGCACAAGTCCTAGTTTGGGGCGCAGGACGCCGTGTTTAGATCGCTACATTACAGAAATAAATTGTTGACTGAAGGTTTACTTCTGAAACATAGATGATCGCGTTAACTATGGTGTCACTAGTGCCTAATTTGGCACCTGTCCGTAAACTATAGTTTACAACCGTTAAACCTAGTTTATGCGGAAACTATGATTAGCTCAATTTTGTGAATTTGGCGTGCCATAAATATTATGCCGTGTTTTAGATCGTACATAACAAACGAATAATTTTATGAGTTTTGTTTATGTATCATAACCCCTACGACCTTTAGTCTGACCCCAAAAGGGACATAATTCAAATTAGATTTTGCAGAATATCAAATCAACATGTACAGGGATTTTACACAGGCACCTGACGTTATAAATTTTTCTCATAATAAAAATAAATACCCTATATCTAATAATACACAAGGTACCCAGCCATCTTGGATTTATTTCAAACTGTCACATCAGCATTGCTTGAAACTCATCGGTTTTTTGCGACTGAAGGTCTACTCCACGCCCTGGCGCCGGAAATCGGTGTCACTAGTGCCTAATTTGGCACCGGAATCCTCAAGGGATTACCCGTGCTCCGAGGAATCCGGGCTCACCTAATGAGCACAAGTCCTAGTTTGGGCGCAGGGCGCCGTGTTTAGATCGCTACATTACAGAAATAATTTGTTGACTGAAGGTCTACTCCGCGCCCTGGCGCCGGAAATCGGTGTCACTAGTGCCTAATTTGGCACCGGAATCCTCAAGATATTTCCCGTCCCCCGAGGAATGCGGGCTCACCTAATGAGCACAAGTCCTAGTTTAGGCGCAGAGAGCCTTGTTTAGAACCCTACATTACAGAAATAGTTTGTTCACTTAGGTTCTACTCCGCACCCTGGTGCTGGATATCGGTGTCACTAGTGCCTAATTTGGCACCGGAATCCTCAAGGGATTACCCGTGCTCCGAGGAATCCGGGCTCACCTAATGAGCACAAGTCCTAGTTTGGGCACAGGGCGCCGTGTTTAGATCGCTACATTACAGAAATAATTTGTTGACTGAAGGTCTACTCCGCGCCCTGGCGCCGGAAATCGGTGTCACTAGTGCCTAATTTGGCACCGGAATCCTCAAGGGATTACCCGTGCTCCGAGGAATCCGGGCTCACCTAATGAGCACAAGTCCTAGTTTGGGCGCAGGGCGCCGTGTTTAGATCGCTACATTACAGAAATAATTTGTTGACTGAAGGTCTACTCCACGCCCTGGCGCCGGAAATCGGTGTCACTAGTGCCTAATTTGGCACCGGAATCCTCAAGGGATTACCCGTGCTCCGAGGAATCCGGGCTCACCTAATGAGCACAAGTCCTAGTTTGGGCGCAGGGCGCCGTGTTTAGATCGCTACATTACAGAAATAATTTGTTGACTGAAGGTCTACTCCACGCCCTGGCGCCGGAAATCGGTGTCACTAGTGCCTAATTTGGCACCGTAATCCTCAAGGGATTACCCGTGCTCCGAGGAATCCGGGCTCATCTAATGAGCACAAGTCCTAGTTTGGGCGCAGGACGCCGTGTTTAGATCGCTACATTACAGAAATAATTTGTTGACTGAAGGTCTACTCCGCGCCCTGGCGCCGGAAATCGGTGTCACTAGTGCCTAATTTGGCACCGGAATCCTCAAGATATTTCCCGTCCCCCGAGGAATGCGGGCTCACCTAATGAGCACAAGTCCTAGTTTGGGCGCAGGGCGCCGTGTTTAGATCGCTACATTACAGAAATAATTTGTTGACTGAAGGTCTACTCAGCGCCCTGGCGCCGGAAATCGGTGTCACTAGTGCCTAATTTGGCACCGGAATCCTCAAGATATTTCCCGTCCCCCGAGGAATGCGGGCTCACCTAATGAGCACAAGTCCTAGTTTAGGCGCAGAGAGCCTTGTTTAGAACCCTACATTACAGAAATAGTTTGTTCACTTAGGTTCTACTCCGCACCCTGGTGCTGGATATCGGTGTCACTAGTGCCTAATTTGGCACCGGAATCCTCAAGGGATTACCCGTGCTCCGAGGAATCCGGGCTCACCTAATGAGCACAAGTCCTAGTTTGGGCACAGGGCGCCGTGTTTAGATCGCTACATTACAGAAATAATTTGTTGACTGAAGGTCTACTCCGCGCCCTGGCGCCGGAAATCGGTGTCACTAGTGCCTAATTTGGCACCGGAATCCTCAAGGGATTACCCGTGCTCCGAGGAATCCGGGCTCACCTAATGAGCACAAGTCCTAGTTTGGGCGCAGGGCGCCGTGTTTAGATCGCTACATTACAGAAATAATTTGTTGACTGAAGGTCTACTCCACGTTCTGGCGCCGGAAATCGGTGTCACTAGTGCCTAATTTGGCACCGGAATTCTCAAGGGATTACCCGTGCTCCGAGGAATCCGGGCTCACCTAATGAGCACAAGTCCTAGTTTGGGCGCAGGGCGCCGTGTTTAGATCGCTACATTACAGAAATAATTTGTTGACTGAAGGTCTACTCCGCGCCCTGGCGCCGGAAATCGGTGTCACTAGTGCCTAATTTGGCACCGGAATCCTCAAGATATTTCCCGTCCCCCGAGGAATGCGGGCTCACCTAATGAGCACAAGTCCTAGTTTGGGCGCAGGGCGCCGTGTTTAGATCGCTACATTACAGAAATAATTTGTTGACTGAAGGTCTACTCCGCGCCCTGGCGCCGGAAATCGGTGTCAGTAGTGCCTAATTTGGCACCGGAATCCTCAAGATATTTCCCGTCCCCCGAGGAATGCGGGCTCAACTAATGAGCACAAGTCCTAGTTTAGGCGCAGAGAGCCTTGTTTAGAACCCTACATTACAGAAATAGTTTGTTCACTTAGGTTCTACTCCGCACCCTGGTGCTGGATATCGGTGTCACTAGTGCCTAATTTGGCACCGGAATCCTCAAGGGATTACCCGTGCTCCGAGGAATCCGGGCTCACCTAATGAGCACAAGTCCTAGTTTGGGCGCAGGGCGCCGTGTTTAGATCGCTACATTACAGAAATAATTTGTTGACTGAAGGTCTACTCCACGCCCTGGCGCCGGAAATCGGTGTCACTAGTGCCTAATTTGGCACCGGAATCCTCAAGATATTTCCCGTCCCCCGAGGAATGCGGGCTCACCTAATGAGCACAAGTCCTAGTTTGGGCGCAGGGCGCCGTGTTTAGATCGCTTCATTACAGAAATAATTTGTTGACTGAAGGTCTACTCCGCGCCCTGGCGCCGGAAATCGGTGTCACTAGTGCCTAATTTGGCACCGGAATCCTCAAGATATTTCCCGTCCCCCGAGGAATGCGGGCTCACCTAATGAGCACAAGTCCTAGTTTAGGCGCAGAGAGCCTTGTTTAGAACCCTACATTACAGAAATAGTTTGTTCACTTAGGTTCTACTCCGCACCCTGGTGCTGGATATCGGTGTCACTAGTGCCTAATTTGGCACCGGAATCCTCAAGGGATTACCCGTGCTCCGAGGAATCCGGGCTCACCTAATGAGCACAAGTCCTAGTTTGGGCGCAGGGCGCCGTGTTTAGATCGCTACATTACAGAAATAATTTGTTGACTGAAGGTCTACTCCACGCCCTGGCGCCGGAAATCGGTGTCACTAGTGCCTAATTTGGCACCGGAATCCTCAAGATATTTCCCGTCCCCCGAGGAATGCGGGCTCACCTAATGAGCACAAGTCCTAGTTTGGGCGCAGGGCGCCGTGTTTAGATCGCTACATTACAGAAATAATTTGTTGACTGAAGGTCTACTCCGCGCCCTGGCGCCGGAAATCGGTGTCACTAGTGCCTAATTTGGCACCGGAATCCTAAAGGGATTACCCGTCCCCCGAGGAATCCGGGCTCACCTAATGAGCACAAGTCCTAGTTTGGGCGCAGGGCGCCGTGTTTAGATCGCAACATTACAGAAATAATTTGTTGACTTAAGGTCTATTCCGCGCCCTGGCGCCGGAAATCGGTGTCACTAGTGCCTAATTTGGCACCGGAATCCTCAAGGGATTACACGTCCCCCGAGGAATCCGGGCTCACCTAATGAGCACAAGTCCTAGTTTGGGCGCAGGGCGTCTTGTTTAGATCGCTACATTACAGAAATAATTTGTTGACTTAAGGTCTATTCCGCGCCCTGGCGCCGGAAATCGGTGTCACTAGTGCCTAATTTGGCACCGGAATCCTCAAGGGATTACCCGTCCCCCTAGGAATCCGGGCTCACCTAATGAGCACAAGTCCTAGTTTGGGCGCAGGGCGCCTTGTTTAGATCGCAACATTACAGAAATAATTTGTTGACTTAAGGTCTATTCCGCGCCCTGGCGCCGGAAATTGGTGTCACTAGTGCCTAATTTGGCACCGGAATCCTCAAGGGATTACCCGTCCCCCTAGGAATCCGGGCTCACCTAATGAGCACAAGTCCTAGTTTGGGCGCAGGGCGCCTTGTTTAGATCGCTACATTACAGAAATAATTTGTTCACATAAGGTGTACTCCGCGCCCTGGCGCCGGAAATCGGTGTTAAAAATGCCTTATTTGGCGCCGGAATCCTCGAGGGAACACCCGTCCCCCGAGGAATCCGGGCTCACCTAATGAGCACAAGTCCTAGTTTGGGTGCAAGGCGGCCTAATAATTTCAGATGTTTAACATCGGGATCGGAAAACGCTTAAAAAATAGCCGATAATTTTAAGTAAATTTTTGTTAGTGCGTTGGAGTTAGTGCTGGCTAGCTTGACTCTGGTGAAGCCAAAACAGGCTCAGCTGTCATGTTTGTGCGCCGTAAATCAAATTGCAATTTTTTTTTTTATGTGTATTGTACAGTACATATAGACTACATTCGCCGTGAATTGCAAGTTTTTGTATGGAAGGTTACGTTATGGGAGTTGATCAGCTAATTTTTAGCTATCTTATTTTTTTCTTTAAAATGTTGATACATTTCTTACGAGCGCCTTAATAAGTCTAAAGAAGTCGGGGCCATAAAACTTATATAATAGACAAACTCATTTATGATCTAAATTACTAAGTCTCACTTTCATAAAAGAAATAAAATTAAATAGTGGAAAAGAGTTTAAAATCAAAAGTAAGCTCATCTAAGTGTTATGACCCCTGAGCCAGGTGAGCTAATAAACTAAATAAAAAAATGTACTTTCGTTTTAAACATATATGAATCGGGTTCGGTATACAAACTTTTGGTTTTCCCTAGCCTCAAACGAATATTTAGGACATTTTCTGTGTATCGAAATAGTAATTTTTACTTAAACGTGCAATCTGTCTTGAATTTGGCAGTCTCTACTTTTTAGAATGTCACAAACGAAGAATTTAGCAGAATCACATAACGGTCTCGGCCCGCATCGACGGCGCTTGGCGAGGATTCGATGTCTGCTTGAGTGTGTGAAGTGTCTCTACGAGAAGAGAGCACTGCCCGAGTCGTTTTGCTATGTTGCTTCAGAAGTGGAGTACAAAAGTCAGTGTAAGACGACGATCAGGCTCTTCTCCGAGCCCAAGAAAACCAAGAAACTGACGGGGTTACAACCCAAGGAACTTCAGCTGACCTCGGAGTCTCGTCTGGTAGCCACGGGGGAGGAGTTCTGTGACAGTCAGGGCAAGTGGCTAAAGCTTAGAAAGTACAAAATAACTGCTTCAGATGAATATCAGAACTTTGATAAAGATGTTTGGACTCTGCAGTACAGCAATAGACCGGCCTCTGATGATTCTCCAGCCATTGTTCCTGTAGAAAAAGACACCAAAAGGATCATTATAAACAGCTGGGAGGATGTAATAGAGCAGCACTTCTCAGTACAGCTTGTACCGGGTCGACACAAAATAATCCAACCTGAGAAGGACTGTGTGGCACTATTGAGGGAAATTCCCCCAAACTGGACGCTGGATCATGATGAATCTCTGGTACACCTTATGTCTCAACACATACCCCTAGAAAACAACCACCTCGGCAGCATCAAAAACTTTGTGGAGTCTGTTCATGTCTCTACTTTTGGGGATGACGAGTCTGGACCCTCCTGTCTTACTGATGGCCTGCTGGACACCTACTGGGAGAGTGATGGGAGTCAAGGCAACCACTGGATCCGGCTCAAAATGAAGAAGGGAACGGTCGTACTAAAACTACAACTTACAATTGATGGTAGTGATGATAATTATGTGCCCTCAAAGATTGTGGTGCAAGGGGGCGAGCAGGACAATCAGAAGACACTCAATACCATAGAAATAGACAGGGAGGTGTCAGAGGTGGAGGACATTACAATCCTAGAGAACATGTCAGAACATTTCCCAGTCATCACCATCAACATCAAGGAATGCAAAGGTGGAGGAATTGATACTCGGGTGAGAGGACTGAAAATCCAGTCATCTGAAGGTCGATACCTGGGATTTGACCGGGATTTCTTCAAGGGGGAGAACTTAACAAGGTATCCAAAATTGGAGTCCTACTCCCCTGACCAGCTGTACCGGCGCTCCCAGATACTGCAGAGATTTGTGGTGATACTAGACAGCGTGCTTCAGTTTATTGCCCCGGCCTGGGAGTACTCAGTAGGATCCTACAGCTCATTGGAGCACATACGGCAGCTGCTGCCTCTGTCCAAGAAAAGACTGATCCTGATTGAGATGTTCCTCAAAGAATCCTGTCTAGAGAGACCATCAGAGATGCCCAAGCTGTTCATCAATCGTCGCGCAGCCATGGAACATCGCTGCGACCCGAGTCTTGACCATGAGTACAAACACAGCATATTTTATCAGATTTATGAAGGTCTTAAGCCAAAGGATCGAAACTCAAAACTCTTAAACTACAGGTGGTCCTCCAGGTACGATCAGTGGTGGGAGTGTAAATTTATGTTTGAGGGGGTCATAGACCAGGGTGGGGGCTTCAGGGACAGTCTGTCTGACATTGCGGAGGAGCTGTGTCCAACCTCAGGAGACTCACCTATCCCCCTGCCATTTTTCATCCGCTCACCTAATCAGCTGTGTGATGACATTAATGTGAACAGAGACACCTATATTCCTAACCCAGCTTGTAAAGAGTTCCTCAAGTACGAGTGGATCGGTCAGCTGATAGGGGCGTGTATGCGTGGAAAAGAAAACCTGATTCTATCACTGCCTTCCTTTGTATGGAAGAAGTTGTTGGCAGAGAAGACAACCTGGTCCAGGGACTATGCATCAGTGGATGCAGCAGAGGTTCACCTGATTGACAATTTGTTACAGATGAAGGAGGATGATTTTAAAGCCCTGGGAAGAACTTGGAGCATGACACAGGCAGACGGAACCCTTGTCACCCTCAAAATGGATGAGGACGGGAATCCATTGGAGCTGAAGTTTGAGGACCGTGAGGATTATTGCGTGGCTGTGAAGGAGATCAGGCTGAACGAGTTCAACTCTCAGATCGAGGCCATAAAAAAGGGTTTACTGAAGGTGGTGCCACAGGCTGTTCTTGATCTGCTGACATGGCAGGAAGTAGAGCATCGCGTCAGTGGTGACCCTGAGATCACAATTGATGCCCTCAAGAGGTCCATTCATTACGATGACCTGGATGAAAATGATACTCGAGTCAAATACATGTGGTCTGCACTTGCTAATTTTACAAATGAGGATCGGAGTAGATTTTTACGCTTCATTACTGGACGCCGTAGGCTACCAGCTTCTGTGTACATAGCTTCGGGCAAATGTGATGCCATTGACTGCCTGCCTGAGTCCTCCACCTGTGCCAACATGTTGTATCTGCCAGACTTCACTAGCGCCCAGGTTTGTGAGGAGAAGCTGCACTACGCTGCCTATAACTGTGTTGACATGGATACAGATGTCAATTACATGGACGACTAATCCAGCGGCAGTAAAACCATCCAGTGACAAGTGAAAAAATTACAAGGTTTTGAGAATTTTTGGGATTCTATACATGTTGGAAATATTTATATTCATGCTTTAGTAGTAGGATTGTATATAAACAGGGTGTCCCAGAATAGCTGATACCATCTAAAATATATATAAATGAAACAATATTTGGCCAAAACATGTAAATTGTGGCTCAAATGAATAGTAAAATTGTTTTTTTTTCCCCACAAAAAAGTTTCTGGTTAAATAGCATGCTTTCCTTTAATTATGTCACAAAGTATAATCATATATTTTCTTTTTTTATTGAGTTTTATTTAAGATGAGGAATCTGACAAGAAAACATTTTATGTTTTAAAACTGTATTATCAAGTACAGACTCCAGTTATAGTTGTACGAATTATGAAAAAAAATTACCTTTGGGAAAAAACAACTCAACCAGCAACAGATTCTTATTGAGAAGATGTGAGAAAATGGGTTCTGTACAGCGGCTGTTGTGAGGAATTTTAGTCATCAACTTAAAATTATCATCGACATTATCAGCAATAAAAAAGGACATCATTTGGAGCACTCTTTTTTGGTTGTGTTTTTATAAACAATGCTCAGTTTGTCGGAAACTTATGAATGTTTGTAAAAGAACATGGAGGAATAAGCCGAGGCATAAAACCCAAAAGTCCATTTGAAAAACCCATTTTTTTTTTCTTACAAATATCACTTTTGTTACATTTATTAAACATGTAATCATTTAAATTCAGTACATTGTATTACCAAAAACTTCAAATTTAATTGATATTAAGACTTCAAACTATGTATATGCTAATTGAACAACAAAATGCTAATGAAATCATATGTTCAGACTATAGTTTTTCATAGGTGGGTCATCATACCATTTTTTTAAGAACGCATACTGATAAAACGTAAATGTATATCTTTTTCAATTTTCAAAAAAATGGTACCAAGACCCACTCTATGGTAAAAAGCAAGTTTTCTTCCCGCAATTTTCAAGATGATCATCAAATGGCCAAGACCAAATAAGTTTGCGCAATACTAAATTGAGTTTGTTATTTAAATGGATTCAAACGTGATTCTGTGGTGTAGCGGTTCTTGGAACATAAGTATGTTGAAGTAGGTGTTCGATTCTAATGAATCGTGTTGTAAATATTTTTTTTATCTTTGTTTACTTTGTTTAAATTCAAAAAACTCATTTGATGTAAAGAGAGTAAAAATTGTGTTTTTATGAATTAAACACATGCACTTAATTATTTTATAGATTTTTAGTTAACTGCCAAATCAGTTATCTTTAGTTTTTTTAAAAATAAACATTTCACTTTGTAGAAGGGGTCGTACAAATCATGTAGATTGGAATTCTTTTCTCTATGTACACAAACATAATAAATTTTCTGGAGATATTTAAGTACAGGAATAAAAATATTTGAAGTTAATACACTTATTATACTGAATGCGTGATTGTCATTTGAAACATACTAGTGATAGGATTTGGCCACTTGTAAACATATGCCTCGGCTTATTCCCCCAGGGTCTTTGTTGAGTAAAATTTATACCATATACAATTATGAAAATGCATTGATATTTTAGTTAAATGAATTTATTCAAAAGTTATTCAAAAAGAAAATGGTATCATTTATTTTGGCCCACCCTGTACATTTTGTGTATAGATTTAAAATAAAACTGTTTAATGAAAATTTATTTTAAAGTGTGGAAACATGTGAAAATAAAACTCTATATATTGGGTATCAAACCTTTTTTTTTTTTAAATTTGCAAAAAGAATTTCAGGGATAAAAAAATCGAGTTTACAAAAAATCAGAACATTTTAACAGCTGCTGAACATGTTGAAATAAAATGGAATTAAAAGATTACATATTGGTTTTTGTACTCATATAAGCATTAACAATTTGAAAAAGATAAAGCAGTTGTTATTTCTAGAACATGAATAATGAAAAAGATGTTTTAAAAAAAACGGCTGCTGAACATGTTGAAATAAAATGGAATTAAAAGATTACATATTGGTTTTTGTACTCATATAAGCATTAACAATTTTAAAAAGATAAAACAGTTGTTATTTCTAGAACATGAATGACAAAAAAGGTGTTTAAAAAAAAATCCACCCACCTGCCACATTTTTTGCAAATCAGGATGAGAATCTACTATATATTACATTTACATGTATGTGGCCTTAGCCAATTCTAACAATATGAATAATCCATTTTTTTGTAAATTTGACACTTAACACTTTATAATTCTCAGGTGACGATATAGTTTTATAGTAACTTTGTCGTAAATTTCACTTAGAATTTACTGGGTGAGTGTACTGCAGTAACGTTAATGTAACAGGTTATAACTTCTGAATGTTAATGTTAAAATCTTAAACGGTGGTTTTGCTGCTATTTATTTAATTTTGTGTGTTTAAATAAAATTTAATATTGTTGTATTCATTTACATATTCATTATTCACAGTATGTTTGTTACATTGAATTTTTAAAATTCAGAGAATTTAAAACTATCTATAACAATTAATTGTAATAGATAGTTTTAAATTCTCTGAATTTTAAAACTTTAATGTAACAGGTTATAACTTCTGAATGTTAATTCAGAAGTTATAACCTGTTACATTAAAGTTTTAAAATTCAGAGAATTTAAAACTATCTATAACATGTTTAACGCCCGTTCTTTGTTATTTTAGCTGCTGCGTGTCTTTGCTAGTCCAATTTATGTGTTGTTGTTTTATTACTGATCTCGTATCAGAAATGAATGTGTTTTAAAGGAGAAATATGATTTCTTTCGTTTGAGGAACGAATTGGATAGAAATCAATTTCTACTTGGAAGAAAGTGTTAAAAATATATCGATTGATATGAAAATACATGTAAAGAATCATATTTGAATCGGCATTTATTACATATATTTACTGTAGTATTTCAAGTAACTCGACAGTTATACTTTTTACAAATTATATTCAAATCATAGGTTTTGGGTAATTATCAAATTACAGATCAATGCAAATTGATAGAAAAATATTCCTGAAATAGAAAACGAAGCCTAAAATAATGTTAATAAAATTATCGAAAAAAGGGTGTTAATAAAAAAAAATTGTATATAAAATTCTGCATTTTTATATAAAACATGGTGTAACATATTACATATAGCTCGAAATGTTATGGGTAAACGTGGGTATTGTTTTCAATGCCGATAATGAATGTTAGTACCAAATAACAGATGATTGCTTTGTTTGAAAGGGCTTAGGCGACATTTTTTTTTACAATAATTAACACTTTTAATAAGATACGGAAAGCAATTTAGTGTCTACTGACTGACACTTTAAATTTGTTCGTCCGGATAGAATTAGCAATATTCGTATATAGTTTATATATTTGAAACGTACGTTTAGTACGGCGGGCGAGAAATTTCAAGGCTATACCGTTTAAAAACACTCAAAACCTATTCATATCGTAGAATTATTCCAATTATTACTTAACACCTTAAACAAAACTCAATGCATATAACATATATTTTCTATTCAAAATTCCAATTCGAAAATCATCATGGTATGTTTTGGAGCACCCGTTTCCGATATATAATTATGACATTAAAATGAAACTTATTGCCAACTTAATACTGGTAGAACAAATGTATCTGCATGCGGGATAACTTGAAGATATTAAAGAGACACAGTGACTCAAAATATATGTTTTTCTTTTTGATTATGACAACGGAAATAAGAAGAGCTACACGAAATTTTATCATACGAAAGGTTTCACGCATCATAAGTCATCACCTATCAATTTACAAGTCATTAAAACTCATCCGGAAAATGCACATGTAAACAAACCGAGTTGATTTGGACATTGGTATTGTGTCACGTGTTTGCGATTTCTGTCTAAAAATAGTTACAGTGGGATTGACACACTGAAAAAGGAATTTGAATTTGAAGCTATTCGATGTCTATGGTAAGATATATGCATTAATAGAAAATGCATCTTCATAAATATTTAGTTCTTGAAGACATCGTGTTTCAATGAGAGGTTTCTGGCTCATGATGTATGCCACGCTGCAGTATTTACATTCCCCTGCGCTTGCGTGGCTATGAAGCGGAAGGAAAATTCAATATTTACTAGACTTTGACTCGTGCGTGCACGGGTTGACATTGCATATGCTATCGGAATAATCTAAGTTTATTCTAATAGAATAATCTGTGTCTCGGGACAGGCCTTCACCACAGTTAAAATGCCTCCCATATACCCGTAATGTAGCAAAAAAACTACAGAATCGCTCCGATACGATTTTGAGAAAATTAATGAAGCTTTATTGAAAATAACAGTCAAATTATTCATAACAAACCATTTTGCGGCTGTAAATACATTTCATCTAAAAATTTAATTCATATTAATGAAGAATTCAACACTTTTTCCCCAACGTTTTTTACTCGCTTCAAATTTACACACCATGTTGACATTTGGAACTCTTCGGGATTTTTCAAATCAAATGCACTGAGTTAGAGTTATCTCCCGTATTTTCTTTGATGAACAGAATATATAGACATGTAGCAAACTTTCAATGAAAATTTACACGTATTTGTATTATCGTTTCTGAGTTTATCCATGCAAATGTGATATTGTGGAAACATAAACTAAAAAGCCTCCCGTGATTTAGCGTGAATGTAATGCGCATGCGCAAGATTGTAAAATCCAAAAAATCCAGATGATTTCCGGATTTTTAAAAGGAATTTTCGTTGATTATTAATTAGTGAAGCTTGATTGAGAAAAAATAAAAACATATTGGTAATCTTCAAGTACCAATGATGTTTAAAATATATAAAACAAAAGACAGTACTCTTCCGATTTCTCGGTATTAAAGCCCAAATATTCGAGTCTATTATTTTAATATAGTAGTATAGATGTGTTGGCCCAACGTGTAATTCTATTTTTCTCTTTTTAATTTGATTTTTTTACTTTTGAACACCGTAATTTTTCAAAAGTTTACCTTTTCATATGATAAATAAAATATGTGGAAATCGTGTAAAAATTCGATATTTGCTAAATCATGGATTTGTGCGTCACCATGTCCCTTTAAGTTCTCCCTACTGCATAGTTATGAGTTTTCCAGAGTACAACTTCTCCAGGGTACGACTTCTCAAGCATCCGCCAGTAGGTGGCGGTATATAGGAAACGCAAAACGAAAGTGGAAGTAGGTTTAGAAATCTGGCGACAAAAAAGCGCTGCAGCGATGCTTACTGTAGCGCTTTAAAAAATGAAAATTAAATTATAGAAAAAACATGGAAAGGGGGGGGGGGTGATTGCACGGTCCTGTCCACAAGCACCTGTTTTGCTAGTCCAATTTATGTGTTGTTGTTTTATTACTGATAAAAAATGATTGGGTTTTAAAGGAGAAGTATTTTTTAATTGTAAAATTTCAAAAAGAAAAACTTTCGTTCTGCATTCATACGCACCACTGAAACCGTTGGGACAATACTGTATACAGGGATATTTTCGCCCCGTGTTTTTTTTTCACCCGTTCTACACTTGGAAACGGTATATTAAACCCCGTCTTGAAATTGCCCAGACTTCGGCTCTTTCCCAACACGTCATTACCTATTTAAGGAGGCCGATTTGGGTATTTTGCAGAAAAACTACAACAGCAAAAGTTTTTATTTTTTAACCATATGTCATTTAAACGAACTCTAGTTTATCTGCGAAGTTTCAAGAAAATCGACCATCTTGTTCTTTTAGGGACCATCTCAAAATAGAGGTACATTTACTATAGAAAAATATTGGAAACTGTCATCTTCCGCATATCAAAGCAGATTTAAAAGATACTACAATAGCTTTTTTTCTCAAATTGTTATATATGATTAGTATTATCATTTCCTACGTTATATGTAAAAAAATACTAAATTCTACTGTCTGGTTTTTAGTGGGGCCATCTCAAAATATTAAAATGCACCAAATTTTGCTATATATTTGGATCATTACGAATGAAGATTGGTAAAATGGATTCATTAAAAAATAATGGAAAATACCCTCGATGACAGCATCATTCTGTGTATAAAATTTCAACGGCGTGCAATTTTTACTTTTATGTTATTTCTTATAGCGTACTCCTACAAAGCTTCATTTTATCATAACGTCATAAAAGCGCAATGGCAACGATCCCCTACCGCGGCAACGATCCCCTACCGCACAACGGAAAAATCGTTTAAAATATAAAAATTTCCTTAGAAAATCTAAATATTTTTATCTGTATTTTGTATATTGTGTTCAGTTTTATAAATGATATAAAAAAAAATCCACATAAGAAGTATAAATCGACTTTATTATACTAGAATGCGCAAAAACATGCGCAATGAAAACTAAAGTCGGCCTCCTGAACTTGTTATTGTCATATTCGATTGTTCAGAGACTTTTCTTTCTGCATTTTACCGTTTGGAAAAAAAGCTCTTAATTAAACTTAAGGCATTGTCACAAGCCTTCCAATTATTTGTTTATTCTAATATAAGCATATACGTACGCTGGCTTGCGACGATAGGTCATGGGATTCTAATGAGCATTTTCTTCAGTATTATCCAATGCATCCCAAGAACAAAAAAATTGTTAGCAACATAACTTTATTTCATATATGTACTTTCACATAACAATGGAACAGTACGCATCCTCATTGTCTGGTGCCATAGAGCGCTCGGACGTCCGTGTTGTTACTCATTATGGGTTCCTCCAGAAAAGAGACAACAAACCGTTTCTTCAGATTCTGATATTTTTCTCTTTGAGATTTACAGGCGAAGCAGACGATAGACAGGAAGGTGTATCTGCATTCAGTAAACCGTAACACGAAGAGGAAAGGATTGAGGAAAGAATTTAGGAGAATTAAACACCCAGCAAGACTTTGCCAAGTGAGCAGCATCCTGGCCAGGTTATTGTTAAAGACAACGATCGTATTCAAAACAATTAATGGGATATACAGAAGCATGAAGCTGACGGTGATGGCTGATAGCTTGAACAGAACCCGGGTCTGAGTTCTATACAGGTAGCAGCTCCTCAGGTTATCACTGGGGTGAACCGCTTTAGAGAGTTTGGAAATTTTCATAAACATCAGCATGTAGAGGAACCCATTCGAAATAAGCAGGAAACAGAAAATCATAGTAACGGTGGCTAGCCCCGCCCTACCTGTCATGATGTAAGCTGCACACACCGCCGTCCGCACCGATCCGTAGATTTTGAATCCATCAATGTAGTTGACGGCCGACAGAAACACCCCTGCTACCCACAAGAGTAGAACGACGGCAAAAGAAAACTTTTTCTCGTGTAAAACGATAGTCTGGTAACGAAAGGGGAAGAAAATAGCGACGAAGCGATCCAACAGCAGGCCCGTGATGGTCATGAAGGAAACCACGACCCCGATACAGTACAGGTACATCAGGGGCCGACACAGGTACTCGGGGAGCACCGGGCTCAGGAAGGAATCCAGGAGGATCGCTACCCCAGTCAGCAGGTCGGTCAAGGCCAGGTTCATCGTCATGACTTTGATCTGAAAGTTCATTTTTTGGCATTGCGCCAGAATAAGTAAAGCAAGCAAGTTCAAAAGAATGATGACCGTCCCTAGCAAAAAAGGCAGCTTGTTCTGCTGAAGAACGAATATGCGCTGATCCGTCGAGTTTTGTGCCATGTTCTTTCCCTTGCTCTGTGATCGACTGGTATGAGACCTACATCCAGCGAAGCTTTATATATGTGGGAGAAAAGCGATAATTTATATAACAGCTTAATTAAGGAGACCACATATCATACAATAGCAGAATGTTAAAGATTACCTTTGAAGTAATGAAGTGTAAATCATCTCTCGAGAAAAACAGAACTCTTGTTATTCAATTGAAAAGGTCTAGAAAAGAGAATTCATTTGCCAGACGTCCCTGGCATAATACAACAATGAAAATGTCTGAGATTTAAAAAAAAGACACAATCGCAACCTACTCGGAATTCTTATGTCAAGAAAAAGAACCCACACCACTTCAACCTCAATCTTATAGCAACAAATATGAAGATAACAGATAAAACAAATCTAAAATACGACCCGTCTTTGTGCACTTTTCAAGCAAGGGACGCCGAGTCCAAATAACCCACCTTTTTATTTGGCCAATCACTCTTTTTATATATATATTTACAAATATATATATATATATATATATATATATATATATATATATATATATATATATATATATATATATATATATATATATATTTTAAAGAGTCAACTTGTACCAGAACTAGTCCCTTCTTTCTTGCCACAATATAAAATTTGATCGCGCGCGCATTACAAACGTATGTCAAACTTCCTTAATTCAGGAATAGGCCTCATCCTTGAGTCATGAACAACATTTTTTGCACCAAATGAGCCTTCATTTTTTTTATTACAGATTTTTGGAATGTGAATGAAAAGACTAACTTTAAGATGCTAGATGATTTTTCCTAAAAAAAACTAGTAGAGCAGCATATATAACAAATTTGAAATCCAGCATTATATTTAAACAAAACCTGGTAAAACAAGATATCTGTGAGCCAATGCTCACTAGTGATACCCCCGCTCTAATGTGAATATGCAAAATAAGCAAAGTCGACATTTAAAAGAAAGTTGGCATCCGATTAGTACAAAAATATATCCTACAATATGGTATGCCTAAACAAATAGTGTGTTAAAATTTCAAGCATCTGCGATAAAAAGTTGCTCAGAAATCTTTGACGGAAATTTGTTTGAAAATTTAGGCTTAAAATAACCAAAGTCGTCATTTAACAGGAAAGAGGTCCGATTGGTACAATAATAAATCCCACGATATGGCATGCCTAAGCAAATAGTGTTTTGAAATTTCAAGCATCTGCGATAAAAAGTTGCTGAGAAATCTTTGATGAAAATTTGTTCAAAATTTTTAGCTAAAAATAAACAGTGTCGTCATTGAACAGGAAATTGATGTCCGATTGGTACAAAAATATATCCCACGATATGGCATGCCTAGACAAATAGTGTGTTAAAATTTCAAGCATCTGCGATAAAAAGTTGCTGAGAAAAATGCGACAGAAATGTTTCTTACGGATGGACAGACGGACAGACAGACACACAAGGGTAAAACAGTATACCCCCTTCTCCTTCGGAACAGGGGTATAAAAAATCAATGTCAATGGGCGTATATAAAATATAATTCATTTTATGGATTATATTCCATATATGAATTGTTTATATAATATCACTTCACATATATATATATATTTTTTAATTTGTGTTCATATCTACATGTTTATAAAAATTTCCAAGGTATATATTATATTAAAAATTTTAAATTTTAAAAAGTTGATGATGAATGAATAATGACTGAAAACCACTTATTACAAAAAGGAACTGATCAAAGTCAGGCACTTCCTTATTCCAGAAGGAACTGATCAAAGTCAGGCACTTCCTTATTCCAGGTATTTATTTCAACAAACAGTTTCATATACTTCAACAAAACAAAATAGTCATATATTGTCGTTCATAACTGACACAAATCATATTTTACAAAACAGTATGTAGATACACAAGTTTGATTAAAACACCAGCTTCACATATAAAGAGAAGTCTGATTTGATCAAAATTCTGAGGAAATTAAATTTTTGTACAAAAAAATTGAACATTAGTGTTGTAGTATTCTGTTAGAATTGTATATTCTGTCCATGGGGTCCATATCCCACTAGAATAGTGTTTTACAAGATCTGATATGTTAAATCACCAATTTTATTGTTCAACTGTTTTTTTTAATTACTGATGGCGTATGCTAACACTGGCCTCTAGCTATCAGCTGATCTCCATTTCCTCCTCGTCATCTTGTGAGGAGTCGGAGTCTTCTCTTCCCAAGTACCACAACTCTGTAATGGCATTTCCTAAAATACAACAGAGCGATTAAAATAACTCTACAAACAAGATACTGAGAAATCATTTAATTTCGTGGGGGCCAATTTTCGCAGATGTAATTTTGTGGATGCGTCAGTTTTCAGTTTCAGTAGGTAAACAAAATCTTTTATAATTAGTTTTCGTTGAGGATGAAAATTCGTGGGCGAGGGCTACCCACGAATACCACGAAAATTGAGCCACCACGAATTCTAATGATTCCACAGTATCTGTATCTGTGAGCATGCTCACCAATGGTACCCCGCTCCGATTTGAATATTACAATAAACAAAGTTATCATTTAACAGCAGAAAGTTGACTTCTGATTGGTACAAAAATGAATCTCACCATATGGCATTCCTAAACAAAGAGTGTGTTATAATTTTAAGCATCTCTAACAAACAGTTGCTGAGAGAAATAAGACAGAAATTTATTTCGGATGGTCAGACAGACACACAAGGGTAAAACAGTGTACCACCTTCTTCTTCAGTGTGGGGGTATAAATATCCTTATGAAGAAAAGAGCAAGAAAAAGTACATCTTAAAAAGCAACAAGTGCGAGTTCAGCAATAGAAAATTCTTCAAAACAAGAATTGATAGCTCATCAACAGCAACAAATTATTGCAAAAGATCAAAAGCCAAAATAAAGCAAAGTTGAAAAGCAAACTAAAAAATCTACATCAAAATTATGATGACATTTGTTTAAACGATTCATTAAAAGGTGACAGAATTGGACACTTGCTTTCGTTCTCGTATGCTGCTGGCTTAAAGAGTGCATTGAGTCCAAAGATGAGCTCTGTGTACTGGTGTTGTACCATATACTGCCGCTCCTCAAACTGACCGTCTACCTGACTCAGGTTGTGAAGAAACAAGGCCCCTCTCTGGAGAACCCTTCGTGCCTCCACAGACTGATTTGTTTGGTAGCACAACAATATTTTGTGGAGAAGAAGCACAACTGATTTCTGCAGCTGAAATGAAAAGAGAAAATTTTGAAATTAAAATGCTTAAGAAAAAGTAAAATTAAAAGCAACCAAATGCAAGTCTAGGCTCCCTGAAACCATGTGACTTCTACTTTAAATGAAAGTATGTCACATCATGGTGATTTCAACTCAATGTGAAACCGTTTATATCGCACAATAAAAAGGCTGTCCATCTATGTACAGTGTAGTACAATGGGTATAGCTTTGGTCTATTGTACAACGGGTATAGCTTTGGTCTATTGTACAATGGGTATAGCTTTGGTCTATTGTACAATGGGTATAGCTTTGGTCTATTGTACAATGGGTATAGCTTTGGTCTAATGTACAATGGGTATAGCTTTGGTCTATTGTACAATGGGTATAGCTTTGGTCTATTGTACAACGGGTATAGCTTTGGTCTATTGTACAACGGGTATAGCTTTGGTCTATTGTACAAGGGGTATAGCTTTGGTCTATTGTACAATGGGTATAGCTTTGGTCTAATGTACAATGGGTATAGCTTTGGTCTATTGTACAGTGGGTATAACTTTGGTCTATTGTACAGTGGGTATAGCTTTGGTCTATTGTACAGTGGGTATAGCTTTGGTCTAATGTACAATGGGTATAGCTTTGGTCTATTGTACAATGGGTATAACTTTGGTCTATTAACCAGGAGGTCCAGAGTTCCGATTCAACTAGACTTTTTGTTTTTAGGGATAGCAATAATTTTTTAAAAAGTTGACCCCCCTCCAAAATTGAACCTTTTTTCCTGTCCTATTCAAGTTGAACAAGATGGGCCATATCGCTCACCCGAGCAACAACAGCCATGATGAAAAAGCTTTCTGGAGTCAAATACAAAATATCTGAACAATGTAGTAAACTAGATCCTGTATAAAAAGATTTTTAAAATTTTCTCCAGATTTTCTTATGATTAACTTATGATTAACATTGAGCCTTTTTTGTAACTGGGTGATTTCATTGTCTTATTACACACTGAGCATTGCAGTTCTCAAGAAGATCAAGATCTAGATCAATTATTCAAATAAATATAAACCAACTTCAAACTTTGAACCCCTTGTGTGGCCCAAAAATTGTCCAGGAGCCACATACTAACAATTGAGAATCAAAGCAAATGTCAAGATGCTTGCATACTATACAATATATTATAACATATGAGCTTTTGAGAATAATAAAATCTATTTAAAAATAGGAGACCTGGCCCTTCATTTGAACAAACTTGAAAGCCCATGCCCCAAGGATGCTTTGGCCAAGTTTGGTTGAAATTGGCCCAGTAGTTTTGGAGAAGATCAAAATGTGAAAAGTTTATGACAACAACGACAATGCCAACGACAACAGACAACGGACAAAGCTCACTTGAGCCTTTGGCTTGAGTGAGCTAAAAAAGGGTAAGGTCAGATATAAATGACAATTATATTGCTATCAACAATATACAGTATGTGTCAATGGTTAACAGAAATATCTTGTAAAATGAGGATCTCTTAGTCATGTCAACGTCCTAAAATTTTGATACAGTTGAATTGCTTGCAGAAATTTGCAATCTTCATGTGAAGGCTGATATTAATATTTGAACTGAACTAAACCCAAAATGAAGAATAAAGAAGTCAAGGAGAATGGGAAATTTCAAAGTTAGATATTATGACCCAATTAATTTGTTCTCTGTAATATGAGTCTTTGCATGAAGTTTGGATCTTTTGAAAAGTTTCTTTGAACCTAAGCAAACTGCAAAATAAGTTAAAAACTAGTCAAAGTTAAAAAAAGTAAAAAGTAACACACCATTTACATTGTCCTTTAGTGTTACAGTCACTGTGATATCTAACCTGTCTACAATGTTACAATGTTACAGTGATATCTAACCTGCTTACAATGTTACAGTGATATTTAACCTGCTTACAATGTAAGTGAACTCTCACCTGCCTACAATGTTAGTGATATCTTACCTGCTTACAATGTTACATTGATATCTAACCTGCCTACAATGCTACAGTGATATCTAACCTGCCTACAATGTAACAGTGATATCTAACCTGCTTACAATGCTACAGTGATATCTAACCTGCCTACAATGTTACAGTGATATCTAACATGCTTACAATGTTACAGTGATATCTAACATGCTTACAATGTTACAGTGATATCTAACATGCTTACAATGTTACAGTGATATCTAACCTGCTTACAATGTTACAGTGATATCTAACCTGCTTACAATGCTACAGTTATATCTAACCTGCCTACAATGTTACAGTGATATCTAACCTGCTTACAATTTTACAGTGATATCTAACGTGCTTACAATGCTACAGTGATATCTAACCTGCTTACAATATTACAGCGATATATAACCTGCCTACAATGTTACAGTGATATCTAACCTGTCAACAATGTTACAGTTATAGTAATTAACATCCCAAAATTTTACAACAATATTTAACCTTTTAAAATTGTTACAATGGTTTATAACCTTTTAACAATGAAACAATCATATAGAACCTGTCTACAACGTTACGGTAATATCTAACTATGTTAAAGTATTATCTAACTATGTTACAAAGGTTTAAAATACAACAATTGCCAAACAATTGTTTTATAAACATATCTATCCTGTCAAAATGTTATAGTGGTTTAAAACCTGTATACTCGGTTATATTCTGCTGTGTTGGTTTTTAATCAGTGTTACATTTTGTCACAGTGATATCTATCTTGTTTGTTACATTGTTAAGTAATATCTACCCATGTTATGCTTTTTTAAAGTGATATTTAACCTTTGTGTTATATTCTATTCATTGTTATCAAATATGTGTGTTACATTCTGTTACACTGATATCTAATACGTGTTTTACATTCAGTTACATAATATCTAACTTGTGTGTTATATTCTATTACAGTTATATCCAACCTATGTGTTACAATCTGTTTCAGTGTTCAGTAATATTTAACCTGTGTGTTACATTCTTTTACAGTAACCTGTGCTACATTCTGTAACAGTGAAATCTAACTTGTGTATTACACTGTTACAATGATATCTAACCTGTGTATTACATTCTTTTACAGTGATATCTAACCTGTGTATTACATTCTGTTACAGTAATATCTCACCTGTGTATTACACTGTTACAATGATATCTAACCTGTGTATTACATTCTTTTACAGTGATATCTAACCTGTGTATTACATTCTGTTACAGTAATATCTCACCTGTGTGTTACAATCTGTGTCCAGCAGTACAGAGGATCCCAGTTTACTATTGCTTGGTACATTGGTTAAACATGTCAGAGCCTACAATGGAACGCAGTAGCATTAGGATAACAACTCCCAGTATCTTCTTCCTAGTACAATCTTTAGCTGACTGTGTTTGATCCAATATGACAACTCATTCCATTGACAGATGATGTAAGTATAATAAAAATCAATTAAAATAAAAGTTAATTGTGTTTGCCCATTAGCCTTAATGGTCACCCCTGAGGTTTACATGACCCCTAGAGAGCAAAGGTTTACAAACTGACTGCTCTATAAAAATAATACACTTCTATAAATGAATTACCATTTCTAACAGGATTATTGGCTATAGTCTAGGGTCACAGAAATAAATGGAAAACGTGCTGGTTTTATGACGAGATATTCAAGATGTAATTTGGGAAAGGGGGATTTATCACCTGTTTTATCTTTAAAGAAAAAGATGATGTGCAATGAATTTATGAGAAAAATATCTTAATGTGAAAAAAGATGTGTAACGCTATGCTTCATCATTTTAAAAAGTTGTTGTTTTATACGGACATGGTCACGATTTTCGTCAAAATTTTTTTTTCAGTTTTTAATGTGTACAATGCTTCATTAAAGCATTTCTAATGCTCAACTAAAATTTGAGCATTAGTTGTTGAGTTATAAGCGAGATACACAGCTTACAATTCTTTGTTATATAAACAAATCTCAGGTCACGTTTTTGCTTACATTTTATAAATAGTGAAAAGAAAACTCCAGGTTTAGACCTAAATTGATTGTGACAAATGCTAGGAACTGTTCATTTCTGTTCAAAACAAATTTGCATATTGAAAAAAATCAGCTTGAAAAAAACTTTTCCTGGTATATTGAACCAATGTAAACAAAAAATATGGCATGAGCCTTTTTTATATAACAAAGAGTTATGATCCCTGTATCTTGCCTATAACTCTACGACTGACACTCAATTTTCGGTTGATCATTCGAAAAGTACACGTATAACTGTATACAGTAAGACTCCGTTATAGCGAAGTCCCAGGGACCAATGGAATACTTCGTTATATCCGTAATTCGTTCCATATTTTCACCGTATTTAGATTATTCTTATACTATGGAAACCTGGAAATATGAAGCATTAAACTCAAATACATGCATTTTCTTAAAAACAGGTTCTCCTAAATCCATAAAAAAAATTGATGAGCCTCAATATAAATGAAACCATCATATTAATGAAAACATAAATGTATATACATGTACCATATCAGGATGCCTGCAAAGTATTAACTCAGGTTGTAGAGTATAAACCTCTAAGAAGCAGATTTTTAAAGATCAAAGTTGTGGAATTTAAAAAATTCAATTTATCAAAACTAGGTACCTACTTATCAGATTGTCAATAAAGAAAGTGTATTAAATAATGGAGTGTGTTAATTACATTTGCAGCAAAGTCTACAAAGACTTCCTCTGAGAACATTGACGCGGTCGATGTTGAACACAGCTGGTAAAGAGACAAAAACACACAGTGATCTGTAATAAAAACAAAACTATAATGTCATGCTTGTTTTCCACATTTAATTCATCACAAACATATATATTTTAATTTATGAAAATTTAAAGCAGTTCAATTTCTGGGGTTTAACAAGTGAAAACTATGGTAGGTGATAATAGCAAATATAAAACTATAACAAAACTGAACATTTTTATATATAGGGCTTTGAAAGTTTGAACTTTTAATTTTTTTTTAGAAAATGAGTAGCTAGTTGCTGGATGAACAGTTGAGTTTTATATTTATATTAGACAATTTTTTGGGCTGGTGAGGATTACCTGGGCAGCAGCAGGCTGAGGACACAGCTCTGTGGTGCTTGGTCAGTGAACTCATGACCTGTACAGCGGTCAAGATGAGACCCGGGGTTGAGGTACACCGCAGACAGCTGGATAACACCCCCTTACTCAGGACCGGGAGGAGTCTGAAATCACACACACATCTCATTTTGCAGACATTAATAAGGACATGACAGGCTAGAGAATTCTTACATATACAAACTTCTTTGGTTCATCACACATTCCTCACTACACCAAGGACAGTAAATTTTCAATGTGACAAAAAACCAGGGCTTCTAATTAAATATCATTATATGTATTTCTAAATTTTTTTTGTGAAAATGGTTTACACACTCTTTGTCCACATATCAACATATACACATATATAGATACAATCAAATATGGACTCTTTCATTAACTTTTGCTGTGTATAGGTGACAATGTTGTGAACTTTCAACCATTAACATAACTTACATAAATAAATGTAGTTTTATATAAATGTACTTATACATGTACTTGACTGTATATATAAATGTACCTTACATTAATTTATATATAAACTAATCATGCAGTTTTGCCATCTAGACACAAATAGATGTATTCAATAAAAAGAAAATTAGATCTCACATAAACATGTACAATAAAAATATAAGACAAAATATAATTTGATTCTTTATTAATTTTTTTTTTTAAAATTTCAAGGCTAAAAACATGATCAGCAAAACTTTAACTATTCAACCAAAATATCACAAATACACGCAAAAACCAATTCAATGTCAGCTAGCACAGAAAGGCAGGGACGATGAAATCAAAGAGCCATTACTCTACCATTAAATGTCAGAAATCGAATTACAAACTTCAAACCATTAACACTTTATCTTTATTTATGAAGCATAAAGATTCTACTTTCTTATTTCACTCTTTTTGGTTTTTTTTTATAGAACTTTATAGCGGGTTAAATATCTCCTAGATAATTTTATCAGATAAACAAATGAGATGATTTTAAGATTTGAGTTGTTGAAATTTTTCATGGAAAAAAAAAAAAGCCTTACTGAGTAATCTGAGCCTCTTTACAATTCTCTGCAAGTATTTTGATGATGCTCAATGCTCTGTGAACAACCCATTCATTGTATTTCTAAAATAAAAATGACAGAAATACAAACACATGTGTACACTGTATAAAAGAGAACAGATAACTAATCTATTTATCATCTCTTCCATGTCTACCAGTGTTATCTTATGATTTCACATGACCAGTTTTTCGCAGGAAATACATTAGCTGTAACCATTTGTTACAAACCTTTGGTCCCTCCCCCTCACTGCTTGCTCTGCCAGGGTTGGCCAATCGGAGGATTTTGCTGAGCAGATGACAGTCCATCAGACTCTGTAGCACACTGTCCACGCTGGCGTGGCTACTGGTTGTGGAGTTCAAAGAGGAGGAGGGATGATCTGCATCCATCTCATCTACCTACAGAAAACAACAACTCAACAATAATCCATCTCATCTACTTACAGAAAATAACTCAACAATAATCCATCTCATCTACCTACAGAAAACAACAACTTGACAATCATCCGTCTCATCTACCTACAGAAAACAACAACTTGAGAATCATCCATCTCATCTAACTACAGAAAACAACAACTTGACAATCATCTATCTCATATCCCTACAGAAAACAACAACTTGACAATCATCCATCTCATCTACCTACAGAAAATAACTCAACAATCATCCATCTCATCTACCTACAGAAAACAACAACTTGACAATCATCCATCTCATCTACCTACAGAAAATAACTCAACAATCATCCATCTCATCTACCTACAGAAAACAACAACTTGACAATCATACATCTCATCTACCTACAGAAAACAACTCAACAATCATCCATCTCATCTACCTACAGAAAACAACAACTTGACAATCATACATCTCATCTACCTACAGAAAACAACAACTCAACAATCATCCATCTCATCTACCTACAGAAAACAACAACTCAACAATCATCCATCTCATCTACCTACAGAAAACAACAACTTGACAATCATCCATCTCATCTACCTACAGAAAATAACTCAACAATCATCCATCTCATCTACCTACAGAAAACAACAACTCAACAATCATCCATCTCATCTACCTACAGAAAACAACAACTTGACAATCATACATCTCATCTACCTACAGAAAACAACAACTCAACATTCATCCATCTCATCTACCTACAGAAAACAACAACTCAACAATCATCCATCTCATCTACCTACAGAAAATAACTCAACAATAATCCATCTCATCTACCTACAGAAAACAACAACTTGACAATCATCCGTCTCATCTACCTACAGAAAACAACAACTTGAGAATCATCCATCTCATCTAACTACAGAAAACAACAACTTGACAATCATCCATCTCATATCCCTACAGAAAACAACTTGACAATAATCCATCTCATCTACCTACAGAAAATAACTCAACAATCATCCATCTCATCTACCTACAGAAAACAACAACTTGACAATCATACATCGCATCTTCTGGTACCTACAGAAAACACCTATAGAAAACAGCACCGTTACAAAACAATTCACATACAAGCTTCTATGTCATTTACCAAATGAAAACAGCAGAAATACAATTCAAACTCATGTCCGATTTAATCATGTTTATTTATTCCTATTGACTAACTCTATTATACCAGGCTATGTTGCTTTATCTAAAAAAAAACCAAAAAAACAAATTATGACTCAAAATTAAAATATATGCATTTATTAGAATTTCGTTATCACAACGCTTATAAAAATGATAACCCAGTGTAAACAGACAAAACACAATGTATTCTTTGAATGTTGAAATTGAATATACTATATGTCTTTGCATTTACAAATTTATATCTAATCCCTCTACTGATGTTTGTTAATGTTGTAACATTATTACCTTCTCAAAGCTGGAGACGCTGGAGTCAGACAGCATGTCATCGGAGGCGAGCAGAATGTCCCGCACAGCCTCGCAGTAGAGAACCAGTTTATATAAAACATGAAGAGCACACAGAGCTAATGACTCCAGATTATTGGCATACGCTGCTCCATCTCGTAACAGAATATTCAGGGAACTGGTCAGAGATTCCATGGAACTATCCCCAGAGCTGGACGGTCCAAAAGAGGAGGACGAGGAACTTTGAGGACTGAGGAGGGTCTGTCCTCTTTCTACGTAACAGTTCATCATCTCAATGTAATGAGACAGGTAGTCATTTACTAAGTGTAAAAAAAACAGGCCATTTTGGCTCACAGAAGTCTCCTGAGTTTGTAATAAGCTTGTTGATTGGTCACTAGAGGTGCTGGTGTGGGATACTTTCACCAGAGCGACCAGAGGTGATTGGTTTGTATCCTTAAGAATACTGTGAAGTCCCTCCATGGCTCGGGCGTAGCTGCTGGTCGACACTATAGGTCTGGGCCTTGGTCTGTCTGCTGTCGATTTTTTGTCTGACATTCTGCAACAATAGACAAAATACTCAAGATGGAGAGAAAATGAACTAATTGCCTACCCACTCAATGTCAACAATCATTACATCTATCTCTAAAGTCTTTATTTTAAAATATTTACATTTTCAACTGTCCTTGTAATAACATAACGAATCAAAGTGTTGTTTTAAAGTGTTGAAATTGGAAACAAAATAAATATAAGTAATAAGGAATCATTCTTTGAATATTATGAGGTGATAATTTCAGTTGGGGCGTGGTCAAATTTATCATGAAGCCCTTCGAGCTTTATTGGATTTGACCACGCCCCGACCAAAATAATTACCTCATAATACTCAAAGAATGATTCCTTATTCCTTAAATATAGATAAAAGATATCAATGCTTTGCTCATATGAAAATAACATTGCACAAAACTCAGAAAAAACAATTGTAATACATATTTATTACAAGTACTATCCCAACAAAATGGTTTTCTAAGCAAACCTTTTGGTTGGAATGGGCGAGAGCATCTTGGAGCTATCCCTGTCAAACAGAAAGGTGTGAAGGTCCACGGACACAGGGTTACTCTGTAGCAATCCCATCACCCCCTTGTCTGGGCCGCTGCCCGGTCCACATCCGTGTACGCTAGTCTCCGAGAGCTTGGACAGTAAATGGTTACCAGAAATCATGCCTAGATTATAAAGTCACATTTATATCTTATAATCTAAAGAGTATACAACAATTACACTATTATGCATTCTATTGTATCAGATTTCTTGGCTATCATAGTGTCAAATAAGTTTTCATAGAAACTAGTTCTACTAAGTTGTAGACATTTACCAAACTAGGCCAACAGAATCAGTTTATTTTCAGACTATTTGAAGTAATTATAAACAACTCTATCCATGTATTTAATTTAAAAAAAAGAAGCCATTTCATTTAATTTGTTCATTTTCTGCTTACCGGTACTTACCTTTTGAAGGCTCAACTTTAAGTTGAAAATTCCTACTTTTATATTTTTTCTTAGCTTCTTCTGTGATATTAGCACTTGTTGCTGAAATGAAATAATAAATCACATTTCACAAATCATCAGTAGAGAAAGAAACTAAATTAGTTTTGGTAAGTTCGAGATGTTAGACTTCACTAATTACCAGCATCTACCATCTGAACCTCCTCCTTTTCACCCTGCTGGGCGGGCGCGAGCTGGGAGCCTTCCTCGGCCAAGAAGGACTTGGTGCTGGGGAATCCCCCACGCCTGCCTTTAGGCGACACCACGATCTTCTTCACCACACGGGGACTTTGGTGAGAGGACGATGTGGATGTCCCTGCCACTTGGGAATCCCCTGACGCCGTCATGGCCAGTTCTAAATCTCGACATTTGTCACGCATCTTAGCAAGGTCTCTCTCTTGGAACTGCAGCTGTGCGTTCAGACTCTGAATCGTCTGTTTCAGCTGCTTCTCTTTCTGTGACTGCTCCTTCATCTGCTGCTCTGTGAGCTTCATTTTCTGCTGCTTGATAGCACCGAGTTCCGAGTCCTTTTCTGTAAGCTTTTCCCTGAGAATTTTATTCTCGCCTTCTTTTACATACAGCTCTTGTTTTATTGATTCCATCTAAAAAAAACAAGAGAAAGGCTGTCAATGTGACAGCAAACCGGGTTTTCTTTTGTTGTTTTTTTTGCATAAATTATCAAAATTCAAAATCCAAGTAATATGCACATCCCTAATATCCTATCTTAAAAACTGTATGAAGAGTTATCTCTATAATAGGGGTACCCTATCTGCATTTTTATGATAAAAAGACTAAGTTCAACAGCTGGTATTTTTTGCATAAATTATCAAAATTCAAAATCCAAGTAATATGCACAACTCTAATATATGAACAATTTATCTCCAAAACAATAACTTCCTATCTTGAAAACTGTACGAGGAGTTATTCATACAAAAGGGGTACCCTTTTGGCAGCCACCCGCCCGCCCGCCATTTTCAGCATTTTAATAACTGGATTTTTCCAATGAAAAACTCGATTTAAAAGGGAAAAAAATTCTTAAAAGATTAATTATATGCATAAGGATTTTAACAGTACAAAATAAATTTCCCTAACGCTACATGTATCAAAATGCATTGAGGGAATAAATCATGATAAAATTTATTCATCCTGAAAGTTGCTTGCATAGAGTTTGATGCATTTAATTAATGTTATGAATTTTTAGATATACATTTACATTATTCTATTAAGTTTTCAAGAAAAATAAATATTCATATAGCTCTGATCCTTGCATTTAAAATAACTTTAAGGAATATATTTCTTTACCTTCAAAAAAACATTTCATTTGATTTTTTTAGTGAAAAAAACACAAGACTAGAAGAATACAATGTATTTCTGAATAATGGTATGGTACCTCCTCCTTCTGTGACTGGCACTGTTTCCTGTATGTCTCTAGCTCCTCTCGCATGCCCTCAGATATAGGACTCTTCATCCCCAGACTCTCTGAGGACACGGAGGAGCTGTTAGTTGAGGACAGGGAGGGTTTCCTTTTAATTGGCTGAAAAGGAATCTCCTCAGATCCACCTGTACAAAATACACAAAATTTGGGTGAAATAACACGTTTTAGCAACTTTTGGACTGTAAATGCAAGGTATTTTAAAATATCCAAGAAAAATGTGAGAACATCCTCTCGTGGATTCTATTATTTTACTTTTATCTTTATTTTATAACTGAATATGTTAGAGACTTGTAACTAAGTTCAGCACTTGAATCTATGTACTTGAGTGAGAGGCAAGTAAAATAAGAAGCCTACAGTATGATGTGAAATGCAGGAAGAACATATTTTATGGTCTAACAGTTTTCTCTCTAGTTCTATTCTAACTTGATGTACCCGATTTTGAGGAGTTGTCATGTGAGGATAAACTGGTGGACCTTCTACCAATGGACAGGGAACTAGGGTAGGTTGTGTTGCTAGAGTTTTTGGAAGAACTTGAGTCAGAGGGTCTAGACAGAGAGATATCTGACACACCGGGACCCACAGGGTGCTTAAATGTGACCCTGCTGGTGGGGGTGGAGGTGTTGTAGGCGGGAGCTGACTGGGCCTTCACCCCCTCACTCCGCGACAGCGGGGTGGTCGAGGGACCAGGGTCGGTCACACCCAGGCTCTTCTGTCCTCTGATGGCAGCCCGTGTCATTTCATCCAACTCTGCAATATTTTCCTGTTGAAATTTAAAAGATATATTTTAATTTATTTTTTTCATCCCTTTAACTTTTTAAAAAAAAATTTATTTTGTCAACTTCAATCTTACGAAAAAATATAAGCATGAAAGAAAATCTTTATAAAATCAAATTTTTGTGTTCTACACTGTATATTCATGTAGATGTCTGGATATCAACTGTTTGGCAGCTATAAGTACTAAAAGTTACCAAAAAAGATACTTCCAACTGTGTTACAAAGATTCTTCAAAAACAGACCTGTGTCAACATAAAGTCATCATCGTCATCATCCCATTGCTCCTGCTCTTCTTCCGTTCTTCTCCTCTTTGCTTTAGGAGACTTGATGTTTGACTCCTGCATGCTTACATTTCTAGACTGTAGAGGTCTGCAATGTTATAAAACACAAAATGATCAAAAGTTATAAAAGAGTCTTTTTTTTTGTTAAGAATTCAAACTTAGTATCAAAAGTCTAACATTATTAACTGATCCTGACAATCACAAAAAATTTAATACCAATAAAAAAATAATGGACTTGATGTGAAATCGACAAATCAAATCATTTAGGAATATGTTGCTCACTTTTGCTATGTACATATATTAGAGGAGTGGAAATAAGAGATGTTCAGAGAGGTGGGCGTTACCTATATTTGCCAGGCGGAGGACTTTCTTTACTTGTTTCCAAGTTATAAGTAAAGCGCTTGCCTGGTTTGATGCAGGAAAACAGTGGGTTACTGGCCATCACATTCTTCACAAGAGGCACCTTCTGAACACATCACTCAGTCTGATGGAAGACATCACGATCAAATGGATTCTGTCACAACAAAAGTTATTTTGTCTTTAATTAAATAGAATTATAAAGCAGAACTTTGCAGAAGGCAAAGCACATAATTCCTTATAAACACAGATCAAAGGTAAAAACCTCTGAGGAGAGACATTTTCTAGTAGACAATATTCCAAATGTAAATGTGGAGTACCATAGGGGGTTCAAATACCTGATATTTACAACCCCCATCACCTCCATCAAACTGCTGAACTGATGCTCTACAGTTCTGTATCTGCATAAAATTTGCAATTTCAAATAAACAAAGAAAAAAATTGGACTAACTAACTTAACTTTCTTACACTTCCTGTAGAGATTTATATTTGATACCAAAAATATCTTAATGCATTCAAATCAGAAATTTTATTACTTTCAATGAAATTCTCAATCTAATTAAAATTAGATGTTTGATCTGCTCGCTTACTCGCTACACAAACATCTAACAACATCCCATGCAGGGTCACGTCAGTGTGACCTTTCAGTTAGCCAATGAAATCATGACTCCAAATCTTTGGCTGAGGGCACAGAACTCCTCTGCTTTTTTTTATCGACATACGTAGATGACCGAGGTGTTCAAAGCGAAAGAAAAACAAAAATGGCACAGCCCATGACAACGAGGAAAACTTGTGTTTTAGGAGATGCCTGTATTATATGTGGATTTTTGTTTGTCCAATACGAAAAGACAGCTGATGGGACTGATATTATTCACAAGTTCTATCAAAATAAACTAAAACTGAACACAGAAAGGATAGATTGTATACGGAAAGTAACCGAAAGATCGGATCTCGATCTCGAAGGGTGTAACGCGGGTGTTTGAAGGAAATGCTTCAGAAATGTCGTCCAAAATACACCCCAATATCTCTTCTTGTTCTCTTTTAAGCTTTTTAACGTTGAATAACTGAAGCACTTCTTCATACGCCAATTTGAAACTTCAACCGAGTTGATTTTAGAAACACGAATCTGATTGGATAATTCAGAAATGTTTATTCATATTTGAAAGGTCACACTGACGTGACCCTGCATGGGATGTTGTTAGATGTTTGTGAAGTGAGTAAGCGAGCGGATCTAACATCTAATTTTAATTAGATTGTGAAATTCTAGTCCCATAAAGCATAGTACATGTAATATATGGTCTGTTTACAAGTAAACATTGCATGCACGTTTGGGGGTGGGTCCAGTAAAGTGACAACATCAGAATTTTGTAAAATGTCAAAAGATTTTTCCAACAGAAATCAGTTTGAGACCAATTGAAACCAATCGAAACGAAACAAAACCAATGAAACCAAACGGAATTAAACAAAATAAAAAATCAATTATGACTACATAAAAGTAAAAATACATTCATTGAAATGAAAGTTTAAACCATTAATATAAAAGCCTGGGAGTTTTCGATTGCCATTGTAAATTCTTAAAGCAATATCATGAATATGAGCTGCAATTTTCATGTTAAAATTTTTTTTTACGAAAATGTTATTTTCTACATAAATGACAAAAAATATCATGGTTTTTAAATTTCTGTTAGCCATATTTTTGTGGAAAAGGCCGTTAAGAAGCCTTAATTGGAGCAAAATTGAATTACTTTTGTCCTGTACAAAAATTGATCTGGATAGATCTATATATTCCTTAGAAGAGAAATTTTTCCTCTGACAAAAATTTGATGTTGTATTTTGACAAAATTAACCTGCAATGTATCGGTCTCCTTTCAAAGATTGAAATATTCAAAGTAAATATAATATTTAGGACTATTATGCCTGTATATTCCCTTAACTTAAACTTATTCCCCTCTTTCTCTATCTTTCACACACACACACACACACACACATTGGATTCGATTCATTTTCACAATAAAACATATCAATATAAAAAAATCTGGTTGAAATATCTTTGTAAGTATCATTATCACTCTCTCTCTTATGTATAAACTTTGATATGTCGCTGATAAGTTCTTAAGGCATATCGTACAGGTACAAGTAGCCACATGTACGTACATCTCTCTCTCTCTCTCTCTCTCTCTCTCTCTCTCTCTCTCTCTCTCTCTCTCTCTCCAAACTTGAGTGCTATATACTTTAATTCTCATAACCCAAATACCATAATCTTTTAAATCATTATGATGATACAGATACATATCATTTATTTCTAATTCAGAGTCCAGAACAGACAAGTACATGACATATTATTATAATAAAGAGAAAGACATGCCAATGAATAGTGTAAAAATTATTAAAGTATAACAAAAGACAATGTTAATTCCAACAATATTTTACTTAAAAGGAGTACTATAGCATGTTATCATTTATAAAGGCCACAAGATTAAGAATGTTCCTTGTCTTCCATATTGAGTAACCAAAAAAGCTTTTGTTCATTATATGATTATTGCTGTGAGAGGGGATGATAAAAAATTTGTTTAAAAATCACCAGTCTCCATGGAAATCAATATAAATCGCTTACAGTTTCATGAGTTTGTAGCTTCTCAATCTTCTGTTGTTCAGATATTGCCGCCATTTAATTTTCATTAAGTCGTTCAGTTTTAATTCCGATAAAAAACAAAACATGTCAGATCAATCTGATTAAAATATCGTATTCATCTTGTCGACAGCATTCCGACAATAAAGTAATAATAAAACAACAAATAGAAGCATGTTATTTTTTCATTCATTGGACTTCATTTATTGGAGCTGCAAAGGCAACGGAACGTCAAAGTCCTTTCTACTGCAGTAATCTACTTTCGTTTTGTTTATAGTCAAAAATGTCATACAGTGATGATTTGGCAGATGGCCTTCAAAAGCTAAGAGGCAGTCAAAAATTTTGTGACGTGGTGTTAAAAGCAGAGGATACGAAGTTTTATTGTCACAAGGTTGTTCTATCTGCCATGTCCGAGTTTTTCGAAACAATGTTTGAAAGTCGATTCAAGGTTTGTTTCATGACAATGTATACAGGTATATATACATTCTTCTATGAAGTAATGTCAGGGGTTCAGGCCCTAGGTCGAGGCTATTATGGCCATATAGTGAAAGTGTATTAAATCTCAGAAAATCTTCTTTTCCACTTCCACAATTGTGGGAGATAAACTGAATGCATGGTTATGATTTTCATGAAGCCCTCTACCTAAATTGTGAAATTATTGACCCTAAGGACAGGGGTTCAGGCCCAAGGACGGGTCCAATATGGCTACATAGTGAACATGTATTGATTTAATATTTTCTTCTCTGCTGTCACAGTTGTGGGACTCGGATAAACAAATTGCATTGTTGGTGGTTTTTTTTTATAATGTCCTGTTCTTAAATTGTAAAATTCACTGCCCGTGGGGCAGAAGTTGGGATGACGAATATGGAAGTATATATTATAGATTCTCGTTTAATTTCCTGTGCATTGTATGCTTGTTGTGTGCATTATAAATGAAACTAAATACGGTGTATTGTAGAAGAATGACCATGTAAGGCCTACAGGTCTCTTTTTACCGAAAGTTTTAAATTTTAGCTAGGGTATAGATCATGTGAGATTCCTCCGACTCTTCACACCCCCCCCCTAATGTGGTAACGCACTTTTAAAAATTACGCAGTGTTAAATTTGGGATCAAATTAACGCACTTTGAAAAAAAAATTGAAAGTGCGTTAAATTTGGAAACTTTAAACCGCACTTTGAAATAATTTTTCAAAGTGCGGTTCAGAGTTTACATGGCCATTTTTTATCATGAAGACATGTACTCCACGCATTTTGAAAAATATGTATAAATCACAATTCTGGACGTTTTCAGTTAGTTGACAGCATGATTATTTGTTAACATTAATAAGTATGGTCCACCGTCATTGGAAACAGGAAGGGGACAACCAAAAATTACGAGGGTTGTCCCAAAATAGCGTAGACAAGTGGCGTTATTCAGTTAATCGAAGTCACAGGAAGATGAAATTTGTGCCACAAAGGGTTCAATTAATTTGCATTCAAATAATGTTTTAAAATCATATATTGTTTGATATTAAGTTAGTGAAATAAAAGCATGTTAGATCAGAAATTCGACATGCGGCGCAATGTCAAAAACAAAAAGTTAAAATCAACATAATGAAATGAAAATTGCGAGGAAAATTGAGTTTTGAATGAACAAAAATAAAGTAAAACATACATCTATATTTGATAATAATTATATTATGTACTCAGAAAATGTTTTGGCTATAACAAAACTTTTAAATATTTTATAACGCGTTTTGTGACAAGTTAATTTGAGAGTTAACTCGTAATAAAATCACGACGTCAGCGTTTAACACGGCGCAACAGTAACTGATCAAATTTTATAAAGACAAATCCTAAGCGACTTTTGAAGTAAATAAAATTAACAAAACTGATTCGAAATGCGTTTTGTGAATAGATAGGCGTCGGAACCGGGGGGGGGGGGGGGGGCTTAGCCCTAACCATCAGGCACATAGCATCAGGGAGGGGATAGCCCCCCCCCCCACTTTTTCTCGCAGCAAACAAAATTTTTCTTAAATTTATACAAAAAAATGAATAATCAGGAAGCTGCCGCCCCCGCTCCAACATTTTCGGTAGATTGTAAGGAATTGCAGTTATAGGTATACCACCCCCACAACAGATTAGGAATTTCATGATTTTTGGAATATTTTTTGTTTGGCAGGAAAGATATTTTTTTGGAGTTATAGGTATACTACGCACCCCCCCCCCCCCCGAACCACCACCACCACGGATTAGGAATTTCATGATTTTGGGAATTAGCCTTTTTGGGGTTTTTTTTTTGCTTGTCAATATTTCTGATGAGTAGTCTAGCCCCCCCCCCCACTTTCAATTTGCTTCCGACGCCACTTAACAACATTGAAAATATTTGAACGAGTATGATGACAATAGGTGGAAATAAGAAACATCGACCGATATCAATGGACTTCAAAATGCGGAACAACACATTGCGGTGAGACGGACGTTAGACATAAGTCATACAGGGCAATTTTGGAGTCGTCAGATCGTTTATACTTATTTATTATTAAAAGAAAAATCGAAATGTATGGTATGTGGAATCTGCACTCAGGGTGCATGTTTAAAGAAAATATATTTTTCAGTACATTTTCGGAAATGAAACGTACTATATGTTATCGTAAACGATGTGGAGGGTATTGGCAACAATGTAAAAACTGGAGAATTTTCGACGTCGCACATTGCGCCGCCTGACAAAACTTGTTGTTACTAATTATTCATTTTCTCAAGAAATAAATAAAATACAGATTTGAATTTTTCAGTATTGTTTGTCAATGGGCCATTGAAGGAAACATGAAAGTCTAATGAAATTGCAGTGAACAGATTTTAAGTTATGTGTCCTGTCTACGCTATTTTGGGACAACCCAGTCCATTTACCAGTTCACCAATCAAATTGAGTCTCTCACATCTGTCATTCCCAAACATATCATGTATGTAAACGTGAAAGTACTGAAAAAGGGATATAACTTCTGCTGTAAATAATGTACAGTGATTTTGAAGAAAAAAACCCACACCAAAAACAAAATAACGGGCTGATCTCCCATGGTATGATGCAAAACATGAAGATGTTTAAACAAATACACACTTCTCAAATTCAATCCAAATAAATCCATTTCATCATAAAAATGTAAGAAAATTACATTGTACGCAAAATTGTATATGCTTTATCAAGTAAAAAAAAAATATAAGCATTAGGTCATTAACAAGACATTACTCTCCGTAAGATAAATCACTTTTGTTTTTAGCATAGCTCAATGTTTTGGACCAACGATTCTACGGGAGGTCTATGGCACGCCATATTCACAAAAATGTGCTAAACATAGTTTCACAGTCGATAAACTAGGTTTATCGGCTGTTAACTATAGTTTACGGATCGTAAACTATAGTTACCGACGTTAATCTATATTTCACATCTGTAAACTATAGTTAACGCGATAATCTCTGTTTCACATCTGTAAACTATAGTTAACACTGAAAACAATCATTTGCGGTTGTTAAACATAGTTTATCTAATAAATAGGGTTTTATGACCAGCAAACTACGGTTCACAAATCTAAAGCACGCCGAATTCACATAAATTAGCAAAACATAGTTTCACAGTCGATAAACTAGGTTTAACGGTTGTAAACTATAGTTTACGGATCGTAAACTATAGTTACCGACGTTAATCTATATTTCACATCTTTAAACTATAGTTAACGCGATAATCTATGTTTTTCTGTCTGGAAATACACGTTAACAATAGATTTTGCTGATAAATATAGATTCACATCTGTAAACTATAATTTGCATTCGTCAACTATAGTTTAGAGTTGTTAATCATAGTTTCACAATCGTGAAACTATATTTATCAGATAAACTATGTTTTGCAATCGCAAATGGTTGTTTTCAGTGTTAATTATAGTTTTACACTTCTGAAACTTAGTTTATCGCGTTAATTATGGTTTACAGATGTGAAATATAGATTAACGGCGTTAAATATACACATATAGTTTCACAGATGATAAACTAGGTTTATCGACTGTTAACTATAGTTTACGGACGTTAAACTATAGTTAACAATAGTTTATTGTTAACTATATGTGGTAGAACAGATTTATTACTATTTATTTCATATGTATTTATTCGTTTTTGGATTTTTCTATTTTCGTTTTGTGCAGTATATTCTTAAATATTATTCATCTAAAGTTTTATTGCGCGCGTATGGTTCTTTAATTTCATTGGTTCATATTATTATCCAATAAATTTGATTCTCTATTAGTATAAGTAACCGTTCAAACTAAGTAAAATTGGGCAGTACTTCATTTTCAACGACGTCGATCAATCCAGCGTATATCAGCTGCATCTTGTGGTATGTTAATATTATATTTAGTTATATATTTCTTTACTACCATGATAGTGATTAGGGCATATTATTTTAATTGCAAGGTTTATACTTTATCGTATTTTTGCAGTTAAACTTGCCATAGTAATTTCTAAAACTTGTTTGTAGTTCAAATATTAAATTGTTACAAAACATGTTTTTATCATATAAATGAATACTGGAGTAACGGTTGCTTATTGTCAACGAAATATCGAAACTAAAACATATTAAACGTACATGTAAGATTGTATTTTTTCTAATGTATTTTCCTTTGTTTATAGGCAAATGCTTTAAAACGTTTAATAAATCTATTAAACAAAACGGCTGTCTTTTGGATTTCCTTACTGCTCGGTTACACATGGCGCTGCGAGCAAACATCTTCAAGCATTGACCACCGTAGGAATTTATTTTCCAAATATGCAGCTAAGTTTCTATTATTATAGTGAATTTATCAGAAAGAGCTTGTTCGACTTGCGGCAGTGAGTAGATATCACGCTATGATTTCCTATCCGAGTTAAAGTCCTAGTACTTTCCGCGGTGTGAATTGTTTTTGTGAGTACTGTTGATACCATTGTTGTACGTATTATCACCATGAAGAAAGCTGAATTGCAACATCGCGTCCATGAACTAGAAATGGAACTATTAGAAGCAAAACATAGATCACAATCGAAACAAGTAATTGAAAAACAAACTTTTATACCCGAAACAAGAAAAATAAAAACTTTTTGTGGCCGCCCTAAAAATTCCGCGACTACCTTCTTGGAAATAAGTTTGTCGTATTCACAGACAACAACCCTTTGAAGTATTTGTCATCAGCAAAACTGGGAGCGTACGAGCAGAAGTGGGCATCACAGTTAGCGGACTTTGATTTTGAAATCAAATATCGTCCTGGTAAACAGAATACCAACGCTGATGTTTTATCCAGACTTGCAAATGACAGTGATGTTCTTAATCAGTGTATCGATGGAACCAACATTCCACTGGATATTAAGGCCGCTCAGTCCTCTGTCATATATATCGAGTCAACAGATGTTTCTTATTGTGACACGTTTCCTAGTTATTCAAATGATGATCTCCAGGATTTACAAACCAAAGATTTAGTTATTGGAAAATGTAAGGAATTCGTTGTATCTAAAACTGTTCCTAAACCTAGTTTTATTCGAAAGCAGAGTAAGAAAGTGCAGATACTTTTACGACAACTTAAACATTTGGAGTTACGTGATAGTGTTATTCATAGACGAATTAGTGACCCAAAGCTTGGTGACCTAGATCAGATTGTACTTCCGGAATGTCTCAAAGAAATAGTTCTACAAAGTCTACACGATGAGAATGGACATCAGGGAATTGAGAGAACGTTCAACATAATCCGACAAAGATGTTACTGGCCTAATATGTACAAGAATATTAAGACCTATTGTCAAAAATGTGAGAGATGTGCAATTTCAAAAATACCGCCACCAACTGTTCACACTAGTATGGGACATTTAAGTGCATCAGAACCTATGGAATGTATTGCAATAGACTTTACGGTTCTTGAGAAATCCCAGGGATTCGAAAATGTACTTGTGTTAACGGATGTGTTCAGCAAATGGACTATTGCAGTTCCAACCAGAGACCAAACCGCACAAACTGTAGCGAAAGTACTAGTAAGACAACTTTTTTGTACATTTGGTGTATGTAAACGTATCCACTCCGATCAAGGAAAGTGCTTTGAAGCTGAAATAATCCAACACCTGTGTTCCCTTTATAACATCAAAAAGTCGAGAACTACAGCGTATCATCCTCAGGGCAACGGGCAATGCGAACGCTTCAACAGAACGTTACACGACTTGCTTCGGTCTTTACCACCAGCCAGGAAACGTAAGTGGCCCGAGTACATTAAAGAGTTAGTGTTTTCTTATAATGTTACACCAAACGCATCGACTGGTTATTCCCCCTACTACCTGATGTATGGACGACAACCAAACCTTCCAATAGATTTTCTTCTAGGCATAAGCACCAAACCGTCAGATGAAATCAACATTGACAGATGGGTGGATTTACATTCGGAGAAACTTTTGTTTGCTTACAACAGAGCCAGAGATGAACTCAACAGAAATGAAGTAGCAAGAAAGCAGAGACATGAAGCTGGAAGATCGGAAAAAGAACTACAGATTGGTGACAAAGTGTTTATTCGAAACAGAGGATTAAAAGGTAGAGACAAAATCCAGGACAAATGGAAAGCTGAGGTTCATGTTATCGTAGACAAACCGTATAAATCCGTGTACAGTGTGAAGCCAGTGAATAGTGATTCTGTGAAAACTGTGAATCGTTTGGAATTAAAACCAGTCAAAATGTGAAATGTGAATATATTTTCGACTGCAAATATTTGTGATGCATAGTTATTTGTATTAGTATATCTATATATTTTATATGCATTTATTATATTAATTCGAGGACGAATTAACATTTTGTCAGGGGGTATGTGGTAGAACAGATTTATTACTTTTTATTTCATATGTATTTATTCGTTTTTGGATTTTAAAATTTGTAGTTCAAATATTAAATTGTTACAAAACATGTTTTTATCATATAAATGAATACTGGAGTAACGGTTGCTTATTGTCAACGAAATATCGAAACTAAAACATATTAAACGTACATGTAAGATTGTATTTTTTCTAATGTATTTTCCTTTGTTTATAGGCCAATGCTTTAAAACGTTTAATAAATCTATTAAACAAAACGGCTGTCTTTTGGATTTCCTTACTGCTCGGTTACATATAGTTTACAAACCGTAAATTATAGATAACGATTCGTTAACTTTAATTAACGATCAGTTAACTATAATTTTCATCTGCAAAACCATATTTAACGGTTGTAAAGTATAGTTTACGAATGATAATCTTAGTTTATCTGTCTTCAAATAACGTTAACGATAGATTTTGCTGATAAATATAGATTCACGTCTGTAAACTATAATTTACATTCGTTAACTATAGTTTAGAGTTGTTAATCATAGTTTAACACTCGTGAAACTATATTTAACAGATAAACTATGTTTTGCAATCGTAAATGATTGTTTTCAGTGTTAACTATAGTTTACAGATGTGAAACATAGATTATCGCGTTAACTATAGTTTACAGATGTGAAATATAGATTAACGTCGTTAACTATAGTTTCGGATCCGTAAACTATAGTTAACAGTCGATAAACCTAGTTTATCGACATTTATCGACTGTGAAACTATGTTTAGCTTATTTTTGTGAATTTGTCTGATAAATGTAGTTTCACGATTTGTGAAACTATGATTAACAACTCTTAACTATAGTTTACGATTGTAAATTATAATTAACAAATGTGAATCTATATTTATCAGCAAAATCTATTGTTAACGTTTTTTATAGATAGATAAACTATGATTATCATTCGTAAACTATAGTTTACATTCGTGAAATATAGTTTCACAGATGTAAACTATAGTTAACGAATTGTTAACTATAGTTTCGGATCCGTAAACTATAGTTAACAGCCGATAAACCTAATTTATCGACTGTGAAACTATGTTTAGCACATTTTTGTGAATTTGGCGTGCCATAGAGGTCAGGCCAAAATTAAAAATATCTATGTCTCCCTAACGCGACCGACCCAATTAAAACCCGCCGACTGAATTGTTTTTTTTTACCACATTGAATAGAAATTTTTTTTTTAAAGAAACCTAATTTTACCCAAATTCGTTTTTAGAAGATCTACATCTTTTTCGTTTTACAATTATTTTGTTAGCCTTGATCATCAACATGAGCGAAATACTCGCTTTATGATCGGTAACTTCGCCGGAACTTCCTCCGAAAGAGAAGTTGAAGTAGCCCTGAATTTTGAGTTCACGATCGTGTTAATTAACCCCAGAGACATTAAAATGATAATCATTGTATTAAAAGACGTTTACAGAGCTTCAATTAACCACTGTTGTGATTAATAATTTGCGATTGTCTTATCTTTTCTGGATATAAATAAGGGTGATGCAACATATAGCCTACTGTGCATTGAAAATTACAACCGATGTTTATTACTTCAGTGTTGATATTAAAATTAGTTGGTAACTTGTAATTAGTTCATAACTCTGCCAAATTAATGCTAAAATAATCATAAAACCATCTGTCAACAGTTATCTTAAAATAAAAATGATCCTCTACACAATGGTTGTAATTGGGTCAAATGGTTGGACTAATACCTCCAAAATACACAGAAGTATAGAGACTGATTTTATTTTCACTTAGCTATAAACACAATTACAAACATTTCATCGATACAATGCACGAATACATCAAATAAATTAAATTTAATAGATTGGATAAGTTTTTAATACTTTTAGAAGTTGTTTTATTTTTTTATTAACTTGCTTAAATTTTAATCCAATCTTAATTAATGTTGAATCTGTGTATATCAGCATTTCTGTAGGTTAATCTGTATCAAATACTGTCAGTCTCCCTGATTTCTCAAACTTCTCCCTACTTTTCTGTTAGGGAGAAATCATTCTCCCAAAAATTAGGTTGGTACCTGTGAAATGAAAGCCTTTTTCTGTTGTGAAATTTTTGAACAGTTCAAATCGACAGAAACAAAAGAGTTGGTTTTGGTAATGACTATAATTAAAGTGAAATTAGGTAAAATTAAAAAAAATTTGTTTTCTAAATATTTTTTCTTCCCTGGCATTATGTTTCAAAGGGTTAATATTTCTTTGTATAGACATCTATTTCCTTGTCAAAGAAGGATATTCACTGCAAGTGTAGTGATTTTGTGTAAACTTAATATTGTAGAATCATTAAATATTACTTCACAAATAATTACATTTATTACATTACCTTAAGCATATCAAATATTATTGTTTTAATATACTTTTAGATATTTTATAAACCAAATTCTGAAATATTTATTGATACCTTGAAGTATTTACATAATCTTTTAAATGATATTTAAATATAAGTTAATAACATGTACATCAACATACAAATGATAATGAATCTATTCATGCACATCTAGTCATTGAATCAAACATGTTTAAATTTAAGATAAACAATATCAAATTGTGAATTCGATATTAAATTTGTTTTACATTCCATTAGTATAGCCAAGTATAACAGATTGTTTTACAACTGGTCATATTTTTTTAGTTTTGTAATTAATTAAAGAATCGATGGATTTTTTCATTTCTAATTTATAATGTATTTTTATATTATGCCCTGGCAGAAAAAAAAATATTTACCTACCTACCTACCCAACTTCAAAATTTAGGGTCAGGTGAGGGGAAACAAAGATATTTTTAATGATGGCCTAATATATAATTTTTATAAACGAAACGAGTTTATGAGAAAATGTAATCTAGTAACTGCTTAACAGGTTAGCTTAAACCCCTTGCATTGGGTTCTATGTTTAATTATCATTTGAAGGTAAACTAGGTTTCATTGTTCAATAATTATTAATCATAATTAGAAGTCTCAAGTATTTCGACCAAACCCTTACACAATTATTTTTCTAAGTGCGTTAATATCGACCATACTTTGAAAGAAATATCTTTTTAAGTAGCGTTGACTTGGTCCAAATATTGCGCACTTTAAAAATTATTTTGAAAGTGCGTACAGAGTAATTTTTCAAAGTGCGTTGTAACAAGGATTGGAAGTGTTTATACATAAGAAAAGAATGTTTGTGATAATGTATCAATGTGCAATCAATATAAGTGTTTATAAAGTAAGAATAGTTACGTTTACTGCACATGCACTTAGTAAGCTCAGTTCTGACGCCATAGCACAAGACATGCTCATACTCTGTGATCATGTGAATGATCTTCTGCACGTACTGGGAAAACTTCAATTTATCTGATAATGTCGTAGTAACAGTTTATACCGGCAATTTGAGTTCTCTCTTTTTGTATTAAGAAATTATTAATTTGATTCAACTTTATTTTCATTATTAAAACAACCCTTTAAATTTCACAGGAAGAAAAGGAGTCAGAAGTGAGAATGGAGTTAGACCCAGTACAGTGTGCGACTCTCTTGGATTTTATGTACACAGGTAAAGGTGTGTGGGCAAACGTGGACGATGCCATTGACATGCTGCACTTGTCACAGCAGTACCAAATCCGGTCTCTACGAGAGCAGAGTCTGCAGTTCCTGTACCAACATATCAGCAGCAAATACTGCGTGCGCATGTGGGAAGTAGCCAAACTTTTGGAATTAAAAGATCTGGAGGAAAAAACAAGCACCATCATTTCCAAAGAATTCGCCCTGGTTTCTTCAACTGACGAGTTTCTCCAGCTAAACAGACTTGATTTTGTTGTAGAACTGCTGAAGAAGAACGATCTAAATGCTCAGGAAGAAACCATAGCGAAGGCGGGATTGAGATGGATCGATGAAGACTTCGAAGGAAGAAAGGACTACTGCTTTGATATACTGGAAGCTCTACAGACCAGAAGTTTCTTACTGAAAATCTTGGCCTCTGAGACAAACTTTCCAAACTTGCACAATAGCCCAGAATTCAAGGACGCTTTGCGAAGATACGGAGAAAGAGGTAATGTGACATCACCAGCGCTGGATCTGGAGGAATGTGTTGTCGTCATGGGAGGGAATGACGGAGGAAGCAACCGGAGTCTCATCTGTTTTGGATTCCGTCACAAGAAATGGTTTACACTACCTCCTATCCCTTACGACCCAAAAGTTTATTTTTCTATTTGCACAAGCAGATGTAAATTATACGTGTCCGGGGGATTTGGTAATGGACAGGGTTTCTACGAGTACGACGGCGAAAGCAATGCGTGGAGACCTCTACCAAACCTTTTGTCTCCCAGGCAGAATCATTGCATGGCATATTCCAATGGGAAAGTGGTTCTCCTTGGAGGCACAGACACCAGAAACACTTCAAACTTCGTCAACGAAATCGATGTTTATGACACAGCAACAAATATATGGTGTGAAATAAGGACCACTCTACAACAAGTCGTCAGGTCTAGCGCATACTGTGTTTTGGATAGCAAGGTTTTTCTCTTTGGAGGTCTCCGTGCGGGTGGAAAAAAGGCAGAAAAACTGCAATATTTTGATATCGAGAAACGATACTCTGCTCTGGACGAGTGGTGTACCATTCCGGAAGCAATCCGAAGCCAAGCTCGCGCCGTGGTGGTGGATCGTACAATAATCGTTATATCCCAGAAAGGAGAACTATTTCAACTTAAAAAAGACAGAGGTGGTTACTCCTTTGAAAATAAGGGAAGCATGCGATATTTCCCGAGGAAAGGCTTTGGAGTATGTCCTTTTGACGGGAAGATTCTGATAGTTGGAGGCGAGATGAATTACGCTAAAACCAAGGATATGCTACAACACAAGTTGGACGATGGCTTCACGTTTGAAATGGAGGAAAAGATGCCGTTCTCTTCCAGTAATTTCTGTTTAGGACACATGTTTGTCAAAAGAGCTCATCTAAGTTACGAATGTAAAGATCAAGTACAGATCGTGTAGACAAATGAAAGGTACTTAGTGGTCCGTAGTCAAGACATTGCAAAGCGATGTTGCTCAAAGTGTGTAGCTTTAAACCATTAAACTATTTTTAACTTGATTATACGTCAATATTCCACGCATCAGTACAAACGTGCGTGTAAAACAATCTGCACTTACCTGTTAAACCTGATATATATGTTGACGTTTAAAATGGATTATTAAATCAAATATAAGTGCTTAAATGAAAACAAAGAACCTGTGTTTAAAGAATCAAGAAATTCCGCGAAATTCTGTGGTTATAGAAATGCCAGGAACATTATTTGCTTGCAAATTGTTTATTGTTAAGCGTGTTTTTTCTTTACAATTTACAAACCTGTCTAGTAAATGTCATAAAAATACTTATCATAGCAGTTTAGAACGAGTGCTTTCGAATAGCCTAAATCTGAAATGAAAATTAATTTCATTTTAATAAGGTTCAGGTAATGTAAGTCACTGAACTGTTATGACTTTTGAAGCAATTACAGACTGGTACTATTTATTATCTGTATGTACTTAATTGGGCATTTTTGTTCAGTACATTCATACAGATGTTCATACGTGTATGTATATCATTTGGCCTTGTCATGATGAGATTCTTGCTTCTGGAGGTTCTTTATGAATTGTACAGGATAAAAGATCGTTAAGTTATTGATCTGGACAGGATTCAAATCGATATGATAATGACACAATGTATAGACATGAAATGTGGGAATGATTTTAAAATACTTCCAATTCTGCTCAATTCATAATTATAAATAAACGACAAAAAATTGAATGAAATTTTTTTGTGATTATTTATACGTTGCAAAGTCAAAGCATCACAAAAAGTAGAGATACTAGTTCCTACTAATTTACAATTGCGACGAGGGACTGACACCAAAAAATTCACGAAAAGCGTTAAAATAAAAGGTAATCTAAGACACGAACTTGTGAAGCGAAGGTCACAAAAAGAAGTTTAGAAAAGGTCACCAATCTCGTTGTCTTTTTATGAAAAAAAAGTCGGTTAACAATTTTAAATGTTGTAATCGTTCTACCGCAACCCTACAAATTAACACCTTAAGTAATTTTGTAATTGCCATTTATGTAGCCAAATTTGGAATAACAAAACAGTCACATCAGCATATTCAAAACAATGGCTCACGGGTTGACTTGCTTCGATGCACAGAACACATAAAAATATTTTCCAGTTTCAGGCAAGAAGTTTTAATTAGTAAAGTGCAATATCAAACAACAAGGGACTGTTTTAATATTGACACGTTGTGATAGACGGATTACACCAGGAAGATACGGACTTATTATTTCCAATCAGCCGTAAGATGACAGCACGGAATTTTCCGTCCAATGTAGAACGCGCCAAATCGGCAATGGATGACAATATTTCCACGTTAAATGCGATATATTCCTATACTGTTTTACCAAACACAGTACTAATGTCTCTAGGAATAATGGTTGGTGTCATAGGAAATATCACTGTGATAGTACTTTACGTGGTTCGTATCAACGACAAGAGAGGGGACCGGTACTTCGTACCAATTCTCGCACTAGTGGACTGTCTGGGGAGCGTCTCAAACGGCGTTTTTTACGTCATCGACAACTTCTTCATCTTCAGCTTTCCCAGTGAAATCTTGTGTCGAGTGTTGTTATTTGGTCTCACTTTCGCCTCGGGATTCTCCGGCCATGTTCTTGGTGCAATAGCGTTTCAACGGTACCTCTTATTGTGTCATCCGTATGGAAAACAGCTGACGTTGTTCCGAAGGCGCTTATTGGTGATTGGGATAACGTTTGTTTGCGTCATATACGGAGCCCCTCTGTTAGTAATTAGTGGGATTAAAACGTCACAGAAGACTTTTCAAAACCGGTCGTTCTCTACAAATATATGTGTATTTGATGTGAATCCCAATACACTTACTCTCGTTTACTTCGGATCCTTTCTGCTTTTGACATTAGCAAACATTGTAACCACGTCCACCTTATATGCGCTCATAATGCGAACCATTTATAAAACTCTGTACGCCGAAAGAAAGTCGAGAGAAAAAATTCTCAAAAGCATAAAAAATGATAAAAATTACAACAAAACGAAGGATAGCATTTGTACTATTTACAAAGAATGTGCAGATCAAGACGAAAAAAGTCGAAAGAAAAGTGTGGGAGGCAATTCGATGGACAGTGAGAAATCAGGACATGGATATAATGTCCGGACTAAGATGAATGTGATGTTCTTGACTATAATTTTGTTTTATATCCTCTCGTATCTACCCTCTATTGTGATACTGATTCTGACTTACACCCTCAATAATTTTTACTACCTTCAATTACCCGGATCTTTGATGAACGTCTGGATTTTTTTCGCGCGTTTTTTACTGTTGAATCACGTGATCAATCCTTTTATTTACGGTTATTTTGACGTTAAATTCCGCTCAGAATTAAAACACTTGTGCTGTAAATCAGAACAGGAAAATAGTACATTGTAAACGGAAAATAGAATATGCAAAGTAAGAGAAAAAAATATGGTCTTATTTCTAGATCTAGATGTACTATCATGAAATTGAATACAACTCACTTCTATTTATCGGAAGATTGTTGATTTGATTTGAACAAATTTTTATTGTACAAAATTACAACTTGGATTGGGCACAAGTAAAAAAAAAAGACCGCCCTCTCCCAATACAATATATAATACAGTAAAAATAATGTACATACACAACTTATAAGGTCAACAGATCGTATAACAGTTATATATAGATTTTCAATGGTGTACAGACATCAACTAAATTGAAGATTATTATAAAGTATTTAATTCATGTTCTTTAAATATGAAACTTATTTTTCTGGTGTGACATTGCACTATTTGTATGTTCGCAGATTGAAGATGGTTACCCATCCTTACACAGTCACTTACAAACAAGTTTTAATTAATTTTTGAATTGCTGTCACATCTCAGAAAATAATTTCTGCTGGTTAATTATTTTTTCAAATTGTGCTCTTTATTGAAGATAAATTGAATGACCGCGTGCACTTACAGGGAAATTGTAATGATTGATACTTCTTGCTGCTATTTTTCGCATAGAAGAGTAAACCTTTGCTCTGGTTATTTTATTTTAAAATTATCTTATTCAATAACATTGAGTAGTATTAAGCAGCAGGCACAGCCTTTTTTTCTTTCTCCATACACCAAAGTCTAATATATTAAATATAGTGTAATAATTATGCCTTATTACAATAAACGTTGTAATGAATTAGATTGGTTTGAACATATTTAATGTATATTTTTATACAATGGGATTGGGCACAAGTTCCATAACTTATTAAGCCCTCTCCCTACAAAATTTTTAACAAACATGTTATAAAGCATAGTAAAAGGTCACATATTATGAATTAGATTTGAGTGGGGAAATGGAATGACCTGACTTAACCCTTGGAGTGGACTACTCCAAGGGTATATAAACAGCTGTGCTGTGGAATCCAAGAGAATCGTCAGTGAACAGCAGATAGAAAGAAAGAAGAAAGAGTTAAGAGGTAGGATCAAGTAGAAACTAGTGGCAAGAAATCCAGGGAAATGAGGTGAGGTGCTTGGTGTAGTAAATCTGAAGAAGATTGAGACACCAAGTACCTCTCTCTCAATAGGAAACGGGTATAGAAACACGGTACAGAAAACCGACCTCATACATTATCCCCATTGATTATTGAAAGTGATTTAAATGTTACCCAATTAGAGAAAAATTATTATATTATCCCTGAGAACCCAGGACAAAGCACGTTACATTTTGGTGGCAGCCGGTTCAGGGATAAACTATCACTGATTTCATTAATTGATCTAATGAATTTAATTTTGTTGTTTTTGAATTAACATATACCAGGTGTATTAGGAGTTAGATACCAGGTGTATTCTTACCGGGTGTCATATTATTGCTAAATTTGGCAGGCATAATTTAGCAATAGTTTCAAAAAGTTTGAAATCAAAAAATTAAATATGAGAACTATTCAAAATTTAATCCTGCAAAAAAGAGGTCACGGTCAAAACTTATGTTAAGTCAACAATAAACCATATAATGTCGAAAGTAATATTTCTACCAATTACGTAGACTTTAAACCAAAGAATATTGAAATCTCAAATTAAGTATTGTCTTTTTTTTTATGTTCCAAAAATGGACGAGATATATTGTTTTGTTGAACAGATATCGGTTACTAAAGACAGATACATGTAGTCCTAATTAAAATTGACTAAAAACTTGAACGTCGCCGACGTCACGGCGCAATGAAAGAATTTAGCTCGGGGAAAACCCTATGCAAGTTGTAAAAATGCTCACTGGTTTAAATCATATGTAAAAATTTTGTTTGCACACATATATGTTTATAAATGGTAAAACATTTTGTGGGTGTGGCAGTAACTGTACTTTGGACATCAACTAGCCCTAGAGAAAAATAGAGTATATGTGAATATTTGGTCAAAAGAATGAGTAACGTCATCTGACGTGCATGGTTTTCATACTGTAAACGAAGAGCCATACGGTTAAAAAAAAACCCGTAAACTCCTAAAAAACTAACTTATGATTTTAGCACAAATGTTAACAAATAAGATGGCAAGTACTATAGTGTTGTTTTTAGTTGTAAGGTTAAAAGCATAAGAGGCTCAGCGTGATATAAATATTTGGTATTTCTATTAAACTGTGCGTGTGTCATCTTGACGTCATGTTTTGAACGTTACCGTGCGCCGTGGTGACAAAACATGCTGTTTTAAAAATTGGATAACAAAAATATTTTTAAATGAAATGAAATGAAACTTTGTATACCAATAAAAGAAGTGTGACTTTATAAATTAATCTGCTAGTTGTTATTTTTATGGGAAAAAAATATGATAGACAGCCACATTGTCTTCGTATTTTTTGATTGACCCTCGTATGTTTGAATGTACGGCTGTTGTAGCTAACATTAAAGCCAACAGAATTTTAGGGCGTGAATTACTGAAATCAAGTCATTGTGTAATAGACGTTTCTCAAAGTAAAATGTATAAACGAGGGAGGGAGCATGAATTACAGGTACAAGGCCACATTGGGTGTTCCCATATTAGATTGACCGAAAATAATGCAAAATTGACACCTAGAAAACCAGAATGTGGTGTCCTTGTATCATTATGTGGTGTCCTTGTATCATTATGTGGTGTCCTTGTATCATTATGTGGTGTGCTTTTATCATAATGTGATGCATTCCTTCAATTATGTGATGTGCCTTCATTATTATGGCATGTACATTTGGCATTATGTGATGTACATTTGTCATTATGTGATGTGTATTCATCATTATGTGACGTGCAGTTATCATTAATGATGGTAATGATGATGACCTTGATCATCATCATAACGAAGTTTGCACACCACATAACGAAGTTTGTACATAACATAAAGATGTTTGTACATGACGTAATGAACAAAAAAGCACATCGCGTAAAGAGAAATCATGTCACATAATGATTTTTTAAAAACACATTATGTAAAGACGGAATCACATCACATAATTAGAAAAGCACATTACATAATGATGAATGTACATGCCATAATGATAAATGCGCATGCCATAATGATAACTGCGTTTCATAAGCATCACCGCTCTTGTTGTAAGGTTAGGAGAGAAAAAGTAGATGTTGGAAGCCGAACGCAGACCAACATTTAGGCTGATGATAGTATGTAACTGTATAATTGTTTTGTTTTCAAGGCAAACGGATAAGAGTAACGTTTTCAGTATCTGCGTGTAATTAAAGATTTAATTGAGCGTTGGATAGTAAATAAAGTAGTACAAGACGCAATGCGTGCGCAAATAGTAAAATTTGCCGGATCCAAATGTGATCGGCCAAAGCCGATCACAAAAATTGTAATCGAGTAAGCAATTACTCGACCATGACCGTTTTTGTTGAAAAGTGTGAAACGCGTGTTCGATATGTTTCTTGGATGTGTTTTTCAAAAGAACTCGATTCGATCGATTCCCTATGTTGAACTGATTGCTAAAAAACATAAAAACAATGAAGAAAAATGCGGCGCATGTCTGCCCAAGAACCTTCAAGATCAGTTGGCGTGGTCCAAGCAGAGCTCGGTTTACAATTAGTTTGTTTCCTTTCACAATATTTGCTGTATTTACTTTTAACCTTTTAAAAATGAAGTCCTAAACAATAAAAAGTTTTTCCTAATTCATAATTTTCATCACAGATCGCTAGATTTTTTACAGACACCACTTAATCATTCTAAGGCTTGACCGGAAGTTCAATGCAACCGGAAGTGTTGAAGACTCGTCATGAAGGCCAAAGTGTCAGGTAACGACACTTCAACATTACCGCTACATTAGGGTAACACAACTTTCTGATAGACACCGGACAGCACGCGCAACTGCAAAGCACATTTTAGACCACATCATTGGCCTTAATGGGCGGGACGAGATAAATCCAAGAGTGAGAAAGTTCCTCACCAACCGAATTTCGCAGAACTAGACCACATAAACAAATGAAATAACTTTCAACAAAGGTTGGGTTCTCTTTGAGATGCTGTTATTAGTGCAAATGTGGAACGTATGAGGTATTGATGTTGTGATTTTTAAATCTTAGGGTACCTGTACCTTTTTTAATTTTTTCATAAAGCCCATAAATAAATTATGATTGATTTTTAAAAAAAAAATGCTTTGTTATTCTTTATTTTTCATATTTGATCACTGTCATGGTCAAAATAATTGGAATTACGAACAGAATAATACAAACACTTGCCTTCGGCGTTAGAAATTTTGACTAGTACTAGTATAATATGACAGTCATTATTAACTTGGGTAGAGTTAGAGGAAAATTGATTTGATATATTATCCCTGAGAACTCAGGACAATACACGTCACAATATAAAACTCTGGTTATAGAAAGGATACAAATGGAAAAAAATATTCTGATATCGGTTTGTAAACAATTTTTTATCATAAATCATTTTTTTCTCCCACATGGGGCAATTTATCCCGCAGTACTTTTTTCTCCCATGGGATTTTGATGAAATTTTAGATGGGATGAAAACCCACTATTATTAGAGTAAACAATCCTACCAAAATATATTAACAAAATGTCTGACCGAAAGGGTAGTTGAAAGTCCGGACTTAACATGTCGCAGTGTTAAATACATGTTGTTAGACATAGCGTTTTGTTGCTGCAATAAAAGTATGAACTGCTTCAAATATTTGAATATTGATATTAAAAGTCCATAACTATAACTATATTTTAGGTTAAACTTTGCTCCGGTTGCTTTTGTTGATGACATTCCTGGGATCATTTCGAGAGTAAGTACTTTCAAATTGGTGGATTTTTTCACGGTTAATTTCTCGATATTCTATTTACTCTTTTCTATAAGAATAGAGACCTGTATTGATATGGCATTAAATGATTAAATGATTAATTTATTTTTGACGTCGTCGTGTCAATAACTGCCGTCACTGAAGTGAACAGACAAATTGAATAACGCGCGTTAGTGCGTTATGATAATATGTCTGCTCAACTAACCGCAGTTATTGACAAGACGACGTCAAAAATAAACTATTTAATGCTTATATTTACATTCCCTTATCGATGAAATCAATTATTTTATTATAATAAATCGGTATAAATTGCAGATCACTGAGTAAATTTGTAACAGCAAGAACAGATGTTTTCTAGAACCGGTTTAAACTTGTTACCACATAGATTGTTGAGATGAACATGAAAATATAATCCATGAAAAATAACTCTTGATTTTTTTTCTTTTTTTATACACTTTACAAGTAACATAGACAACAAGATTAAGATATGGTTCCACTTTTATATACCATAAACACTCCATCAGAACAATTCATAAATACATGCATAGCATCAACTTGTACATACGTAAAATATACCTGAAATATAGACAAAACATATCTTTGGCGTCTTAGGGGTTACTCATTACAACCATCAAAATAACTACCTCTAAGATCTAGAAACTAGCTATAACACAAATTTCTGTGCACAAAGAATAATTAATTCCATTCTGATCTCAGAAGTACTACAAAGTGCCCGGTGTTGATCCCTGCAGGCTGAATTAAACTCCGGGTTGATCCCAGGAGAGAACACGAAGTGCCCGGCCGGGACGATCCCTGCAGGCTGAATTAAACTCCGGGCTGATCCCATGAGAGAAACGATATACCCGGGACTGATACCAACAGGCATAAACTCCGGGTTGATCCCAGGAGAGAAACGATATACCCGGGGCTGATCCCTGCAGACAAATTAACTCCGGGCTGATCCCAGGAGTAGGACAAAAGCCTTGGGCTGATCCCAACAGGCAGAATAAAACTCTGGGCCTATCCCATAAGTTGTGACACATTGCCCAAAATGAAAGGAGCAAGACAACCCCTATCAACTACAATCTAAACTAAATACCAAACTATTGATTGTTCAAAACAATTATCTACATGTCGTTATCAACTACACCAATCTCAGTCTAGATAACCAACCAAATTATCTATACGTTGTATTAAATTATAAGAACTATTTCAAAAGTCACTACAATTGACCTTGGGGCAGAATTCCCCCAAGGAATGACCACCAAATGAGCAGCCCCTGAGACACGGCCAGGGAATTGGTGGAGATGGTGGGTGGGTAGCTCTCAAAATTAAAGCGTTCACACTGAAGACATCTGTATCAATACCAGACTCCTCCCTCTAAGCACCAATTCCCCTGGCTGCTCTCCCCTGATTGGTCAAGCAAATACTAATAGCAAACACATGTCTCAAATTACATAATAAACACATTGTCTTAATAACATGTACATACACAAAAACTGTGCTACCAATAGACAGCAGCAGGAATAAACTGGTGTATACAGTGGGGCTTCAGATATCCGGACGCTTCAGTTTACGGACTATTTTATTTGGGAACAGATTTTGTATACGTTATTTTGTCTCATATATCCGGAATTTCGCGTTCCGGATCCGGACGGTCTGTTTTTACCACAAAACACTGTTTAACTATAAAATTTGCTTCATTTAACCGGACGGTAAAATTTAATGATACTCCGATTAATACAATAGAAAGATTTCGCCTATCAATTGAGTTTCACACCTTTTCACCTGCTAGCCCCCATGAGTAGCTTGTATAAACACTCTGACTTTCAAAAGAACTTTCAAATATTACCAACATTGCTGGTTAGACAGGATTAGTCACGCCTCACTACACGTGGCTTGGTTATCTTTACACTGTGCACCTGTCAAGTGCAATCACTTTTTAAAACACCCCTCTATTTAAAAGGAAGAATGTGCTTAATAAGTCTAGAAAGTTTTTCATAGCTTTGTGGTATTTATATTCAAAAATGTTATTTTAAACGAAGTGTCTCAAGATTGCTTTTTTAGATTAAGTCAAAACCGGAAGTATAGGAAGAAAACAAAAAGGAAAGCATTTCAACTGATCGGAAGTGCATTGGTGAAAAATTGACGTGTCTAGATATAAATTGTTAAAAACAGAACGTAAATAGGCACATTTCACACTTGGACACAATATATTTAGCTACATTTGGCTATTATTATAGTTTGGTTAATATTTCCTGATTAAATAACAATATAAAGCAGGGTTCCTTGTATTAAAAACAGGTGAATTTCAAAGGACAACTCAATTTGTTGCTATTAAGTATGAAAGGCAAAAGAAACAGAATTAACACCCATAATAAACATATAAATTATCATTTATGACAACAATAGACTCATTTCAGATATCCGGACGCCTCACCTATCCGGACGATTGGACTTGGGAACGAAAGAGTCCGGATAACTTAGGCCCCACTGTAAATAATAATTTAATAAAAATTAAATTTCCAACAATACAATCAACTTTATTGTTGGTGTTTTAACATCTTTAAACCGATAACATAGAAATCAATGTTTGGGAACAACTTATGTGAGGTTAATTTTTATCATAATAACGATTCCTGTATAATGGAATAAATTGCAACCATTCCCCATGACAAATTAAAATCTAGGGTTTTTTATATCGTCGACAGTTGTTTCTTTGATAAAATAAAATGGAAAACGTAAATTTTCTTACCTTGTCATTGGATATCTAAAATATTATTTTGTTAAATACCATTCTGATTGCACACACAAGTACTCTGAAGTTGACATAAAAAGATGCTTGAATTTCTGATAGACAACATCTATGTAGACGTGTTTGGAGACCAGGTCTTCCAACAATCAGTCGGAATTCCCATGGGCACAAATTGTGCTCCTATATTGGCTGACTTATTTTTATTTTTTGTCATGTTTTTATCAAAGAAACAAATGTCGATGATATAAAAAAGCCAAGATTTTAATTTGTCATGGGGAAAGCGTTTTGATGTTATTGATTTTGGTAAGATTTTGGGACCTCAAAGTTTTAATAATTCTTTAGTGTTTTTAAGTATTCACATCTGATTCACATCTCTTCTGGAGTATATTGTTGTACAGTACTCTTGAAGTTTCTCCTTCACTACTGTAAGAATTTTCGGAAGGAGTAAAGAAACAGGCTTGGTAGAACATTTACTGGAACCTGCTATATATCTCTGTTTGTAAGGATTTTTGTGAAGCTTTGGAATCCAGTATAAATACGGTAAATCAAATTCATTTTGTTTATTGGGGATATTAAAGATATCCAAAACCGATTTATGATTTTGAAGTATTTCCTTCTTGGAAAGGATATAGTTGTAGGGTGAAGAAGAATATGAACACGTTGGAGGATTATCTTTCAGATGTTCGATATTAAGGCCTTGTAGAGTTTGTATGTATTGAAGAGTTTGGAAGCAATGGTTGAAGTATCTATACTACTATATTAAAATAATAGACTCGAATTTTTGGGCTTAAAACCGAGAAATCGGAAGAGTACTGTCTTTTGTTTTATATATTTTAAACATCATTGGTACTTATAGATTACCAATTTGTTTTTATTTTTTCTCAATCAAGCTTCGCTAATTAATAATCAACGAAAATTCCTTTTAAAAATCCGGAAATCATCTGGATTTTTTGGATTTTACAATCTTGCGCATGCGCATTACATTCACGCTAAATCACGGGAGGCTCTTTATTTAGTTTATGTTTCCACAATATAACATTTGCATGGATAAACTCAGAAACGATAATACAAATACGTGTTAATTTTCATTGAAAGTTTGCTACATGTATATATATTCTGTTCATCAAAGAAAATACGGGAGATAACTAACTCAGTGCATTTGATATGAAAAATCCCGAGAGTTCCGAATGTCTACATGGTGTGTAAATTTGAAGCGAGTAAAAAACGTTGGTGAAAAAGTGTTGAATTCTTCATTAATATGAATTAAATTTTTAGATGAAATGTATTTACAGCCTCAAAATGGTTTGTTATAAATAATTTGACTGTTATTTTCAATAAAGCTTCATTAATTTTCTCAAAATCGGAGCGATTCTGCAGTTTTTTTGCTACATTACGGGTATATGGGAGGCATTTTAACTGTGTTGAAGGCCTGTCCCGAGACACAGATTAGTCTATTAGAATAATATTAGATTATTCCGATATCATATGCAATGTCAACCCGTGCACGCACGGGTCAAAGTCTAGTTATTGTAGGAAATACAAGGGGTTGACTTTATCTTGAAATATGGCGAATGCAGGACTAAACTTTTTTGTGATTAAGAATATTACTTATATTAACGGAATCGATTCCCTTGTTGGCATACTGCAGTTTGAAAAAATAACGAGGTGCATGAGCAGTATTTTCTGTTTGTGTTGGTTTAAAAAGCCGATGATAAGCAATATATCCATAATCATGGATCCGAGTCTGTATTCCGGTGTGTAAATTATCATGTGTGTATACCATGTGTATACATTAAGTGAATACCATGTGTATACATATACACATTTATCTGGAACAGTAGCTTCGTTAGTTTACCTGTGTCATTGTCTCAAATCATTCGCGTGTGAAGTGATATTATGTAATAAAAAAATGAATAATGAACATACATGTAATATTTTAAGATATTATAATCATCGGTAAAAGGCGACGAGAATAGCAAATTTTAAAATCCTTTAAAAAAATTCTGACTGTAACAAAATATATACGGATAAAAATTTCTTCATCTACAATACTTATATAACTACATGCAAAATATCAGAGCTATATCAATCATTTTGGCGGTAAAATCGAATTTATTTTGTATAGCTTTGTAAGGAAATATCCTTCCTGTTGACCTCGTCACGTCACTTCCATTGAAGCCTCGTTATCGCCTAATTTAATTTTTCTCTTGATTGGATTTTGAAGCGGCGTAACTCCGTTATTTTTGCATCTATTTCAATGCGGTGTTTTGCATTAAGTTCTGGTAAATAAATTCTTTGACATAAGTTTCACATGGGCTGAGCTGCAGGTACCCTCTAATAATTTTATTCTGGTTGTAACAACTCATTTGATTGGCTGATACAGATGAAGGGGCATGTATTATATTGTATAACATAACTTATGGGACCCCTCCCCCCCCCCCCCCCTTGACAACATCTAGCCGGAACTACTATTTAATTTAACTATAATTTAGTTTTTTTTATTGTAAAATAAATTTAAACAATGAATTAAAAATTATACATAGAACTATATAAGATGGGGGCATGTGTACAGATGTTATTGCGCATGTGGCGTCTGCTATTTTGTTAACAATAAAAATGGCAAATTTAATTTAAAGTATGATTTTGCTCCTTATTTGGAAAATCCTGGAGAAACAGAAGAAATTAATTTGGAACACTTTAACCGAACTTGCCTGTCTTGAAGTATGTTATGAAATTCATGCCTCCACATCAACAAAAGAAGCAGCACGGAACTTAAAAATGCTTTTGAAATAGAAAGGAAGGAAAAATTTTCGGCTCCAATCTTTCCAAACTAAAAAAAAAAAAGATTCGCGGTTTATAAAGCGTAAACTGACCCAAATTATGTTATATCGAATAACATACGTCAAAATTAAATTCATTCCTTAAAGAGGTTTGTTCCTCTGTTTTGGGGTAGCCATTTTGGGTCACCTTTAGTCTGGGAATTATGCACCATATATTAACTCTACTTATAAATTCATATTTTACAATGCCAAATAAACTATTTTGAATAAAATATTTAAGGGAAAATTACATATTTATAGACTTTAGTAAGGGACTATATTTTGTGGCGGAAGGTTTTTAAAGAGGTTCGCTCCTCAGGTTTTGGGTAGCTATTTTGGGTCACCTCTAGTCTAAAAATTCTGCATCACATATTAATTCTAGTAGTATATTTATATTTTACAATGCCAAATAAACTTTATTGAATAAAATTGTTTCAAAACAATTTCATTTTTACAGAGTTTAGTAAGGGACTATATTTTGTGGCGGAAGGTTTTCAAGAAAGAAATGAACAATTTTCATAACTCATTAGTTTTAGAGTACTGTTACTTTAGCTTCCTAATTTTCAGCACAGACCAAACTTCTAGATAGTTTGTGTATTACGATATATTCATGATATTCTAATAAACATATTTAAACATTATTTTAATATTTCTATCGATATATTTTGACATATTTAGCTCATATTTCATAGAAGTTGAGAAAAAATTAACTTCAATTTTGGCCTGAAATTAGCTTATTTCATGCTATATCTCAAATTTTTGAGATGTGACCCCTACTTGTTTTACTTTTAAATGAGGCAATAAATGTATGTCTATTTGTTTGCAAAGTTTTGGAAAGATGACATTACTATAATTTATTTTATTTGCGTTATAATTTGATTACTCCAAAATTTTGTAACATCTGTTGTTGTGTTCTTTATGTACTGGCCTTTGAAGCCACCAGTAGAGCAAGAATTTTTAAACTTTGACATAGATTTTACTTTTATAGTCACTACATGTGTTCAACCTCATACTGTATAAAAATCATAACTAAATAATAGTTCAAACTATAAATATTTGTTTGATTTCTTTAAATTATGAATTTAAATGTCAAATTTTAGCAAAAATTTCAGGAAAATTATCATTTCTGTTTGGAGCCCAATATTTCCAAAAAATGGCATGTGACATGGGTCACAATTAGAATAATTGAACATTATAGGTCCCTATCTTTATATCCAAGTGGTTTTCGGATGATTGACATTACTATTATTTCAGGTGCCAACCTCCTTAAGAAGAAACATTTCTCATAAGAACATTTTTCATAACTTAGTTGTTTTAGAGTACAATAACTTACATCGTCTCAAGCCACGGGTTTTGTGTCTATTCTATTTCCACAAAATGGACACAAAACCCGTGGCTTGAGACGATGCATAACTTAAGCTTCCTTATTTTCAGTGCAGACCAAATTTCCAGATAGTTTGTGCATTGGTATATCTTCGAGTGGTTCCAAAATACATATTCTAACAATTTTTCAATATTTCTATTGACATATATTGGCATATTAAACTGATATTTCATAAAAGTCAAGAAAAAATGAACTTTAACTTTTGCCTAAAATAAGCTTATTTCATGCCATATCTCAAATTTTACATCATAGACCCATACTTTTGGTTTTATTTTCTGAATTTAAAAGATTTTTCGGACAAGTCTATTATAATTTGAGAAGAAGTTTGAGACTTTTAAATCATTTTATTGCATGTTGCATCGTAAATGACTAAAAACAGCTTTTTATCAGTGCAAAAAGGTCAACATATCAATTATGTGAAGAAATGGCAAACTTTTTCTTTATGTAATTTTAATTTTATTTATTTTAAGTAGTATAAAATTGTATTTGGTGGCATGGTTCATTCCGATAAAAATTACAGAGGGGAAAACGATTTATGTGCAATTTGCACTTCCAGTGCAGAAAGGTCATATTAAGTACATAGCAGCACCGAAATAAGCATATAGACCCCAACATTTTATTTTGAATTTTGGTTAATCTATGTGTGTACATTTTTAAAAAGGACTTTAGAAAAAAAAACTTAAAGACTTTTGATCGCAGGACCCAACATCCTTAATTGAATAAAACTTTGGTCGTTTTAAAAAGAAATGTCAAACAAAGTTCTTTTGACGGTTACGTCATTTTTTGTGTTATCTTTGCAAACAATGTGCAACATATTTCAATTCACAAAATCGTTTAGCCTTTAAAGATATGTGTCGGAACAGCAATCAAACCTGACGAATTGGCAGCACTGACTACACCCCTTAATAAATGCTTTATATAAACTGTATACATGTACGAAAAACACCGTTATATATCGAACACGCTTATTATATAAATAGTGCCTGTTTGGGAGGGTACCAGTTGAAATTGACACCCCGAGAAAAGCATTGTCAACCGACGCGAAGCGGAGGTTGACAATGGTTTTCTCGGGGTGTCAATTTCAACTGGTACCCTCCCAAACAGGCACTATTTATTTTATTATACTGAATGTCTTAATTTTTATAGCAAATTTTACTGCTTTTATATAGAATAGACGTGAATTCTACGGCGAACCGTACGCGCATAATTTACGCGCATGTAACAATTCGTTCTATCGGCCCGTTGCTAAGCGTGCGAGGGAGAGAGAACGGATTGTCAACTGCGTCTAAACCAATCAGATTGCAGTATTTAACATGAAAGTATAATAAAATGAATTAACGCTTACAGCGAAATGATTTTCATTCTCCGTGACTTTATTACATGTTGTAAACTTGCCGGATATAACGAATTAAGCAAAATCGCCCGTCCCAGGCACTTTGCTATATGCGTGTTTTACTGTAGTAGTAAAGGAATATGAAAGGAACGATAAAATTAATGAAATTTACAATTGAAGTCACCAGGGACCACCATGGAGAAGAACGACAATCAACTCAATGAACAAAGATTAACATTACTTTATTTTATTGTTTTTGAGTTTAAAAAAAGAACAGTAATATTTCTGAACATTAAAAATATAGGAAACATTTACCAAATTGTAAATCAAGATTTAATATAAAATAAATAACCATGTAGTAGGGTTTTAGTGCTTTATAAATCATTTAGGTGCATGTATGACGTTCTGAAATACTTATCAAGAAACCAATCTGAAAATATTGACCTGCAGGGTGGTCAAACATTGGACTAAGTATGGTTGTGCAACGCATTCGTCGACATGTCACCTCTAGGCGCCATCTGTCCAAAAGTGGTATAACTATGAAAAATACCGGCAGTGCTCTATCGCCAGTGTGATAACCTCAGGTATGTTATAGCCACCTAGTGGGCGTCAGACCTTCAAATATGTAAGTAGATTTTCATTTGCTTCGGAAAAAAATCATACTGACTTTGATTTGATCGTAAGCGGTGGTTTGAATTGTTTTATAATACAAGCAACAGTTATGCTATCAGTCAATTTTTAGTCGGTTCAGGTCATAAAGAACCCTGATATTTGAATATAGCAGTTAACTGAAGCTTTACATCAGTAAACCAACAGTCTCAACTAGATTCAAGTTGGCTTAAAGGAGCCTAGACACAATTTGAGATCAAAATCAAAATGTTTAAAGGATGACTGCACTTCAGGACATGCAATATTTGCGAGAAAATAAACTTATAAAAGAATAATTTTTTCTTTCGATTGCAGAAATGGTCATCATCTAAACTGCAACTTTACGTAATTGCGTTAAATAAAAGTATGTTGTTACCAAGTACGAATTTGTTTTCAATTCGGGGGTCATCACGATTTCTTGAGTCTCCATTCGATAATGAGGACGCCCACTTTTATACTGACTTCATACATAGTCAGCGCATGTTTGTCTATTGTTCTCCGTTTAACAGTAGTTGTAAATTTGCATTATCAACGTTATGTCAAAGGAAGATTAATAGACAAACATGCGCTCATGGTTTAAATGAGAAAAAACCGCTTCTTCTTACTTTCGCGTTCCCTGTTGTAACCAAGGGTTGATGCATGTTGAATATTATAATTAACCACATGATTTCTCACCTCAGGTAACTTTGTGAATACACAATTTTTTCACGTGACGTGTGAGGTAGCATGTTATGTGCTAACTAGGACAATGTTTTCGAACACGTTAAGTTGTCAAGCATTGATTTAAAGTCTTCTGTACTTACATGGGCTTGATCTAATTGTTGAAACCATAGTAAATAGTATACTTGTACCATATAGAATAGATAGGGTTATGGTGAAAGAGTGATCACATAAATTTTTATATATGGCATTGTTATTCACGCTATTCTAATTTTAGTACCATTCTGAAAATGTCAGCTCCACCTCTCATGCATATTAATATCAATCTTATGTTTGATCAAGGAAAGATAAGCGAAAATTCTCCTGTTTTCGAAAGTTGTAAGGAGAAAAACATAGAATGAGCTTATTGTATCACATTCTAAAATCTTAATTCATGTTGGAAATTGACTAGACTCTTTGAAAAAAATCAACAAAAGTGATATTAGGTTAAGAAATAAACGCAACAGAAGCGACCGAAAAGGGCCCAAAACCCGGCGCTAAGTGTAGTCATCCCTTTCGCGTTATTACATTGACAAAATCAACCCATTTCACTGTAGATGTTTTCACGGCAAAGTCCACCATTCGTTTCATCATTTGGAATTAAAAACACGTTACGTAATTTGGCGTCCATAATGCTGCATATTGAAATATTTTTATGTAATTTTCACTGAATACTAGGATTTGAATTTTTCAAATCGTTTTTGGAATAGATTTTATTAGTATAATTATAGAAGATTTGGGCAATATAAAAATGAAATACAGAACAAACTCTGTCTTGCTTTACCAAGACCGTCATCTATTTCAAGTTTACAGAAAGACAGAGCAACAAGAAATGGGCCATCGACCAAGAGTCCTGGTGATGCTTATTGTGTGCCTGTTAGCGGTGACCCAGTTTTGCGTTGAGACCGACAGTTCCGCTGTGGCGTCCTTGGTTACGGCAGCGTCCTTAGTACCCCTGATCACGTCTCTTTGTATAATATATATAATATAATATATATAATATATATAATATAATTCTTTTAGCCTTTCCTGTTGTTAAATTTTAACATCTAATTTTTATGTATTTAATATGGTAGTTTGTTTTGGTTTTGCATATTGGTAAAACACAAACAAATAATTGTATTGCACGTTATAGTTGTAGTATTTATTGTCATTCACTTATATCACCTATTCGAATATTTAACGTTATTTTAAATGGCTTCCTTTGGTCACCATATTTGTTTTAATCTTAATTATGTCTATAAAATGAGGGATCATTCATTATTTAATATTAATAGTAATAAATGCAAAAACAGGTGATATCACCAATTCAAATTATATATATAGGTGATATCACTATTAAAAAAGGAAAAGGTGATATCGCCTGTTCGAATAGGTGATTGAAAACGTGATATATAACCTATTTTAAAAGGTGGTTACACCTATTCGAATAGGTGATATTTCTTAATGACAATAAATGATAAAACAAGCGCATGATACATTATGCTAAGTTTGACAGTGATAGAAAGGTTCTCGAAATACAATAAGACAGTTAACATAAATACGGTTTATATAAAAGACTACTATTGGATAATAATTAAACACTTTTCTATATGCTGTATAATGTTGACATGCTTTGGAAATGTATGTTCTAGAACATTTCAAGACAAAATGTTAAAGAGATTCTATATTATTCGCGACCACTGCAATGTTCGTTACCTTCGCACCCGCATGAACCACAAAAATACCATTTTGATTGTTTAAACAAACATTGGGTGCGTTCAGAGTATTTCCAGTGGTACCAATACCTGTCTGCCGATGGTAACAAATTGTGCAATTGGTGCCATTGGACCCATATGTACTCTGAACGAGTTTTGGGGTACAAATAGTGAGAAATTTACCAATGTTAACAATGGTACCTTTGGTGTACCATTGTTAACACTGTCTGATTATTTAGCGGAAAATGTCAAACCAAGATGCAATATGTTTGCCTCGTTGAACATTTTTACACCAAAAGGATACATTCAGAAATATAATTTGTGTACAGTAAATCATTTTTTTTCATAACATTTTTTCTTCTTCTGCAAAACGAGCGTAGATCTTTGAAAAACATGGCTAGAGTGAGTCATTACTAGGAGATTACTATAGTATCATATACACCCGATGATTAAAATACCGTTTCTCCAGGGACACATTTGACTGTAAATGCTATGGTTAATGCCAACAACAATCTAAAGGGTCCTACCCCTAATGTTGAAAAGTCTTTGTTGGTGTTTTGTGGAAACTACGTTTGAGAGCTTTCGATATATGGCTGATCGGTTTTAGAACATCTATAAAAGGAAGTTTTTAAAGAGTATATTCTCCTCCTTGAAAAATATTAGTGCCGAATAGATAGCCTACACCACAAGCAAAAACTTCGAGAAAACTTTCAATTTCAAAATTAATGTTTTGGGTGCTTTAGATGGAAGTCATCAGTATTCCAACCAATGTTCCCAAACACCTGCAACATACCTACACATACGGAAAGAAATTTTATTCAGTTGTACTTCTGGCATTTTACAATGCTTAAAACGAATTGTTTAGCTACAACAGGATTTAAGGTGGAAAAAGCTGTGAAATTAATATGTTGCCTTCAATGCATACACAATATCCGCCACTTTTGTGACGTCATAAAAAAGTTACCATCGCTAACAGAGCTCTAGATCGTCTGCAGAAATGTCTACCTATGGTAAATTTTATCGGCAAACATTGGTACCGTTGGCATACCAATGGTAAAAAAAATTACCAGTGGTAACTTTTGTCTGCCAACGGCAGTACTCTGAACGCACCCACTCTCTTACAAATACGTTATGACAGATCCATTGTATTGATTGTATACCATATGTCGTCAGAAAACCCCCACTGTTTTAAGCATTCTGTTTGATGTCGTTTGCAGTCGATGATAAGGTGGATCCAGACCTTTCCAGGACCGCCTTAGCGACCTGTGCTCTGTATGCCAGCTTGCAGAGACCGGGTCAGTGATAATACTAATTTTGACACTTTTTCTGTTATCAAAAAGAGCAAACTCTGGCCAAATGTTCGAAATGTATTTGTATAATATTCTTCATTATATGACATAATATGGATAATCAATTTTTCGTCCCCCACTCCTCGCCCTCCGACCATAAATATAAGCATTTAAAATTATTCGATTTTAAATTTACTTTAATTGACAAAAATATATTTCTCCGTTTGAGTGGCGACCGATACCTGACTGTGTACGTCTATTTGTGGTTTTTGTAGCTACGGTGTCCTCCTGCTCCGCCACCACCTGCCCCAATGGGTGGATGCGGTACCAAACCTCTTGTTACCTGGTGGTTACCTACGAACTCGAAACCTGGTCTGGAGCACAGGTATTGAAGTTTATTTACATTTGACGGAATGGAAGCGTTCACTTTTTGCAATTGTGTTAACATCCCATTTCGGAGCGATTAGTGTTTAAAACAATTCTTGCGTTAATGGTTTTATCAATTACGCACCTGAAGTGAATGCAGTGCGCTGTTCTTTGACTAAGAGATTTATATGTATACATTCACCCTTTTATTTTCAGGCAAAATGCGTCGCTGAAAATTCTGGTTTAGCCGAAATCGAAACAGAAGCGGAAAATAACTTCCTAAAGAGCGTTGCCGTTAAAACCTTCTTAAACGGTAGGCGATGGGTTTATATAACTTAATATTTCAGCAAGTCATTGAAGTTATCCAATTTTAATGAAAAAAATATTCAGAATTACATGTATATATATTTTTTTTATATTTACCCCCAATCTTTGACATTGTTACCTCATGTAATTATGACTTTTTCCCCAAAGTTAAAATGTGCATCAAATTGTCTTCCATCCCATATGTATTGTGTAATATATAAAAGAATTTATAATTAATGATATAAATTCAACTTTTATATTCAATAACTTTCTTATCGATAATTGTGAAAAGTTCGAAAAGGGTAGGGGGCGGGCTAGGGGCCTAATTAAAATGTTAATGCTTACTCCTAATAATTTTCTGATTACTGCTATAACGATGTTCTCGTGCATGTTAGAAGATGTATACAAGGAGAACCATTGTGTATTTAAAACACTATTGATTTCATGGTAATGCCGTATAATTATCTAGTAATTTTCGCGATGATCTAATTTTCGTTTTTTTGCGATATATTTTAAATCGCAAATAATTGAGTGCGTAGAAATTTCATCCTGTATCATTTTCTGTAAGAAACTTTTTTAATCGCAAAAAATGACTGACGCAACTAAAAAATGTCACAGATTTCCCCCCATTTTTGCAAATTTTGTGAGACGCGAAAAAAAAACCCCGGATATACGGTATATCAAAGAAACTGTATGCCTTAATGCTATGGCTCAGTCTCCTTGGCATTAGTAGTTGGTCATAAAAAAAGTTTCATTCATTTAAAGATGTTTCAAATAGAAGATCAATGCAACTGTTTTTTTATATTATTATAGAAGACTCCGACCAAAATAAAGGTTGATTCAATTAATATGGACTCGATTTAAATAACTCAGTAAGATGTTTTTGAGTCTGTAAAGAATTAATGTATATTTTTTTAACTTGTGTGTGTGTGTGCGTGCGTGTGTGTGTGTGTTGCTGTTGCTGTTGTTAAGCAATATCTTTATGTTTAGCAGATGCTTTCATATAAAATAGCATATTTTGTTTGATAACCTTTAGAATGCTTGAAGTATACTTATTTCTAAATAGTTTATTATAGTGACATGGTTAACAGTTATACAAAATTGCTATAACTAATATTTCATTATTATACTTGGCCCAACGGACCTATAAGTCATTTTATACTATTACATGATTAATCCAGTTTGCATGTGTCAGAAGTAAGATGACTTTGTCATGTGTTGCATGTTTCATAAATAAAATAACCAATTACATTGCCACCCGCTCCCCCCTTGGACTACAAAAAGCGGAGTTAACTGGTAAACACCGAGAAAATACCGGAGGCCTCGGTTTTTTAACATTTCAATACAGTGATGCTTCATGTATCCAATAACCCTCTGCTGTAATCAAGGACTGGGGCGACTCAATTATTCAATAGTTTTTCATCATCCAACTGATTGAATTCATTTTTAAACGTGTTGTCATATACATGTTGCATGCGGTTGGCAGTAAGCATTCAAAAGTGGCAGTAAGCAGTAAACGTTAACAGTAAACAATGGCATTAAGCAGTAAACAGTAAGAGTAAATAGTGACAGTAAGTGTTAAACAGTGGCAGTAAACAGTAAACAGTGGCAGTAAATAGTGGTAGTCAGCATTCATCAGTGACAGTAAGCATTCAACAGTGGCAGTTAGCAGTAAACAGTGGCAGTAAGCATTCAATAGTGGCGGTAAGCATTCAACAGTGGCAGTAAGCAGAAAACAGAGGCAGTTAGCGTTAGCATTCAACAGTGACAGTAAGCAGTAAACAGTGGCAGTAAGCATTCAACAGAGGCAGTAAGCATTAAATAGTGGCAGTAAACATTCAATAGTGGCGGTAAGCATTCAACAGTGGCAGTAAGCAGTAAACAATGGCAGTTAGAAATAAACAGTGGCAGTGAGCAGTAAACAGTGGCAGTAAGCAGTAAACATTGGCAGTAAGCAGTAAAAAGTGACAGTAAACAGTGGCAGTGAACAGTAAACATTGGCAGTAAGCAGTAAACAGTGGCAGTAAGAGTAAACAGTGGCAATAAGCATTAAACAGTGGCAGTGAGCATTCAATAGTGACAGTAAGCATTCAACAGTGGCAGTAAGCAATAAACAGTGGCAGTAAGCGTAAGCATTCAACAGTGGCAGTAAGCGGTTAACAGTGGCAGTAAGACGTAAACAATGGCAATAATAATAAAGCAGTTGCATTGAGCAGTAAACAGTGGCAGTGAGCAGTAAACAGTGGCAGTAAGCAGTAAACAATGGCAATAAGAATTGAATAGTTGCAGTAAGCATTAAACAGTAACAGTAATCAGTGGCAGTAAGCATTCAACAGTGGCAGTAAAAATGGCAGTAAACAGTAAACATTGCAGTAATCAGCAGTAAACATTGGCAGTAAGCATTAAAAAGTGACAGTAAACAGTAAACAGTGGCAGTGAACAGTAAACATTGGCAGTAAGCAGTAAACAGTGGCAGTAAGAGTAAACAGTGGCAATAAGCATTAAACAGTGGCAGTGAGCATTCAATAGTGACAGTAAGCATTCAACAGTGGCAGTAAGCAATAAACAGTGGCAGTAAGCGTAAGCATTCAACAGTGGCAGTAAGCAGTTAACAGTGGCAGTAAGACGTAAACAATGGCAATAATAATAAAACAGTTGCATTGAGCAGTAAACAGTGGCAGTGAGCAGTAAACAGTGGCCGTAAACAGTAAACAATGGCAATAAGAATTGAACAGTTGCAATAAGCATTAAACTGTAACAGTAAGTAGTGGCAGTAAGCATTGAACAGTGGCAGTAAAAATGGCAGTAAACAGTAAACATTGCAGTAATCAGAAAACAGTGGTGGTAAGCATTCAACACTGGCAGTAAACAGTGGGAGAAAACAGTGGCAGTAACTAAAAAACAGTTACAGTAAGCAGTAAACAGTGGCAGTTAACATTCAACAGTGACAGTTAAATGTGGCAGTAAACAGTAAACAGTGGCAGTAAGTAGTAAACAGTGGCAGTAAGTAGTAAACAGTGGCAGTAAGCATTCAACAGTGGCAGTAAACAGTAAACAGTGGCAGTAAGTAGTAAACAGTGGCAGTAAGCATTTAACAGTGGCAGTAAGCGTAAGCATTCAACAGTGACAGTAAGCATTCAACAGTGGCAGTAAGCAGTAAATAGTGGCAGTAAGCGTAAGCATTCAACAGTGGCAGTAAGCATTAAACGGTGGCAGTAAGCAGTAAACAGTGGCAGTAAGCAACTGGCATCTGACAGTTGGCTGTCGTGAATGAAATTTCATACCTTTGTGTGTTCAACCTTCATGTTCAGAATATTTTTTTGTTAAGAACACTGATTTCAATCTCATGTTTATGGCTGAAATTCATTTTAATTCATAAGAAAAGGAACGATATATCGAATGTTCAGGTTACCTTTGTAAAAACTAGTAAGAAAAAACTAAAGCTAGGGATGCAATTCCAAATCTTATTTTAGTTTATTTAGGTTTAATTTTTTGAAGACGGATGTGAGACAATGCGATTGATATATTTTTTGTTTAAGTCTAAGTTTAGCCGTCTTTTAGTTAAATAGTAATGAAACATGGCATCGTTTTTTGTTATTGTAATTTCTAGAAAATATTTGCATACAAAAGTGTTTACTTTTAGGACAGTTTTGGATCGGTGGGAACGACATTGATGCGGAAGGTCAATGGCGCTGGGTGACGTCAGGAAACCCCCTCACATTCACGGACTGGGCGCCGGGCGAGCCCAATAACACGGGGGGTAACGAGGACTGTCTGCTTCTCCTCCCTAATACTGCATACCAATGGAACGATGCGACATGTTCGACAAGGTCACTCTACATCTGCGAAACACCGTAAGTTGTAACTCACAAATAATATACCTATAAATTTATTGTCTTGTTTGTTAATTTCAGAATGATAATAACGCATAATTCATGTACTTGTAATTGAAATATACACGTGTGTACTAATTTTAAAAATGCAGACCAAAAAAAAATCTTCTTCCTTGGTACTAGTATCTGAAGCTGGTATTAATTAATTGGGTGATTAAGGAAACGTTCTCTCTAGAGTTGTCATAAATTTTATCGCACGTGACCACGTCCATTGACAAAGTCCAAATGTTCTACTTTTGATTAAAAATATTACATTTTTTTATTTCAGTGCGACGTGTTAATAGTATCCATGTTACCATGGTAGAAAACATAAAAGAAAATCAATTATTTCAGCTTATTTCTATTGTTAATTAAGTTCTGTTTTGGGGTGTTTTTTTTTTTTCAAGTATGTGACTTTCATACTGAAAATGAAATAAAACTATTCAGATATCAGTGGTGTTTTGTTCACTTATATATAGAGCCGCATATGTAGTTAAAATTAATACATGGTTGGTCAAGTGGTAGCGCATGTGTTTTGGGGTTGTTGTTGTTGTTGGGTTTTTTTTTTTTTTTAATATTTTGCGGTCGCTAGTTGCAGCGGATTGCCAAAAATGTTCTTTTTTATTCCTATCATAAATATCTCATCAAAGTCATCTGAGGTGGATCAAGTTATTTGGGTTTTTTTTTCTCCGAGATGTAATGAATCATTAGAAACCACAACTCCTTCATACAAAGAACGGGAATGATGTATATTTTAAATTTCGATCATAGAGTTTCGTTTGTGTGTTCATAGCTACATCAACTTTTCAAGTTTAAATCGTGTCGTATTTGAAAAGTAAAAGATTAAAAGAAATTAAAATGACCTTTAGCAATATTTGATTGATTTTTATATCAGTGTATTGGTGTTTATTTATCAGATTATCCTTTAAGTCATCCCAAATCTTCAAGCTTATAGAAATTCAAATCAGATAAAATACTCATTTATGTGGTATAATGTGGGACACCTATAGATGTTACATGTAATCTGGATAACAGTACATTTTTATATAATTAAAATACTTTCACCGGTTTAGAATTTCCAAATTGTACATTATTTGACCAAAAATTATGTTTTAAAAAATGTTAGACAGGTAAAAATTATAAAAGCCCCAACGGGATTCGAACTCATGACTTCCTGGTTGTTAGTTAATAATTAAGGTGGAGTAACACATCATCACAAAATGACTGACCTTTGATCGAAACGACATTTCGTTTTATTAAAAAGGATTTTATCGACAACAGCTACATGATTTCACTCCATAGCCGAGTGGATAAAGTGTCGAGCTTGTGATCAATACAACCAGAGTTCGAATCCCGCAGGGCCTTTTGGTTGTTACTTACTGAAATAATTTTTTTAAGATATTCGTTTTTTTTCCCCCAAACTGCAGATTTTTCGCTTATTTAACATATGTACAGTTTATTTATCATTATATCTTTCATAATCAAATACTTTATTTGAGTGACTTTTTCCAGGTGTGTTATTCCACCTTAAGGTCAAGATCTAGTAAATGAATCCTGTTTTAAAACTTACAGTTTGGTCAAATAATGTACATTGCGCTACGCTGTGAGGTAAGAATTCTGGGAAAGAAAACATTAATAAAATTATAATTGATTTTATTCTTTATTTCGAAATGAAGAACGTCACAATATGGAAGTGTCCCATACCACCTTAATAGCCGGTATTTGTGATCAACAATCCTAAGAATCGATTTCTGTCGGAGGCCCTGTCCCAATAGTTTTACAAAGACTTAGACCGTGTATTGTTGGGGGTTCTTGCCCCATGCAACCGTGTTATGATTTTGTCTCCTTAGATTTTAAGGGTAAGATACTCTGAAAAGTACCGCAATGGGGGGTTCTTAGGGGTTTTTTTCTTTGAAACCTAGAAAGAAAATAAATTGATTATTCTAGCAACTTACACACATTAAATAATAATTTATTAAAGTTTCCCCATTTATTCCAGAAATTGATACAATCTTTTCTTCAGTATACTTTTCCTACCCCCTGGTTCAACATCCCACACCTCTATTCAGATAGCCCTTTAAAATGATAAATCAACAAGACACAGCATGCTTATATTCTTAATCTTAACATTTAATGTTTTCATACAATAACTTCAATAACAAGTATGTATTTATTTTTCTAATGGAGGATTACGATGTCATGAAAACATTCTGCATTAAATACGTCATACACTGCTGTACACCCAATACATTTCATCAGAACAATGACACCTGAAGTGATCATCTGGATTTCTTTTTGATTTCATAATAGAGCTACTAAAGCTGAGAAATTATACGTAACACAAATGTAACAACATGGATATATAATAGATTCTTACTGTAAGTTACACATTACAAAAAATTTAGAACAAGACTTTGAATATTTGAAAAGTTTTAAAAACTCTACATGTACCTGTGAAGTCTTCATACTATAAAATTTTGTAGCGAAATATCAAAATGTTCAAGGAACTTCTAAAAATAGATAAACTATTATCTATATCCAGCATGTAATCTGCATGTCATCAAATTAAGTAAATCAACAAGAAGAAATCAGTGTTACATGTATATAAAGGCATTGAAAATTAAAATAATCAAAACAAATCAAAGTCTTGGAAATTAAAACATGATCCGAACTGTAACTCAATTATATGTACTGCTATACATACCCTGCTTACATCCTATCATATATATAACCATTAAACCAACTGAGTCCAACATAATACCAGTAAATGGGTGGGGGGTGTTATAAAAGTTTGAAATTTCCAAGAGGTGGAAAGGGGGGGGGGGTCCACTCTCAAGTTCTGTGCATGTACATATAAATGCAAATACATTCATACATATTGTCCTATCAGGTATGCAAATTAAATTATATCTGCACATAATTTCCCCCATTTTAGTAAGCAAAGTTAATTCTGTTCATCAGTATTTTGTTGTCTTAGAACACATTTTTTGAAAACAAATGGCAAATACTATTTTTTGATAATAAAGTAATTATCTCAATATGCCCAACTTTGAGATAGCTTAAAACTTTCTTAAAACTTGTATAGGGGGCCCTTAATGATGACAGCATTCCCAACAATTTTTGTTCAGATATACAACATACATACATGTTACATTTTCCTTTTAAAATACCCCAATTCTCAAATCATACAATAACCAATGCAATCCAAATAGACAAAAACGAAATTTCAACATTTTAAATAGGTACGACTGTTTCCCACACATCATATGAACATAGTCAACAGATACTTTTGTATATTCTAATCTATACATACTGTATATGTAATACCGGCCCAATATACATGTACAAAGTGAAAAAAAAAATCTGAACACTTGTAAAATGGACAAGTAGCGGTAGTGTACTTGCTGACCTAGTAATCACATACTACATTCATGAACAATATATTAAACATATTCAATAGACCCAGAAAGCCCCCCCCCCCCCCCCCGCCCCAAAAAAAAATCAAATGCCAAAAAAAATCATGCCAATGCAGACAATAAAATTATTCAAAACAAACATACCAGGTAATATGGAAACTATGTACCCAGTGTTGTATGCATGATCTTTTTTTAAAAAAAATGGCAAATGGCCATGACTAACATAAATTTCGAGAGATTGTATGATGTATACTTTATACCTTCTATTTTGATAAACACGAAAACATGTTACATATCTCTTGGTAAAGTAACAATTGACTACCAGACTCTGTAGATGTGATTGTTTACAGAAAATGTGTAGACTGAGTTGGAACAACTAAACAATAGCTTTGTGTTATATACACAAATAACATACATGTAGAATAACAAGTCAAAATCAAACCAATGATTCCTTGGTCAAAACCTTCTCATCCTTTTAAATAAATAACTGAATAATCACAAAAAGAATATAACTACAATGTAATTCAAAGGAGTACAAAAAAGGTTATGTAAAAGTCTTTGGATTAAAAAATAAGTCATTATTTCATATAACATGAATAGGTAAAGCCAAATATTGGGACTAAAAAAAAATCTAGTGAAAAGATGTTAAGATGTTAATTTCGTAACCTGAATTGGTAAATCCACATATTGGAACTGAAAGCCTGAGCTAGATCTGAGGAGTTACTTTTCTTTCTTCTTCTCTTTCCGCTTCCCCTGTTTAGAGGTAATGGGCTTAGGTTTAACGATGCGAGACTGAGGCAAGTATGCGGTGGTGATTTGCTGCATGACCATCAATGACAGACACGCAAGTGTGGCAAACACTCCCCACCACGTGGTTCTCGCAGCAGCATTGCTAAACCAATCAGAGAACAGGGCCATCACTAGTGTCACTGAGACTAACGTAAAGGCACACAGTCCTGAAGTGGCATGGTAGAGTTTCATGTCTGCCAGTCGAATTTTCCAGGAACTTACCAGCCAATTATACTTTAGTAATACGCCACCAAAACACTGCACACAGGCCCAGAGAACTGTCACTAGTCCCATTGTGCCGTGCCAGGTGGTGAAATGCTCTTTGTTGTTAATTTCTTTATTGTAATATATTACAATGAATCCTGCAATGGCAGAAAATAGTGATGCTACCATCATATATCCATGTATATTGGCTTTGGTTGACCTTTGCCATGATGGTATCAGAGAACTGCTTGGTGAAAAGACAGTGATAGCTTCAAACATCAGCAGCCCCATCTGCAATCATACACAATGCATGTTTACAAGCATGTATACATATATGTCAGGAATACTTATTTCTGAAACAACCCATTGATTTTGCACTCTTTTCATAACTCAATTTGATGAAATTTTAATGACTGGTAAACTGTCACTTAATGATGAATGTATATAGCTCCTTTAACCTTCTATTTTCCATACATTCTTTACTTTCACAAGTTGAGTCACTATGATAATCTAGAAGTTTTACAGCATGGTTTATTCCTCGTGCTTCTATGACGTCACATAAATGGGCCATTTCCGGTCATTTAATAAAAAACATTTCACGAAAACATGAAAAAATCATCAGTTTTTCTTCATATTCAACAGTAGGAAGTATATAGAGTGCATCGTTGCTCCAAAACAATTTCATATATATTATTCTTCATATCTTTTTGCATATCATATTAAAAAAAAGACGATTGGTGTTGGAGCAAGCATGCACTTGATGTTTCCTACTAAAAAAACTGACAGGAAATACGGAATTTTTTGCTAAAATACGTACTCTTTGTGAAATTAAATCACCATCAATATATCATTACATATATCTCTATTATAACATCTATCAGGCAATTTATCTTGTTAAACGTAAAATATATATGGTTTAATCTTTTTCTTGAGCTCTATTCATAACTTTGAATTTTGGGAGCATAAAAACACTTTATCCCTCGCATAGTCCTTTGGAAGATAAATATAATTGTGTTCTCTGACAAAGGAAGATAACTTCTGTACATATATGTCACAGAGTTTGTCCATTGTAATTTTATGACAAATAATTACATAATGAACTAGGTATGTCTATAAATATATACATGACTTGTATTTAATATTTGATTGATCAAGAGGTATTCAATGAATACTAGTACTTACTGCTATAGCCATCAAAGTTGGATGCCAAGAAAATAGACCTGGAAGTGTTAAAAAAATAAAATCAGTATTTAAAAAATTACCCGTTTTATACACTTAACCAAATACTAATTAACTCACATTTTCCATTTCATGTAGTACCTGTAACTATACAAGGTTCCTTGAGATAAAAATATCTAGAATTATACAAGAATTTTCTCTTTCTACAGCCAATATAAAGTAAAAAAAAAAAGGGCATAGACATTTTTTAATCTCATTAGTTAGAACAAAATAGCTAAATGCAAAAGACCAATTACCATATAATCCATGCAATGCATAAATTTTGTGCTTATTTTGGTTGTTTTGATTTTCAAGAAAAGAATTGTAGCTCTCCCAAAAATTTCCTGGAGAGCCTCAGTTTAGAAGTGGATAACCTGATGTCAGACCACATAATTGTTAGCACAGCTCGCTGGCGCAAAGTGCCTGCAAGCACTGCAAGCTCTAATGACAATGCCTGCATGGGCAAACAGGAAATTCGAACTATTGCTCCCTTTGACAGCTGAATTTTTTGTCGTCAGAATTGTACCCACAATTCCCTGTAAATTGCACATGGCTACCAGTGTCATGTTCTTGCGAGAACAGGTACAAATGTATTTTAAGAATGTCATGCATTAAAATGATGAATAAAACATTTTGCTGATTCTAAAAGTGGTTTGCAAGTACATGTAGTTGTTTTTAGCTATTTTCTTGGCAAATTGTTCGGAGCATAGTAACTTTGATGGAAATTGTCGAGTGATTTCTGCTCTAATAACATGACATCACAATGTCTAGACTGAGCTCGCGTCCTTTACACATAATGAATAAATACATGTAGATAGGCAGATCCAACTGTGCACTTTTCTACTGAAACTAATAGTAAAATTGATCATTGACCAGACGGCCACACCATAAAATATAAAAGTTTATAAATGTATACAGGAGCGTAAAATATTTTTATCATTATTCAATTTTTTTATCACCTTCATGCATCTATTTGGTAAACCACGCTATGTAACATACTGCACAGGGGCTTGAATAGAAAAAAAAACATCGTTAAAAAAGTGGGTAGCTCAGAGGAAAAATAACAAGGGAAGGACACCGTCTAACTTCATCAGCTAATTTCTCATTTAAATTGTTCACAAGTTATATGCGCTGATTCGTATTCCTTTATAAATAATTCTTCTTTAAGAACTCGGATCACCTCCAGTTTAATTTTATTTATGTCTACATCAACAAATTTAATCTTTTTCTTGCATAAACATCCGAAATAGACAACTCCCTGGCTTTTCCCATAACCAATCGTATCGGAATACGTAAGGAATTTTCCTCCGAGGTACCCACTTACTTAACGATGTTTTGTTTTTTTTCTACACAAGCCCCAGTGTACCGTGTATTAATTCAAATTAATGCTGCCCTCGCCCCAACGGTCGCACCGTTAAACATATTAACAACCCAACTGAAATTGAATGCTAACAGCTGGTTAAAAAGATTGTAACCTCTTTTGAAACAAGGGTCGCAAACGGTTTGTAGGGGTGGTCAAAAGTAGACTGTGACTGGTGACAAACCCGTGCTTTTCGCTCGGTGTCAAAACCTAGAAACACAACTTACTGCTTCCCGGCCAGGCAATATAAATAATGCAACCCGTGAATGCAAGGGCGGCGAAATGAGCAACCATGTTGGGCAAAGGAGTATAAGAACAAAACGAGCGGAACAAATTCTGACACTAACAATATTACAACTCACAGTCAATTAATTTCTTGATTCTCAATTGAAACCGGTATGTCTGAAAAAGCGTTTTAATGACCCAAATTCGAATATTCCTAATATCTAAATCACAATGCAGCGTGGTTCCGGATTGATAAGAGTTACGAGTGGCTGACCCCCCCCCCCCCAAAAAAAAACCCCCAAAAACAAAAAACAAAAACCCAAACAAAACTCTATACGAACCCTATCAAGAATCTGATTACAAAAAATGATATTTGGTGTCAATCAAAAGTTTGTGCCCCCTACTTTTAAAAGTACATGATATATATATATAATGGCAAAACTTATAGTGCTACATTTTGAACCCAGTTCCTTTTGTTACGGTGGCTGAAAACGGAAGGGGTTGAGGAGCATTTTGGTGTCATGAACATAGGCAGGGGGATTGGGGGGCCGAGATATGTTCAGTGGGTCCAGGGGTAAAGCCTTCAGAAGCTTTTGAGTTGTTTAAAGAAAATATTGAAACGACAAAGTATCAGTATTGGTGCTCCCGTTAATACACAAAAATATATACTAAGGCACATTAGTTCTGAGAAAACGTTTATAAATAATGCACATCTACATGTACTTGGCGATTTTTTAAAAGTACAAATACATGTAATTCTAGAATTTTGGTTGGATCTTTTGATAGCTTTTCGTTTTCTCCTCTACAATTACTTACTATAGTATATACTTTAGCATTTGCGGAATCATGACAGCAACTAGTTACTTAGTATTTTGTATATTATTAATTAAGTCCGAGATTTTCCGGGCGTTTAGCGTTACACTTCCGATCATAAAAAGGCGTGCTTTACCGAATGTAGCTCCTTTTGGTGTTTTGAATGAAACGATTGATCTTGGAGGGATAAAAAGAAACGCTTCATTTATTTGATTCTATATCCTGACAAAATATGTTAATGTAAAGTGGTCATTATGTATAGATTTTACATATACATATACAATGCTAATTTCTATAATACCGGTATACACGGTATAAACAGATGGTCTAGAGTATAGTTCAACGAAATGATTTTGGAAATTAATATGGTTTTCCCCATCAAGGCAATGTTTTCTTTATATCATAAAGTTGCCATTGTACCCCGTGAAGGTTTTGTTACAATATCATTTTCGGAAAGATATATGCCGAATGGAAAAGAAATAATGAAAACAGAAAAACACTGTCGCCCAGAATAACAAAACACCAGTGACCTGACCATTTTACCACACTGGAAAAGCTACGACCAATCACAATAGAACTTAACCAAAAAAAAAAAAAAAACATGAACAAATTCGTGGAGAAAGATTCATGTATGTCGCTCGAAGCTTTCAATCAATCATCAATAGACGGCTGGTTACGGCTGGTTATATCCCTTAAGTTTTGAAATTTCAAATAACAATTTACAAATCCCAAAACACAATTTCGAAGATATGTCGTTCAAAAAAAGATTAATACCTCTAAGATTTTCAATACATTTGATGGGAACGGATACCCAAGGCCATTTTCTTATGCATCTATTAACTTGGTCTTGATACGCTGATAAAAAAAAAAACAACCGGATGGAGGATAGGGGTAATCGTAAACCACTGACTGCTATATCATGTAACAGTTACATGTATTAGATATGGCTTATGGACTGCAATATTTAATGTTTAAGTTATTACTTAAGTTATCACTTTTCAAGGTGATAGAGTTTGTTTCCTTTACCAAAAGAAACGACAAATTAATTGGTAATTTCATCCATGAGTAAAGTTAATGTTTTCTAACGACGACCGACTGAGAGTTTGCAGTAGTTTCTGGAGTAACCTTAAAGTAACCTTAAACTTTAACAGCATTGATATTTTTCACCTCATTATAGAAGGAATCTAGCCTTTTTTTTCAATGAAAAAAAAGAAATGTTCTTTTATTTTAAAAAACGAGCTTAACTAAAAGACCATTAATACCAAGATCGCCCAGTAAACCATTAACTGTGCAGAACAGAATACAAGCACCATGTGTTATACGTTGTACTACTATACCGTTTCAATGTACTTATATCACGCCAAACCATGTTCGGTGAAATCAGGCAAAAATCATCGGCTTTCATTTGGAAAAAATAAAGCTGGTTCTAATGCGTGTTTTGTTAAAGCCCCGCGAACAGTTGTTGATGGTCGCTCCATTTTGCAGTCTATGAACAGCCGCTGGAGGCTGAATACAGAGGGGCAAGTATTTTATTAGTCTTCTTTGAGAACTGATTCTCCAAACATATTTAGCCATCAGACAATTAACGTGTTAACTTTGAATGTAGCTTTCAGCAGGAAATACGTTTTTGGAGCTATCTTCATATACCTGCTTACCATCTTCTTTTAAAAGGTTGACAACAATCAGCCACGATGGGAATAGGGAGATGTATCCAATCTTTATTGGCATTCTTGTACATCATATCACTGTGTCACTCCCTCGTATATGAAGAGAAGATGCCAGATTTACTCCGCCACTGTTTGGAACGGACAAGTCATAAAAAGGGCAACGTGACCCGGGACACCGCCGAATCCATCGACTACATGTGTACGAAAGAATATCTGTTCAAAACCCCCGAGGAAAGATGGCATCCGGATCTAGATAAAGTCGTAAATACCAGGACTCTTAAAGAGTTTGCGTCTTTGTTCAAAGAACTTGACATTGGAGAAACCAGAAGTCATAAAATACATTACAGATACTCCAGTCTCAAGAGGCATTTCGTTAGGGTCAGACGAGAAACGCCAATAATCCGTAAAGAAATCAGAATGATGTCAGAGGAGGAAAGACAGAAGTTCTTCAAAGCTCTGGTGGCAATGAAAGCGGACACTAGTGATCCCGTATAATCTAACTTCAGACTCTCTCTCTCTCTCTCTCTCTCTCTCTCTCTCTCTCTCTCTCTCTGTAATACTATCAATACTATCAATACTACGAGAAATACTATCAAATTACATGTATCATCGTTTCTCCAAAAAATTGTAAAACAACATTTCAAATTGTTCCTTTCAGCAAAAACAGCCCAACGTATACGACTGGTTCTGTAACTTGCACCCCAACAAGGCGGCTCCCCATGCGCACTATGGACCGGCGTTCTTTGGATTCCATCGAATTTACCTCTATCTGCAAGTACTATTACCAAAACTTTTTAACTAATATCTTGATGAATAGCTTGCGTATTCGACTTTAAGATTTCGGTTCAAAAAAATGTATCCCGAAATGAAATCACTTATAAAGAATTCAAATGACAATAAAATTATTATACAATTTAGAAAATAGTAAACTGTACAATTTTGTCAATAACACGTGTAAATGGCCGTAATTATCCTTGAGATTATTTGTATTCCTTTTTTCAGATTTGAGCAAAAACTGAGAACATACGAACCAGACACGTTTTTGCCATTTTGGGACTCCACGTACGAAAGTTTATTGGGCACTCCGACATCCAGTGTAGTGTTCACGGAAGATTTCATGGGCGGGGGTACGGGAACCGTCACGGACGGACCCTTCAAAGGCTGGAGTCACGATAAGGTCGGTGTCCTCATTAGAAACACCGCCAACAGTGGCCAGCTCTTCCAGCGAGAGACAATAGATAAAATCATGATGAAGATGTTTATGTCGGATATTTCAAACCCTGATGCCGAGTTTAATGTAAACCTTGAGGCGAAGCATGGTCAGGTCCATGCCTGGATAGGTGGCGCTATGGATAATTTGGACTATTCGCCGGCGGATCCGATCTTTTACATGCACCATTGCTTTGTTGATGCAATCTGGGAACAGTTCAGAGATAACCAAGTCAAACGTGGGATGGATCCTACATCTTATCCAGACATCACTGGAGGACATGCAGCAAACAAACCGATGAAGCCTTTTTATCTAGAAGTAAAAAATGGTAAGAAAATATACTTGAAGAACAAAGATGGGTATGCCTTAAAATGGTCCCAGTTAGTACAATACGTATATCCTAAAAGAGGGTGCAAGAGAAATAGCGATTGTCAATCAGATGTGATGGTATGTCGAGAGGAGCAGTGTATGACTATGACAGCTCATGAATACGAGGCTTCAAAGGCAGCGCCACCACCACCACCACCACCACCGCCACCAGCACCACCAAAAAGACGACATTTATCGTCTGTGTATAAGGCACCTATCGACATAGCTCCTATCACTGTAGCTTCTTTTACCACAACCCCAGCCCCCACACGGGGTGTGGACGACCTTCCCGGTTGGAATAGCTGGTTTATGTGGAGAAAGAAGAGAAGTGTTAGTTACGTTCATTCACGATATCCCTATCCCTATCATTATCTTAGGCGTCATGTTTACTACCTGACCAGACGCTACAGGGAACAGTTGAGGCAGCAGGCGAGGAGAGAGAAAGAAGAGGTTGTAATCAACTACAAGTACTCTGATGAGAAGACTTCCCCTATCTACCATTCACTTCAGAACACGTTTACCATCGACGGCGTGGAAGATATTGACAACTGGGTGTACATCCCAATTATCGTTTATTACAGACGACCAAACGAAGTCCATTATGATGCTCATCCTATTAGCCATGGCCATCCTATCATGAATAAGGACGTCTTCAACCAGTATCACGACGCCAAATACATCACGCACAAAGTGGGCAATCCTGCAAAGAACGCCAACTGTTACCATATCGGTTCCGGGGCCACCAAGGTATATGTGAAGGCCACAGGAATAAACTACAATGGGTTCTACACGGACTATGCTCTAGTTGATGAAAGGCAGCCCCTGTCTTCTGCTTTGACCGAAGTTGGGGTGAAGAAGCCGGTTGGTAAAACTCCATCGAAAGTCTATATTTCTGCCCACGATCCCTGTGGCAGAAGCTGTAAGGCTCGGTGTCTTATCGCGGGCTCCAATCCGCCTCGCTACAGACCATGCTCAGGGACGATTGGGGTGACCTCAAAGGGGCCTCTGATGTATAGTTCCAACATCGGCGACGCCCATCTCAACACGTACGACTTCTCAACCCTTCCTCCAACTCTGTCCAGTAAGAAAATATTCTTAGTCTTTTATTGTGACCAGAGCGAAGTTTGGCCGTGGGACGCATGATAGCAGATTTTAAATCTTGAATAATAAGATGTTACTATGGGCCATTTGATGAAATACATAAACTGCGGTAAATTTTTAATTATCTTCATTTAGAGATACATGTATATATCTGTTTTTGAACTATTGCCAAAATTACTGTACAAATTGAAAAATAAACTTGCGAAAAGAAACAATATTTTAATCGTCTCAAAATATTAAAATACTGTTGACGTGGATTACATGAATGTGTGTGTGTGGTTTTTTAAATTTTACTGTATGTTTGTTATAGGAAATGTACAATATTTCATTAAGGGTTTGGACAGTTAGAGAACCAAACACTTCTACTAAAAGAAACTAGTAAAAAATACTAGTTTTCCTAAAATATAAATGATTTTAGCATTGAACGGTATAAGAAACGGATGCCACAATGCTCACCTGAGTAACAATAGCTACGACTTTGCTCAATTTGCTTTATGCTAAAGAATAGTTAGACAATTTAGTAGAATATATCTTGTTTTAAAAAGATTTTCAAATTTTCTCCATAAATTCTCATATTAAACATCAAACGCCTGTTTCAAAATTTTGAGAAAAAAATTTCAACTTCCTATTGTGGCCTAACCTAACCTCGAGGATCATGATTAGAACAAGCTTGAATCTACATTACCGGAAGATGCTTCAACACAAGATTAAGCTTTTCTCGCGAAATGGAATTTGAGAAGACTTAAAAAATGCAAACATTTCAATAATTATAAATATCTCCCCTTGAAAGAAAGCATGGCCGTTCATTGTGTCATGTTGTAAATTTTGAATGTACTGGCTGGGTGTAAATACAAAATTTACAACATGACAACTTGTAAATTTTGTATTTACACCCACCCAGTAAATTCAAAATTTACAACATGACAATTGTAACGAACTAGTATAATTTTTACCCAAAAATGCTATGTGCCAAGTTTGGTGGACTAGTGACACAGTGGCTCTGCAGATGAAGTAAAAAAAAAATTAAAAATTTAAAAACGGACGGATGGACACCGAACAAAGCTCACTTGAGGTTTTCAGTTCAGGTGAGCTAAAACATGAGAATAAAGAACAATGTAGGTGTTCATTACCAATAAGAAATGAATTTGAATTTAATTCTGTATATTTTGATAGAGGAATCAATTCTCGGTGAAATTAAATCTTTTGCGACAATGTAGCAGCACAGCACCGTGGGGGTTTGGAATTAAATGTAATTCCACATGTATACACCTGCATGTAATTATAAATATACATGTGCATTATTGAGGGACCCAATCTGCCCTGCCTTACTTTGGTCCAAGTATCTGGGCATAAACGTCACTATATTGTAGTCCATAACATGTTCATATAAGAGACAATTTATTAAATTATTATGGATTATCAATATTCTTTAAAATTAGATTAGTAATGTTCTTTTCTTTTGTTAAGAGCAATATTCTGAAATAAACGTATAATTAAAAACAAAATACTTCTTGTAGTATAGTATTTCATTCTTTTACTGCTTACAGTAGAATAATTCAGATTACGCCAGGTTTGTCATTACACACAATGCATGACTTCGGATAATCATGATTGGTAGCATTTTTGTAAGGAACATAGAACTCACCGAATCTCGTTATCCCCTCCCCCATAACAAAGAAACAAAAACAAGATTTCCAGCATACTATCAATTTTATTCTGACTGACATGGGGGATGCAGAACATATACAACAATTTTGTGATGATGAAATGCACCGGTCTTTAGAAACCTACTTTTAACAACCAATGTGATTGGTCCAGTCACAACGTGACGTCATCATGAAAACTGATTGACCATGATTATTTCTTTTAAAAATTTCACTTCCTGAGATGAAAAACACGATGATCGTAAAAGCGAAAGTCTTAAACAGAGTGCTAAAAGAATGAAAATACAAGCTGTAATAAATAACAAGGAGAAAATGACTAGACATGATGAAAAAGGGGTGAAAGAATGAGGTAATATTAAACATTGGGGAAAAAAAAACTCCGGCCTCCACATGGTTGTAACTTTAAAATGTCTCGTTGAAGGAAAAATGACCAAGTATGCACTGATAAAAAATCTAAAGGCCATTCACACAATGGAATGGGGGAAAGGACAGTTTTTTACAACCCTGATTTGTAAGCGCTAGGCACGTAGTGCTTTACACTTTTTTATTTTCTATATGAGCAACATGTGATAAACAAGACAGAAGCCATTTTGGATGAATGTTGAACAACGCCTGCTTAAGCTGAATCAGGGATGGTATAGAAATAACAAGAGGAGTTATCTCCCCATCACCACCATAAAATACAGTCTTTCTGAGCATCACCAGAGTCTCTGGCATCACGTATTCAGCAGCAAACTCTCAAACAATACCTGTATTAAAATGTCGTACAGCCAGAATATAGTGTCAGAAACAGAGAGGGGGATGAGAATTTCCCTCTGGAAAAATCATTTACAGCATTCTTATTCTTAAATAAGTTCATCTACACGATGTCTAGATATGGCAGATGATTATGTAATATGCATTTTCTACAGGCATATAGCTGTTCTTACAGCTCCCTGAATAACATAGATTCTTTTGGTCTGGAAAGAAAATGGTGATATTTTGAGAAAAACAAAAAACTAAGGAGAAAAAAACCAAACAAATTAAAACTGGAGCGATTACGAGGGCATTTACACTATGGCTCTGGGTTCTGGCCCCTGATAACATGGAGGATTAGACCTTACAAGCAAATACACAACACCTACACAATACTTATCTAACAGTCTATGTACATTGCAGAATATCAGAAAACAAGGTTAAAAAGGGGGGGGGAAGCCTGCGAGATTTCTTTAAGGAAATCAAAGGGTAGTTATAAAAATCTATCAGTCGATATAGCTCCATATAAAATATTTAAAATCTTTAAAAAATTCTTGGATGCCATAATTTGAGAAAGATTCAGAAATATATCTATGGAAAATAAGAAAAAAAATGAATACAGAACTGTGTAAGCTGGGTGATATTTCTGTAGCCTAAGATTGACCTTTTCCTAAGAGTGAACACACTTTCCATGTTCTATGTACATCAAATACTGGTTCCATATTGACAAGACAGACCTGTACTGATTTGTCAACATAATCAATGCCATTTCTATTTATATGTTATACCAGGTATGTCAACATATATACAAACATTAAATATGATATACGTCAACATAAGCATACCATGTGTTACATGATCAAAAATAATACATCATGTTTTGAACATTAGTTGTGTACCATGAATATTATGCCCTTTATCACTGTATATCGTATTTTTCATCAAAGGTCTAAAACTAAAGCAATATCTAAATAATATTGGACAAAAATAGTCAAGTCCAAATCATATGTCTGAATAATCTTAAATTTCCTTTTTTCCCTACATAATAGTTCCAAAACAGTTAATATTTGGAATTTGGCATTTTAATTTTTTAAAACAAAACTTTATATCTTGTGATATTGTGAAATCATGATAGAAAAATTATCTGAATATATAAAATATTCCAAAAATAACCTAAATAAGAAAACATGAGAGTGAATTTATTTAAAGTAAAATTCACAACAATGGTATCAGGTCCCTCATGCTTTTGTCTCGAGAAGATTTCATATGCTATTGCAGAAGAGAATAAGTTCTCCTATTGCACACAACTGCATGTAATAAAAACAAAAGTTTTAAACACAATATATACAGCAAAGCAAAAGTAAAAAAAAAAATCCCAACCATCAAATAATTGAAATTGTATTCTGAACATTTAAAAAAAAAATCTGAAATTTATTTACTTCACACACAAAAAAGGAATAAAGAGCGAGAGAACTGGTTCATTTCAAACAGAAAAATAAAATCCAAAAACAACTTGTCATGCAATTCAATACACTATAATGTTTATGTAACTTGAAGCAAAACACAACAAAAACCAAATGATATAACACTAAAACAAGGAAGTATAACAGGCAACAGTAGCACTTGAATATATATTCTACTCAAAGAAAAATAAAATAAAATAAAACTAACAATGTTTAAAAACAAGACAATTTTTGATTGGCCACAGAGATAATAATTAATGACTCGGTGACAAAGATCTCCGACAGGTCTAAAAAAGAATTATACAAATCATAAATAATTATTGGAACAGGTTCAGTTTGACTGAACTGTAATACAGAATGAAAGTCGTTAAAAAAGTTTCCAACACACTGTCCACCGAGAAGCTATGCTGACCGCTTGTCACAGTCAGGATCCCAACTCGGACGTATTGGTCATCATCACATCCTGTGATGTCGGCACTGAGAGAGTGTCCTGATTGGATGAATTTTGCCCAATGGGTGAACTGGACTTTGGTGACCTAGAGAGGGGGGACAGGTCTAGACCCTGGTCACAACCTGCATCCTCCTTGTCCTCCCGGCTGTCCAGGGATACCTCGCTGTCAAACTGGTTCCTAGGGGACAGATCCAGGGCTTGTTTGGAGGAGTCGTCGCCCTTGACGGCCACAGAGAGGGGACTGTTCACGGTTGAGTGACCATTTTCAAGGAATGTGTCATCTCGCTCTGAGCTTTCTTCTTTGACATCAATGAAACTATCTCTGAAATGACAAGTAAAGAAATGCTACGATTATTTCACATGTTGAATTGCATTATTTCTAGACAGAAATATTAACCTGGTCATAATGCAACAAAAATATGTTATTAAGGATATTACACTAAAAATTTTACTTTTAAATTCTTGTATAAATAAATAGTCTATTAATGCTAATTTCAATAAATTAATGCTACATTAATTTTTTTCTATATCAAATTTTGCATCATTTATTTCAAAGGTGTCAGTCTTAAAATCATGAAAACCATAAATATACAAATTCTAAAGGTGTTGTGTGCACTTTTATTTGCCTACTTCAAATGTCATTAATATTAATAAACATAAATAAAATATTTAAAGTAAAAAAGCAATAGAATAATATTAAAGGTAGGTCACAAAAAATTTTGTATTCTCAGATCTAAAATGAAATCATCTTCATAAAAATAAAATACAAGGGTATTAAAGAATGAGCAACTTTTCTCATTGTGAAAGTTTTTGCTTTAAATTCAAAAAATCCAAAATAACCACTTTTTTCCAATCAAAACATACACTTGTATTTGAAATCAACAAAATAATGAAAATACTAACAGTTTTCATCATTTAGGAGATGAAATCAAACTAAAAAAACAAAACGTGGGAGATCTATAAAAAGTATACCGGTATTTGTGGTTCAGAGAGAAGACGTTTTTAGATTTTTTAACAATGCACAGTTACAGTTCTCTTTAGTGCATTAGCAAGAACTAGGAGAGGTAAGGATTATCGTAACATCCTCTTTTTGTCGGTGTCTAGATTGTGGTGATTTGAGCGGTGGGGGGTTGCCGGGGACAGGAAGGGCTGACAACCACAGGAAGTTGATTCCTGTCACCACAAACAAGCTCTTCGCTTCATGTTTGGGTGAACTCTGAATCGCTTATTCATCACTTCAAAACCACGACTGTCATCTCGTCAAAAGCCACGCTATTTCTGAGTGTTGTAAACAAACAACATCAACCATTAAAATGTCATTATTAGCATGTTCATAGCCCTTTCCCAATTCATCACCGAGGCTTCTCAACAAGTATGCATAATGAATGAATTTCCCGGTTTAATATGTCAATTGTATTGAGAGGCAAATAAATTTCCTTGGGACATGCACTAAATAGCAACGGTTTTCATTTTGATTGCTTTTTCTTATTAATTAAATGACTTCTAAGTTGATATATCATCCTGGCTTTCTATAATGCTCCTTATAGACACATTTGCAGTATACCAATAAAAAAAAGGTGTATGATTTACATACCAGGGCTATTAGCTGACACAGATTTTATCATATTTACGCCTATATTTGATGTATGTATCTAAATCATTCATATAGTTTAAAAACAGCTATATATCATAAATATGAATATTTTCTTTTGTTATGTCATTTTTGAAGATATTTATAAAAGGTACACCAAAAAATATAATGACTTGCACAAAAAAAGATTGATTCTATCATTGTAAAAGTTATTAAAAATTCATCAGTATCTATAACCAGCATTTTTCTCTGGATCTTTTATTTCTGAATGCAATTGTACGGTTAGAATACTGTAGTTTTATCAATATCAAAGCATCCAAAGCTTTAGCACCTATTCTAACGTAATGATTACTTTTAAACAAGGGGAACAAGAGGAAGTGTTTTGAGCAAACATGATGAAGTGCATTTGAAAAGCACACAAGGCACTGGGTCAGTGCCCGTGATTCATTCAGGTTTCGGCGGCCTGGTACGATGTATGTAAAACAAGTTGTATCTGTGGTAAAAGTCCGCTTGTCCTCTCCGCGAACAAACAAAAAAAGCAACAGAGGCACGACAGAAGCCCAGAAATCTGGTCATGTTTAATGCATACAACAACATCACGATAGATGGATTGTCACACAATGAAAACAAGTGAGCAGACTTCAGGAAACAACTCGTCACACATGAGCTACGGTGCACCGTCAAGAGCTGTAAACGCCACTCGCGACACCGATAGCTGTCTAAGTTTGCCCCAGTGACCCAGGCTTGTCAGTTGCGTCAAATTATCCACGCTTTATATTTTTGGCAGAGTAAAGCGTGGTTGTTTTCTCGTTTGAAATTAGAGTTTTTCAATTGACTTTGATGACATCTGATAGATTGCTTGTCATAATCAGTCCAGCAGAGGGCGAAGCTTTCACGCACTTCATGTAAACAGAATCAAATTAGCTAATTATCTCTAGACTCTTTTGACTCTTGTTTTATTATATTATAAGTGATTTATGAAACATAAAACATCTGTCTTTGGCGAACCAATAAGAAACATAATGCCTATGTAGGAAGCGAATTGTATGTTTAATACAAGAGTATATGTGACCCAGACAAAGCATTTTTTGTTTGTGAAGCTATTAACAGGTGTTCATGGATCATGAAAACTTGTCAAATATATGTCATTTTGTTTCCAAAAATTGTCAACATAAAAGCATGAATATTAAAACTTATTAGCACAATCTATTATGTGTTGGACTACTGAAAATAAGTAGATTGAGAACAAAGGAATATCATTATTGGTTTCGGCCCTTAATTCATACAAGATATTAACATTTTGATCAGCGCAACACTGTCCTGTTTAAAATTTTTCATAAAAATTTCTTATGCAATACTTCAGAGTATACTGACGGAAATAGCCGTACCATCAAATTGATATGGAGTTGGCAGCAAAATAAAAATTGATTAAGAAACTGATATGGGCAAAGCTATTGCCCACTAACTTTGAAAAAATAATAATAAAATAGCTATTATCCCTATCATTTCATTAGAGAATTTCCTTTAGTAAAAGCAAATGATCATTTGTCAAGGTTTCATAAGTTTAGTATTTCCTCACACGAATAACAATAATTCAATTTCTAGAAATCACGACCCCCTGTTTATTGATTTCAAAGATTTAGTAATGCATTCAAAATTAATTGCCATTACCGGTAATTATAGCATTAAATTCCTATGTAACATTCCATTTTATTTTTCTTTCCTTTCTGATAGCAAAGGATATTGTGTCACAATTCATAAAACAACAGATTTTTAGAACTAACTTCATATTCCAGTACAACCTTTAAAACTTTTATTTTTTCCAAAAACTTAATAATTCACATGCCGCTTGTTTGTACGTAAAAAAATCATTAAACCATGTTTCTGTTTTTTACGACACCAGCTATGATAATCGGAATGAAATAAACTATGCCAATCTGAGTTTTGTAATCTAACCAAGACAAATCAAAATGCATCAGTTTATTGTTGCGAGTAGCACAGAATTTAAGTTGAGACAATTGTTCATGTCATCTCCAAATGAGGCTGAGAAGAACTTCGGTATATCAGAGATTTTGTTCCACCAGGTTCTCATTAAATGGCGAAAAGCCTGCAGGATTTAAAGTGTTACTTCTTTGACATGTCTTATTCTTGTCAAAAAAATCTTACTAAGCAATATTGAAAACTTTTGAAAATTTATGGATGTACCTTAATTATTACAAGAACTAGAACACACAGAAAATAGGAATAATATTGGTTGACTCACCGTGATGGGGACTCGTACTTTATTAATTTTTTTCTATATCAAATTTTGCATCATTTATTTCAGAGGTGTCAGTATTACAAGAACTAGAACACACAGAAAATAGGAATAATATTGGTTGACTCACCGTGATGGGGACTCGTACTTTATCAGGTTGTCTGAGCTGCTGTTTCTGTTGGACTTCATCGACAGATCCTCGACTCCATCCATAGACACTGATCCATTGCTGTACTGGTGATTTAACATGGAGGCCTGTTCAATCGCAGCCTGCAAAGAAATCATCAAATCTACAAAGATGATCTTTTTAGAGAAAATTAAAACTACAAATTTGATCTTCCTGATATAAACTCAAACTTCGTCTTTTTAATTCTATTTAACTGGAGTTACCAACAGTGTCACATCATTTCACAATTCAGAAATCAAATGAGCTAATCATTTTTTGCTTATTCTCAAAATTTACCCTTAAAGTGGCATTGAAAGTCTCTCCAAAAATAACAGGTTCAGCATTCATCGAGGGACTTTTTACATCTTTGACAGGCATATTTCTGAAGATAAACAAATTATTTATCATAAGTGCATGATCTTAACAAAACTTGCTAATAATTATGTCCAAATTTATTCAAGGCTACAGATGGGCAAAACATAAGTACATGCATTGCTCTTTGTCTTTCCCATATTGACCTGAATATTATATTGAAATAGAGTATGCTTATTTTGTATTTTGCAGATGATGAATGCAGATGTATAGCCGTTTTGCTTAGTTTATATTTTGGAGATGATAAAATGCCGACATATTGCCGTACCCTCCGAGTTTCTGAGGTCGTCGTTTGTAAAACTCCACCTCGTCAACAGTCCACACGGCTCCTTTGACGTTCTCCACTCTCATGAAGCACTTGTGCAGACTAAGGTTGTGTCGCACCGCATTCTGTAAACCACAAATATTAAAGGAAATTATAATAAATTTATCTAAATCAAACATTTCCAATGATTCATTAAAATGTGAAAAGAAATTTTTAAAAAAATTTATTTGCAAGTTTTGTCACTTTTTTTTTTATCTATCTAATAAAATGAGGATCTTCTAATTCTCAATTCTAATGATTTACAGACTATAAAATCAATAAAAAAAAGTTGGAAAAGGTCGATCACTTTGAAATTTTAAAATTAACGTTTGATTTATTTGTGCGTGCTCTAATAATGACACTGTCCTAGTGTAGAATTTACTGGCCAGTGCTTCAATAAATTAAACCTGATGACAGTACGCTTGATCACTGTATCAGGAAATGCATTTTTTCAGCCCACCATAAAAAAAAGGTAATTAAAAATTACGAGTCCATCTGACAGGTAAATTTAGATGTCATAAATCAATCTGTTAGAAATTTAATTATACTTGTTATTTTAACAACAAACAAAAATGTTATCAACATTAAATTTTATATCCACAGGAAAAAAAAATAAAAAAAAAACAAATCAAATTTGTAATAAAATCAATTCTATAAATGAAATGATATCATCAAAAACAACATATTTTATATAAATCTGAGAGTTTAATTTATTGAAAGCGTGAAAATGAATTTAAAAAAAAAAAATGCTTAGTAAACTGGATAAGGAAACAACAAATATGCAGGAGAGCCAAAATAAATATTGCATAACCTGAAGGAGGACTCATCTATTATACAGACCCCAAAATATTTTTATTTAAATGTCAAGAACTATTTACAGCACATTTTTAATCTAAGCATACATGAAATATGATAAAATGTTGTCAAATGTTTTATGTACTGTGTGAAAAAGCCTAATCATTTCCAATTTGGCATTGGTTTAGTTCTATCAGTAAATCATGCCGAGATAATTCATTATGTATCAGGTGAACAGGAAACACTTCTAACATATTTACACAATTTGTTGTTTTTATTATACACCCTGTCTTTTAATAATGCTTTATTTTGACTGATGTAACAACGACTGCTGAATGACATTGAAATCTGATGCTGTACTTTTAAATCACCTCATTACGCTTTGTGAAAAAATTTTGCAAGTTAATTGAAATGAAACCGTACAAGCGAGATTCTTTGATCTAAAAAGCATTAATTAGAAATGGTGTTTTTAAAAAATTATTTTAATAGACAGCAAATCTTTTATAAATTTTACTGATTCTAATACATGTATGTTCATTTTTTTTTACTGGTATATATATCCACAAAAGTCTAGTAGCAATACTAAACATTCAGTCATATTTATTTCTTGAACTAGTTGTGCCCCTTTGAACTTAGGACTGCAAAAAATTTCAATAATCCGGGTACGTCAGAGAGCAAGATTATATGACTGTACCTTCCAAGTTGCTTCATTGCGTCGGAAGTAAGCAAAGGTATTCTGGAACCATTGGTAGATCTCATTTAGTGTCAGCTGTTTATGAGGCGATTCAATGATAGCCTGTCAACAAAAGTGTATCATTGGATAATTAAATCATTTTTTTTTTGGTGATTTTAATAACATTTTTAAGTTAATAAGATCTAATATAACAATGTGTTACAAGGTTCTCACCCACAGTCTACGGGGTCTCTCTATATTTCCCTTTTTAATTGTAATCAGTTGCACCTGAATAGACCCCATAGCCCCCCTCCAAAAATATGGAATTTTCTATTTCAAAATCATACTTCACATCAATCAAAAAATTCCAATCCTAACTAAAGATGTGTGTATCTTCAAGCCTTCAGTTTTTATACCTTTATTTACATTTACCTGTATAATCAAAATCTTTGAACAATTACAGATGAAAAAAAATTTTGCAAGGTGTACATGACTTAGCAACACTGTTACAAATTGATTGATGAATTAGTACCTGTTCCTCTTAATGAACAGTGAAAGCAAACACAATACACTTTGTTTTATGAATGGATTACCGATTCCTCAAAATGTAAAAAAATAAATACGGCCTGCTTACCTGGCGAATTAATGAAGCATACGTAAAAGGAGGACGCACATCAGTGCTCTTGTAGAAATCACGATTTCTTTGGATTTCTAAAACAGAAAAAAACAGATTCATAATGTTATTCATTAATGTTGTCAGCAATTTTTACCCATCACATACACAGATTTAACATGTATTAAAAATATCATCTGATTACTGTAACCTTAAATTCAAAAAAAGATATATTTAAGATTTATCATGCACTATTAATTGTGGAGAAAAAAAAAAATCTACCAGTATTCTTTTCTGCGATGTTATTTTTCAATTTTTCTCAAATAGAGCATAATAAGTAAAGATAAGTTATTATAAATGTAGCTATATAGGCCTCGTTTTTAGAGGAGCATTTCAGTAACCTAAATCATATGCAGTTCACAAAATTATCACTCTTCAATCTTCCATTAACACAATTATTTGCAGGACTGTCCTTACTTTACTAACAAGTTGATTTAAATGATTTTAACCCTATATCGTACCAAACAGTGGGAGAAAGATTATCAGAAGAAAACATGCTTATGTTTGTCGTACCCTCTGAGGTGCCGGCTGAGATCGGGAGGTTACACTTGTCTGAGACGCGCCTTCTCATTGGTCCACCGCCGGTGGGCGTTGATGGTTGTGAATGGGACTGAGGGGTGGGGGGCTTGGACAGTGATGTCACCATGGAAGGGGGGATCCCCAGGGACAGGGACATAGGGTGTGTCACCATGGGAACAGGGGTGGGTGGGGCTGAGACAGATGAGACGGGAGCCTGCTTCAGTGGGGAAGACAAGGCTGCCACTGGCTTGGGCGGGCTGGGAGCGGCCACCACAGGGGAGGTCACTGTTGCCATGGAAATGGGAACAGGCGTAGAAACTTTGGGATGAAAAGCTTTCTGAAAAAAAAAAAAAAACAGAAAATGTAAACTAACTAAATCTTAAGAAATAATAATAAATTCAAATTTATAAATAAATTAAATTAGATAGAGATGTTAGGCCGCTTACCTGTGGGGATGGAGGGTCTGGTTTAGCCTTTGGCTGTTTCATGTGAAGATGCTGCATCATACCCTGAAGCAGTTCTTTCTCTCTTACCAACTGTTCAAAAGAGAAAAAAACCACCTTCTTTTATACTTGTTCCATCATTTTGAAGGGAGCTTGGATTGTTCATGTAACCTCCTGCATCCATTCTGATATCAATTCAACATTCTTGATTATTGTAACTATCTCCATTTCAATTTCCCATCCATAATTTACCTGATATTTTATTTAAAATAAGACGGAGAAATTAACTGGTCTTTCAAACAACAAAATATTCTAGTAAATAACAAATCAATTGTTATAGCTAAATGATATATTATCCTACAGAAAAAAAACCTCAGATGATAGCGAGCTTTGAAGAAGTGAGAAACTAATACTTATAATGGGGAAAAATTATGCAATATAATCAAAATAAATCATGAAGTTTAAGGAAACAACAGCTGTTTATTTTATTTACTTTCAGGGGGTAGATGGTGTGTGAAATCAAAAACTGTATTTTTTTTTTAAATTCCATGAAAAAAATTGAGAGTTTGAGGAAACAGATGACTCAGGTAAATTCATACAAAGACATTCCATCAAAATCAAGCTGTCAATTGGAAAAGATAAATGGGCACGATCGGTGAGAATATATACATCTCGTAACCGTCAAAATCGTCACAACGTTTTTGTCCATGTTGTTAAGCACTTAATTTAATTAGGACTGGTTTTTAATACTGTTTCACTGTTTGACAATTCACTGACAGGAGAACAGACAGACACTCTACACCCGCCTGAGCATTAATATTGCCAGGATTTATATGCAATATGGCACAAAATCCTTGACATGCAAAAAGCCATTTATATGCCCTCCCCCTCCCCTTTTTTTTGACTCTCCAATTAATATCATATTTAATAATCGTATATACAGAGTTTGAGTGTTTCAATTCTTTAAGTATATATATTGATAAGATTATGTCATTTTTATCCCCCCCCCCCCTTTAAAAAAATGATCAAATTACCAAAAACAATTAAATGCTTTTTGACAAAATTAAAGTCCCAGGAGATTAAACATATATATTTAAGATGACGTTTTCTTTCATTAATTCAAAGATCCATTTTATTGAAAATCCAAAATTTGCAGAGATCGTGACATTTTTAGACTAAATGATACTATCTCCGGGGTATTAATGGCCCCCATCTGAGAAAACACAGCAAAAGCAATCAGATCATATTACAAACAAACAAATATTGAATAATGTTATCGAATTTAGCATCGGAATAAAAAAAAAATGTTCGGAGGGGAAAGGACCCCGAGCAAATTACATCAAAGTATCATTTACACAGGCCTAAGTGATATAGCTAACGGTTTATCACTACCACCAGCGTATCATGATGATGTATGTGAATACATACATGGTTTTAAATCAATTAACTGGATCTGTCATGTAATTTGAATACCCTTGTAAACTGAGAAGTCAGACTTTATAGTCTGGATATGACAGTTGTTTTCATTCAATTTCCTCACTATGAGGGATCGAGCTGACTTTGGTGCATGCAGCTTTTATTATTTTTTAAAATAAAATATATCAGAAAAGTTTGCCAATTGATAATTTTGAATTAAAAATGTTCAAATTAAAAAACGCTATTACTGGTACATAACATTAAATCTTAAATAAAAAAAATAAGATTTTAAATGTATAAATAGAAATAAATTCAAATTAATATGCATTTTCTAGGTCAAATGGGTGATCTGTAAATGTTTCTTAAGGCATTCTATAAAATTATTCAAAAAATTCCTTTTCCCCCCTCGCAGAATTCAATTTAGTTAGTTAGAATATTAGGTCTTTATTTGTTGAACTGAGTGCATAACAATTTCATGATAAAGTTACACAGTGAATTGCAGGCGGATCATTTTTAGAAAATTACATCACATTCGCTTCCTATTCAACAAGTTCTAATCACAAGGGACTAAAAAAAAAAAAAGAAAAAAAAAAGTTAATGTTCTGGGCATATCATACTTATAGTCATCTTTGCACTAAAATCATGCCCCCCCCCCGAAAAAAATCATGCGCTTTCAAAATATAATCTGATAAACGGAAGTATATAGCTTTTTCACGCTGCTTTTGTCTAATGATTAAATCAGGAAAGCAGTACTACCTTTACAATGCAAGTTGAATATGCCAAAATGGCTGACCCTGGCTCCCCCCCCCCACACCACTTGTACATTTGACCCAGTGACACACTGAGAGTCTGAGGAGCTCCGGTGTCTCAACCTTTCATGTCTTTGACACCTAGTTTTACATGTAATCACAAACGTCCCCAGCTCTCATGTTTTTTTTTTTTTTGTCACAAGTCATTCTGATTAATGGGTGAGAAACAAAAGAAACTCTCCCAGCTGCTACTAATTACCCAATGCTGCAGCTTCCTTTTCTCATTCATAAGTGTGTCAAATGCCTGAGAAATGAAAAATGAAAAAAAAAAATATCTACTGCAGCAAAAATTAATCCACTTGTTGACAGAGGCTGTGGGTGCTTATCAGAATTTCCATCTTTCCCGTATCCTAAGGTGCAATTCGTAAATAAAAAAATAATATGAAGCTGTTTTGCAATCATCAAAGACTGAAAGTGTTGATTCATTCTGCCGGGTTTACTTAATAAACCCACTGATTACTAAAATTAGCGTCAATAACATGCTTTGCAATCAGTCGTTTAACTCGGTCACTGGGTTGAATTAAGAGTCCATGAGGGATGGTGCCCAATGACAAATAAAAAGCTGGAGATTCTGCGTAGCAGGAGTCTTAATTATTTCTACAGGCAACATTCCTTTAATAATCTGTGTCTTTTATCTCTGCTGCTGAGCCTGTATTTTATTTATCTATGTATTTATTTGTTCACATATAGACTGTTACAAAGCAGGATCAATGGTAAAGAAAATCAATAGTAAAAAAATAATTATATACATCATCCTAAATAACCTAATTCTATGAAACCGATAGAAGATTGACAACAAAGCTAGAAACTTATATATTCCCCTTTTTCTCTCTCTAACCACCCCCCTCTTTTTGAAAAAAAAAAATTGAAAATGGGAAAGGGGGGCGGGGGGAGAGTGACTAATTTTGGACCTGTTGAGGCCCAGTGCTAGGATTTTACCTGGATTTCCAGCTGGCTGACCACCTGCATCTGGACACGGGCCTGGGCGGTGCTACGGTCATCCAACTGATGCTCTGTGGCTAAATGTCTATAGAAAATAGAACAAAAAGTGTAATATGTATCATTACCAATAGTAGAGCTTTTGTACAAAAAGAGCTATTTATTTTTTGATTTTTTATTAAACTGCAAAAATCATTTCACAATTCACACATTTTTGTAAGGATCACCATTTTGCACTTGAGTGGATAGAGAAGACTGTTATCTAGGACAATGATTAAGTGCATATCTTTTCTAATTTCACAAAAAATTCAGATTCTTTAGACATTGAAATTCAAGAATATAGTAAAAAGTATGGCACGTTTTGGCTTAATGTTCGCTACCTGTTTATTTTTAAAAGATCATGTCATTTTGTTTTTAAATATAACTGATAACATTACAACCTTGAGAGAGAGAGAATTTATCCTTTAAAATATTTTCCTAGTCATCACATCTAAATTTAGAGCAAATTTTTTTGCTACAAAATGTGTAAAAGTAAGAAAAGAACCTCCCAAAAAAAAGCAAGAAATAAACTAGAAGACCTCTTTGAAGAACTTGACAAATATTTATCTGATAGCAATCTTGTCTCTACCCTCTTGTATTACACGGAACCTCAGAATACAATAGTGATATTACACACAGTGGTATTCATAACCAGGGCTCTGGTGTCACTGAACGCCTTTGCTCAGGGTGACTTAGATGTTTCACTCGGGCTCCACACTAAATTACTCTTTACCACCAGTGTGAAACAAACTCTCCAATGTCTCTCTCTCTCTCTCTCTCTCTCTCTCTCTCTCTCTCTCTATATATATATATATAAAAAACCAAACAAAAATATAATACCACCCCAAAAATCATGACAGTTTTTGGCTTGTGGTTGTAGTGACCAAACAATCGTGCTTGTTTACAATAGCTGACTCAGAAAGTTTATAATACTGAATGAGTGGGTTGTATAGATTTATTTATTGTGAATCAGTCCCAATTTATCCCCCTGAAATACTTAAAAAAATCACACTCAAACAGTTTCTGGTTTTTACCTTTGGAATTCTCCCTGATCTTCGCATGGAGTGTCACAGTTTGGCCACTTACAGCGTCCATGCCGAAACAGACAACCTGTTTTAGATGACCCTGATTTTTCTTCTGTGTCAATGGAAATAGGATGCTGATTCATGAGACCTTAAGAAGATAGACGAATGATACCAATTATCTAAACAACATCTATTGTCATTTATTTCATAACCGATTATCACACTGTTCAGTGTTACCATATCTTTTTCAAATCTCTTTGTTTAAAACAAAAATGAAAAAAATAATATCATACATAAATCTCTACAGCCGTTTACATTTGATATTTTTTTTCATTTAATCTAACATTCATTCCTTTTACATTCTACATATCAGCTGCCAGACTTTACCTGCCCCAGGTAAGAATCCGTCGGGTGACAGGCCGTTGGGCCAGTGCCCCTGGGTTTGGGGGTTGGGGGTGGTCAGTCCATTGAATGGCGACTTGTGGTCTCCTCCCTCAAGCCCCGATTGGGCGGCCACTTCCTTCCACAGCTGCTGAATTTCTGTGGGGGACATCATTCCTGGGGGATACAAAAATGGTCTGGTTAGGAAAAACATGACTGTCATTTCTTGGTGGTTCCCCCTCTAAAGTACTGCTCCCGCTGTTTCTCTGACCCCAAACTACTAGCTGTTAGTGCTCTGAACTCTGGCAGGGTTGTGTCAGGCAGAAAATTTAATCAATGTTCTTGTTTTCCTAGTATGATAAACAAAGCCTGTGTTGTCTTTAGCCCACAACAATAACAGCCAAACATTGGCAGCACCAACAGTGTAAACAATACATTTCAGTATTGATCTTTGAGCTTCACGTTTGCCACAAAATTTTGCACACTGACTAATCAAATCCCTTACAAAAATAATAACATTTCACATGATATGGCCATTTCCATTTCAAGACCTAGAATATGCACTGTTTGCATGGTCACACTGAGAGACTGTTTCAACAGACGAAAAACTGCTGCCTTTGCCAATTTTTATTTCTGACTGCCTGAAAAATAAACAATGAATATCTGGCTTGTCTGTTCGGCCTACATCAAGGTCACAAACAACACAATTTACCCTGTAAACAAATTAACTTGAATCCTGAATTGATGTTTGTACAACAATAACTCTACTATACAGGTCTTCTCAAAAGTCATCTACCATTATTTATTAACCATCAACTGAAAGAACTACTGCAGAAGTTAACAAAATTATCTCTACCTAAATTGCAAAGCCCACGGGTCTAGGGGGTGCAATGCAGATTTTATTGAATAAAAGGATAAAAAAAAATGTGGAGCATATCAAAAAGATATGTAATTTTAACATGGCAGCTAGATTGGGACTGACAAACAATATCTAAAAGAACTGCTGAACAGAGCAGCGGATTTCAGGTTAATTGATAACACGAAGTGGGTCGTTAATTTCCGCTGCTGCTATTTTTGTTTACACTCTGCACAGCCGAGATCAATGAACTACAGTGTACTTGTTTGTTTTATTTTCTAGGCAGATTTTTTTTAAGCTGAATTGTTTATCAGGCATCTGCTATGGGGTTTTAAAGCTCTGAATTATTGAACTGCCTCTGTAGCAGCTCAAAGAGGTTGATAAGATAAAAAGGGAGATATGAAATAACATTGAAAGAAGGGGGGAGATGAAAAAAAATGCAAAAAAATTTGAAGTATCTAGGAGCAATAAATTCAATCAAATCAGTCATGATTCTCAAGAAAATCTTCTGGGACTTAATTGACACTCAATTTGACAGACACGTACAACGCATGTAACATTATTTACAAAAGCCAAGTTTACAGAAGTAAATAGTTTGTATCTTATGTTCAACACTGTGCCTATTCCAGAGAACCCGGCATTAGAGCCCCACAGATGCAGCATTTCCTGCGCCAGGGCCCTAGTCTGCAGCAGGTGAGAATCCCAGCTATCAAGATAAGGCCTGGCAGCACACACAAACACAGTAAACAAAAGCATTAGTTCCAGGCAAACCTGAGTAAACAAACACGGGGACCACCCTTGCCCCAGTGTAAACAATGCACGGTATAAATAGCAACATTTTTTATCAGTCTCCACCAGAAAAATAAGCAAATCAAAACAGCTAAATCCACTCTCCTCACGTTTCTCAGGTACATAGATCGATTCCACAATCTCAATGTTTCAGACCAGAAATTCTTTCAAACTTGGGATTAAGTTTTTTTTCTTTTTAACTTCCAACATGTAATATATGTATATATATATCTATATATATTATGTATAATAATAGTAGTACTGATATTAAAAAAAAAGTGTTCATATATCAGTTGACCTAATTTCCACAACCTTTTTTTTTTTTTCAAAGAAACATTAATATTAATTTAAACAAAAAGATTAAGAACGATTTTCTTGACTCTCATACATAAATCAACAACGTTTTTGTTTCCATTTGCTTTGTCAATTTCTTGATCACATCCGGCCTGAACACCATCTGCTGAGCATGATCGAGGTACAGACACATGTAAATCTCTTACTTTAATAATTAATCAATCAATCAACACATTATTTCCACATATATACAGATAAAAATATTGATACAACTTGCTAATTAACATATTAAGTCTCTCCTAACATTTAGGATTTCACACAGATTACATCTCATAGTGCTAGCTAACAATGTTGCACTAAGACTAATCTCCATTTACATAAACGACCATAAAATATTTTTTCCCCTTAATCTTTAAATTCTATATAAATACAGAATATTTGATGAGGGAAGAAATACATGCAGGTACATTGAAAAAATAAAATTGATTATGCCTCTGATATCTATCTTCAGAGTCATGGCAAGCTTAGTTAGGGCAGCACATCTTACCATTGAGCAGGTACATCTGGAGTTCAGTGGGTCATATGACAGGTGTGACTTGTTGGTGTTTACCTGTTTGTTTACCTGCATGGCCACAGACAGGGGCCCCCAAAAACTCAGGTGTCGGGCTGGAGTAATTAGTTGACACCTTGCGTCCTTTATGTTTATCGAGTGGTCTAAACATCACATTTACTGGCATGTGTCCGGCCATTCACTCCCTGACACCTTACCGTCTTCCCACTGACACACATTTATTTTTTGGGGCTCCTCGATCTTCTGGCCCCCTCTGATGGATGTTGCTGACCATGTTAATTCAGGGCTAATAATGTGCTGAGCAGGCATTTTTTACCAAGTGACAAAGAAAACCCAATTCTTTTAATATAGAAAAAAAAAATTAAGTTTAAGGAGAAAAAAAAGGTGGAATCATATTCAGAATATCCATTTTATGCAACAAGTTACACAATTACGATACAATTATGAAACATATAATTTCTATATAGTGTCAACTAATTTTTCTCCTAAGAAAAAAATTCAAAATAATATAGATATAAATTTTAGGATAGATCGATATACATTACATGATGAAATTTTTTCCATCTCTGCATGAAATTTAGACACGCTTAGTCTTGCATGATCCATAAAACAAGAAGTATACACAGAAAATAAATAAAAACTTTCCAGACTGTTTAATGAAAAAGTTTAAAAAAGAAAAACCTGCACTATACACAAAATTATCCAACATCACTCATTATGCACTGTCAGTCATGACTAATTCTAACCATTTTGCTCTGTAATTTGGGCAATGACTTTGTAGAACTAAGAGAGAAAAAATAATTACAAAAGGGAATCTGTATTTTTAGAAAGTGCAATCTTTATGTCTGAAGCTTGTTGATTATACAAATTTTATCTTGCTAGGTCGTCCATTAACTTGCGCAGTGACCAAAGCATTAATTCAGAGAAACCTTGTATATGGATGTTTTTTTTTTTTCAGCTGTTTCAATTGTCAGGCACTCTTATTTATTTTTACTTTGATCTTCTTTAATTCAAGTTCAAAAATTTCATCTAACCAAAATTATTTTTTTTTTGAAATGGCAAAATAAAAGTACATAGTCCCTAGAAATCATGATCAAAATGTTTATTTATAATTGCATCGTCTCCACACTTTTTTTTTATATCCTAATTATTTTTATGCTGTAAAGCAATTCCTCTCCTTCACACGTGAAAGAGCTGTCAGGTATTATTGACAGCTAGATCAGTGAAATTGACACTGCTACAGTCTTGTACAGTTTTAATGTACCTAAAAAGTGCCTCTCTTTGACATATGTCTGAATGTTCTAGTCAATTACCAATAATCCCCAGATGCATGCATTCGGATTAGAAATGGAGGAAGTTATATATCTCACTGTAAGCATGTTGTCATGGCGGCATCTGAGGAATATTAATAGTTTCATCCAATCTCCACATGAGAAAAAGAATTAAAAGAAATTTATCAAAAAATAAAAGATTTTTTTTTTTTTTACAAAAATACTTATCAAATGGTTGATTAATTTTAAAAAATAAATTATTAATAGTTTCATCCAATCTCCACATGAGAAAAAGAATTAAAAGAGATTTATCAAAAAATGATCAAAAATACTTATTAAATGGTTGATTAGTTTTTCAATTTCATTTTTTATGTCTAAAAATTATGCATATATATACAGTACATAATCCAATAATCCAACACGTAAAAATTGAAAGGGATTTCTGCCGTAATCCCTGAAAAAATCTTGATACTAGGTAGATTCTATCAACATATAAAATAAATTTCCTGTATTCAATCTATCCCTGTCCCCTTTATAATCTTGCAAAGAATCATATACATGTACTAAGTTCTCCATTACAGTTCAGCTTATATAAATCTCAATTACAATGATAAGCTTAATATATTTTTTAAACATCACATTACACTCATATTCATCAAAGCGAGCATCTTGGGAGATTTTCAGCTTTCCTTGAAAAGCTGTTGTTCAATTAGTAAATCTTTGTCAATATAATTTTGCCTCAGTCAATATGAAGGTCACACGGGCACTACGTTCATTGACCTCTAAGGCTTGTTTAACCCAAAATCAGATTTCTAATAAATACATATTCAATAAACTAGCTGTATTTACGGAGAGGGAACCAAGAAACACTTCTGGCCTGATACCTATAATAAAACACCTCTTTGATTTATTAGTCCATTAATGTCTGGAAAAATAAAGGCAATGATAGCTTGATTGCCGATTTAATAAATCTCAGCATTTCGTTGCTGCCTTTTGGGAAACATTAAAAAAAATCTTACATGCACCAATCTATCGAATATGCAATAAAAAACATTTTTACAAATTTAGAGACAGAAATTGTGAAAAGCAACACACTGAGGTGGCCTTGATAAGGCTTAAAGACTCGATCTGTTGCCATTATTCTCCAAATTGTTGGTTATTAGCACAGTTTTCACAAGTACAGTATATAGGAACTAAAAGTGAATTCATATGCAGCAATCATAAAACAAAAAGAGGAATTAGAAATAAAACCAAACTCAAATCAATACTGTAAAATAAATAGCACTTTTCAGTAAGGCAAAACAGTTTGATATTTCTTTTAATCAACAGTTAGACAAACAAAGCGACCCACAAATTAAAAAGATTGAGCTAAAAAAAAAAAACCCAAAAAGAAACAACACAAAAAAGCCGTGGAAACTGGTGTCTTGTAACCTGGGCCATATAAAACAAGTAAGCGTTGCTGATTGAAACAAGACTAGTCAGCATATTGCATCATGTCGTGGGCAACAAGCGAATGCATCATACCATGTTGTGCGTCCATTCCAACTTCCTCCAAACATTATAAAACATCATTATCGTTTATTTTTTTCTAATTTTATTTGTTAGCAGATGGTGATCAGGCTTGAGGAAACGTCAGAATTTCGACATCAGGGCTTTGACGTGATTCATATCAGATGTAAATATTAACATCATGAAAGACAATGCAACAAAACACGCAGATAAGCCCTGGTTTTTGATTTGCTCTGCCCCTATTTAATTATTACACCAGGCTCAAACCTTCCACAAGCTATCGTCATATTGTTGAGCAGATTCAATTCAAGTATTTACTTTCATGATCTATTGAATTTGTTGTCTGGGATTATGGACGGACTTTGTTACAACACAACCTAATCAAAACTTTTCAAATCAAATTTGCAGCTTTTTTTGTTGTTGTCAATATGAGAGTGTTTAACAACATAAAAATGTACGTGTGTTTATCAAAGAAACAACCCAGCTGATCAACATCTAGATTGGGTTTATGATGCAACTGCTCAGGAAGTTTTAAATTAACTTTATAAACTTTCCCCCCGCATTGTAGAACTTGTTCACTCCCTCCCTAAACAGTCATTCCTTAAAATAACATGCACATAAAAACGTGCATAAAAACAAAACAAAAAGTCTTTTACCTTGTGGGACTCCAAATGGTTGTACAAGACATGCTAGAAGGAACTGTCGTTGCTGGAGCTGTATTTGCTGAATTTGTTGCACGAGCTGCTGTTGTTGCACAGCCAGTTGCTGCAGTTGTTGCTTACTGTTCTTGTTCTTGTCTGAGGTGCCCTGCATCAGCTGGGATTGCTGAATGACGTTCAGTTGAAGCTGCTCATTCAGTTCCTGGAGGATGTGTTCTTGTAACTTCTGCTGCTGTTAATGAACATGAACATGAACATTTTTTTAAAGTCTTTTTTGACTTTTTAAAAAGACTTGTTATGAGTAAACAAAAAGAAGAAAAAAAACTTGCTTATATTTTTTTCCTGGTATTAAAAGAAAACAAACGAAGATGAAAATAGCAATGGAAAACAGCCCTGTTACAAATATACCATACGAAGCGGAAATATAGACTTTCAGTAGAGTGCTGACAAATTGGAAATAAGTGGCTATTATTTACAGCTCTCTAAATTTGGACCACAGATAGGCATATTTGTGTAATTATGCAAATGACACCCCACGAACATACAAACAAGGTCTCAATTAAGGCCCCAAAACAAATGGCCGTGGTTTCCTGGGCTGCTTATAAATTACAGACAAAGAGACATCCTCACTTACGCATAACAGATTGCAACAACAAAAACTATAACTTTAATCTGTTCATGGCGTTATGAAATGAATTAGCCCTGTCTCTGCTGAGGACTTCCTCATGCACTGCTAGTCTGCAGGGATTTGGAGGTATATAGTGATATGTTTCAGAGGAAATGACAAATTTGTTGGACACTCATACAGCACTGCTTTCAGAAACACTTTTGTTTAGTGCCATTAAGAAGTGCACCAGTTTAAACTGTACAGATAATATCAGTTGATCCCTGTGTTCGTGCTACAGGTCACATATACACATCATTCTTAGCACTGTCAATGACGTTTCAAAATATGTAATAGCTTATTTTTGAACATGCATATCAGCAGACATTCCTTTCATAAGTTTCAGTTTTATCTTTTGTTTGTGTGAAAAAATATCGAAATTTCAATTCATACAAAATACATATATATCAAGTCAATTTGTGTGTCTGTATTTCAGACATGTGGCATTAAAAAAAGGGCTTCAGTTGAACTGTGGTCTTCTTGACTGAGGTACTTTTTAATAAGCAGCCAGTTATTAATATGAACAATGTGTTTATATAGATATGATTTCTTCAACAGAAAATTTCAAGCACATTAAAAAATTTTAAATCAGCATGTTTATAACTGTACTTGCAACTGAATGACACATATACAACCTCTTAAAATAGAATTAATAAAAAAAAAATACCAGTATTTGTGTTTTGGATTTCATTTTAAAGCATCTAGATTGTTAAATTTTATGACACTTAGCATTTCTGGCTTCATGTTTTTTCCTACTTATCTCTGTCACTGATTTCTAAAAATATCTGAAATATTTCATACTTATACATAACAACTGATTATAAAAAAAAGAAAAAAAGATCTGCTTTTATAAATCAGTATTTTTTTTCATCTTCCTTCAGGTATTAAGCTTGAATTGATTCGAGTCCGTTGACAGGTAGCAGACACCTAGATGACCAGTCAAGGTGTGAAGTTTTTCGCTCTACCTGTCCAAGGCCTGGCCATGTTCTAACCTAATGAACTAGAAAGCCTGGGGACACAGACACCTCGTCAAACTCCACATTTGGCCGGCCTGCTAGTGGGAGAACATCACTTGATGTCGTGTTATTTTTATAGGTTAATTTCCACACAGAATGGCCATAGTCCCATAAAAAAAGGTCATTTTTCTTTGTCTACAAAACATCTAATTTAAGAGCAAAACATGCAAATGATTTGAAACAAAAGACAAGGTGCATTTGTAACAAAATGAACAAACCAGACATGAGAAATGTTTTTGGGCCCCAGATAATCATTCATCATGTCTCAAACCTACTTGTTAGCATTATGTAATATGTACACAAATAAAACAAAGAATGTTTTTAAATACACCTTTTTTTTCATAAACATTTTTATGGGCATCATAAAACTAAATTGTTTTTTATTTGCTTAAAGATACATGAAGTAAAGATGGGTATAAAAATTTAAAAGTTAAAAACACAATTAATTCAGCCCTCTCTGTTTTGTGGAACCTCTTTGATTTTTGTTTTATGAACCATTTAAATACTGTCATGTTTTTTTTTCTTTCTGTATCATACCTGGTGTTGCAACATTGCTGTCTGATGCTGCATCATCTGTTGCTGTGCGGATAGACCCTGATTCTGTTGCTGTAGCAACTGCTGCATCTGCTGAGGGAGCAACCCGTGTTGTGCGGCCATCATCATCAGGGGCTGCTGGCTGCCGGAATTGAGCTCGATGGCACTGTTGGACTTGACCTTGCGTTTAGCTGCACTTTGGCTAGAGGTGGGGGAGTTGGGTGTGGGGGAGAAGGAACCAAGGACTCGGTGAACGGGGCTTTTGTCCTCAGCCTCCCGACAAAGGGGGGAGTGTCCCTGTAAAAGACGGTAAACTGTTGAAAGAATATTCTGAACGCATGTTGGCCTAAAGTATGTGGCCTTATGAAAGCAAAATGGTATGTTACACTCTGTTCAAAAAAGGAGCTAAGTAAAAATCCAATGATTCAAGTGTAGACTGAAATGATATTGTGTCTGGGGGGTAGGTGAGCTGGGAGGGATATTGTGTCTGGGGGTAGGTGAGCTGGGAGGGATATTGTGTCTGGGGGGTAGGTGAGCTGGGAGGGATATTGTGTCTGGGGGGTAGGTGAGCTGGGAGGGATATTGTGTCGGGGGGTAGGTGAGCTGGGAGGGATATTGTGTCTGGGGGGTAGGTGAGCTGGGAGGGATATTGTGTCTGGGGGGTAGGTGAGCTGGGAGGGATATTGTGTCTGGGGGGTAGGTGAGCTGGGAGGGATATTGTGTCTGGGGGGTAGGTGAGCTGGGAGGGATATTGTGTCTGGGGGGTAGGTGAGCTGGGAGGGATATTGTGTTGGGGGTAGGTGAGCTGGGAGGGATATTGTGTTGGGGGGGGGGGGGGGTAGGTGAGCTGGGAGGGATATTGTGTTGGGGTAGGTGAGCTGGGAGGGATATTGTGTTGGGGGGTAGGTGATCTGGGAGGGATATTGTGTTGGGGGGTAGGTGAGCTGGGAGGGATATTGTGTTGGGGGTAGGTGAGCTGGGAGGGATATTGTGTTGGGGGGGGGGGTAGGTGAGCTGGGAGGGATATTGTGTTGGGGTAGGTGAGCTGGGAGGGATATTGTGTTGGGGTAGGTGAGCTGGGAGGGATATTGTGTTGGGGGGTAGGTGATCTGGGAGGGATATTGTGTTGGGGGGTAGGTGAGCTGGGAGGGATATTGTGTCTGGGGGGTAGGTGAGCTGGGAGGGATATTGTGTCTGGGGGGTAGGTGAGCTGGGAGGGATATTGTGTTGGGGGTAGGTGAGCTGGGAGGGATATTGTGTTGGGGGGTAGGTGATCTGGGAGGGATATTGTGTTGGGGGGTAGGTGAGCTGGGAGGGATATTGTGTTGGGGGGATAGGTGAGCTGGGAGGGATATTGTGTTGGGGGTAGGTGAGCTGGGAGGGATATTGTGTTGGGGGTAGGTGAGCTGGGAGGGATATTGTGTTGGGGGGTAGGTGAGCTGGGAGGGATATTGTGTTGGGGGTAGGTGAGCTGGGAGGGATATTGTGTTGGGGGGGGGGGGGGGTAGGTGAGCTGGGAGGGATATTGTGTTGGGGTAGGTGAGCTGGGAGGGATATTGTGTTGGGGTAGGTGATCTGGGAGGGATATTGTGTTGGGGGGTAGGTGAGCTGGGAGGGATATTGTGTTGGGGGTAGGTGAGCTGGGAGGGATATTGTGTTGGGGGGGGGGGGGTAGGTGAGCTGGGAGGGATATTGTGTTGGGGTAGGTGAGCTGGGAGGGATATTGTGTTGGGGTAGGTGAGCTGGGAGGGATATTGTGTTGGGGGGTAGGTGATCTGGGAGGGATATTGTGTTGGGGGGTAGGTGAGCTGGGAGGGATATTGTGTTGGGGGTAGGTGAGCTGGGAGGGATATTGTGTCTGGGGGGTAGGTGAGCTGGGAGGGATATTGTGTCTGGGGGGTAGGTGAGCTGGGAGGGATATTGTGTCTGGGGGGTAGGTGAGCTGGGAGGGATATTGTGTCTGGGGGGTAGGTGAGCTGGGAGGGATATTGTGTTGGGGGTAGGTGAGCTGGGAGGGATATTGTGTTGGGGGTAGGTGAGCTGGGAGGGATATTGTGTTGGGGGTAGGTGAGCTGGGAGGGATATTGTGTTGGGGGGATAGGTGAGCTGGGAGGGATATTGTGTTGGGGGGATAGGTGAGCTGGGAGGGATATTGTGTTGGGGGGATAGGTGAGCTGGGAGGGATATTGTGTTGGGGGTAGGTGAGCTGGGAGGGATATTGTGTTGGGGGGATAGGTGAGCTGGGAGGGATATTGTGTTGGGGGGATAGGTGAGCTGGGAGGGATATTGTGTTGGGGGTAGGTGAGCTGGGAGGGATATTGTGTTGGGGGTAGGTGAGCTGGGAGAGATATTGGGGGAGTACCTTAACTTCCTCGTCCTTCATACTACTGTGCTCTGTTGTCTCCCGTCCTGAGGATAGATTTACAGCGCCTTCATCACATCTCTCCATTATGCCATTCTCCTGGAAAGAGATAATGATAAGTTTTAGAGACATCCCTTGTCTGTATGTATGACAACAGTGTTAGAATAACAAAGCGGTGGAGAGAAAACTGTGGCAAGACATCCATATATTGCCAATTAACTATGCATCTAAACCAGTCAAGGACAAAAACCCCTACCAAACAGAGCTATGCATTCTCAGTATTTGAGACATCTGTGTTGTTGTATTTAGTAAAAGGAATATGATCACATATGTTGTACTACACTTAATAGTCTATAAACAGGTACTGTGGTTTCATCAATATTCGTTGAATACCAATTTTCATAGATTTCGTTGTTAAGTTGATCCACGAAATTAAATGCCCATTGAAGCTAGTGCAATTTCTATTAACATTTTGTAATGATAGGATCATTGACCACGAATTTACGTATCCTTGAAACTTTGATTTTCACTTTATCCTCGAAAATTGATACCCTTGAATATTAATGAAACCACAGTATTACCAAAGTACATGAGTACCAAGCAGATCACGAAATTGTTAATATGAAACATGTGTTTCTTTTGTTAATTTTTCAAAAGAGCAATGTGATTAAAAAAAAATAAATTACGGGTAATTTAGCAAAAGAAAAGTCTGACACTGTACGTATAACAAATGAAAATTTCAATTAAAACCTAATCATTATTAATATCCGTGTCTACAAAAAATTAAGTTTCAATATACATGTACAATCCTTTTTAATTCCAGAAATTTATCTCAGTTGTTAAGACTGTTTCATTTAATTAACACTTCAAAAATAAGAAGACAAATAGAGAGATAGAACCTGCATGCATTTAAACTAAATAGATAATTATATGACTCTTTGAGACTCTCACCTAAGGAACAATTATCACTTTTGTGCAGAAATGGGTCAATCTTTTATTAATGAGAACAAATCCACCTTACAGTCTTACCAATAATTCTGTGATATACGTGCAGCTTGAGTATATAATTCCAATGAACAGTACTCATCAATCAAACTCAGCCACCTACATATCTTGATCATTGTGATTCTTTTCATTTCCTTCAAACTTACTCGTAGGAGAATGTTCAAGTACATTACCCCTTCTTTAACTTATGGCTGTTGCATCATTCGTATCCCGATCCCATTAATTAAAACAATATATGACTAATTCATAACCCATTGATGACCAACACTTCACTGACTGTTCTAAATATAGCTCCTTTCTAATATGTGTCAGTAGGTCAATATGCTACCTCCCATGTCTTATACCACTAAACACAGGTCTTTTCTCGCAGTCTAAGTGACGATATCCTGACTTAATAAGATTAAAATATAAATAACTTAAGGAATTACGGACACGTTCTTAAAGAGTATCATGACTTCTATTCCCCTGTTATATAATATTTTTTTTTTCTTCTTGACCTCAAAATAATTGCATGACTACAATGTAGGCATCTCCTGTTAACTTAATAGTTATATCATAACGTCAGATTTAATCAGTGCTAGTTACGTACCGTGGTATACGAATCCTCTCCTTATTTTATTCTAAATGTATACTATACGTATAATATACAATGCACGTACCACAATTAATCATATTATTCTATAATTATTTAAAGAAACAATATAAAAAACAAAAAAAAAATATTTAAATTTTAATCTCTAAAGCATGTAAGGACAAAAATTTTGAAATGAAAGGTATATTAAAAAAAAACATTTTGTTTTCTTGACATACAAATAATTTATGAATCAAGTTTTCTTGTTTAGTACAGAAGGATATATCAAGGAATTCTCTCTCTATCTCTTTAAATATAATATGCTATAATCAACAATTTGCTGTCAATAGCAATCTAATTAAGTCAAACATAATGATCAATATTAAACTACCTGCCAATTCAGATTATAAAAGTACATGTATTCTTATACAACCTATTTTTTTTTTTCTTTACAAAACTGCTATAAAAAAGGTTAAATATTTCAACATGACAATGATCCAAAATCAGACAAGGATTTTAATTGGGAAATTGGCCTACAGGTGGGTATAGGTTTTAATTGGGGCATTATTAATTATGGAATAAAAGTCGACACAATAATCCAGCCCGTAGGAGGCCTTTTTATTAAGCGATTGTTTTTATTTATCGTGACCCTCAACACCCCGAGAAACAAAATAACCGCTTAACCATAAACATGGTTCTGTTGTGTGTTTGCCTGCAATCTGATCCCATTTGAGCCGATCATATTTAAAAAAGCTGTTTATCAAATTAAAATCCCACAACATAATCAAAAGATATTAATCTTATATCAAAGAAATGTGAGTTTGCAGAAATATCAATTTAAAAACTCTAACACAACAATGCCGTTTCATGATTTTGTGTTCTTAACTTTGGCAAATCCTGGACAGCCCTCTTGTTCTATAACAGTTTGCCCTCGAGAATGTGTGAGCATGCAGGTATAAAAAAGATCAGGCATTTAACTTTCAGGCCACCAATACACAATCCTCAAATCCCTCACTTGATATGTACACAGAAATGAAACAATCGTTTCAAATATTCTACTGCACAGATCAGAAAAATACTTACAAAAAGATCGACGTACATAATAATTGTATTTACCTACGACATTTTGTTGTGTGGGAAAAACACCATCCTGGCTGCCCAAAGTGTACAGCAATTTGTACATACTATAAACTTTCTTGATAAGGCACCAATAAACAAATGTTTGTAATTCTTATCAATCGGAGTGCTTCATAAAATACACGCATTGAAACGCCACATTCAGAAAAAGCTGTAGAGGGGGAAATTCGGGAGCTGCACAGGATTACAGAGTTAATCCGTTATATTCCACGCAGTGATAGATGGTGCCACTTTCCTACAACTATCCACGTAAATAATATACTTGTTGGAGAGGAAAGCTTCGGAATCCTCGTTTTATTTTTATAACTATACTGTGCAGCCTACATTAGTTTGGTGTAATATACCTTGTCATACAACTTCAATTCATCAATACCCTTTACAGAATAAGTTTTTGTGTGGGCCTTCATCATCGGTTCAACACTGACTGATGTGTACCGTAATAGGCAATCATAAAAAATCACACACTCATCCAAACACAAAGGATAAGCTCTATTACATCACAAAAATTGCCTTCCTACGGTAATAGAATGCCCACAGAGAGAAAGAAACAATCATTCATACAAAATTAACATGAATGATATTTTTATGGTGCATGTGCATATCCAAAATGTCTCCTTGTCCCGTGATCAGGAACAGAAGGTGAATTGTTTTTAACAGAGTTTAGAATACGTTGTTGAATACATCAATAAATATAGACAAATAATCATTTGTAGTATATGCTTAATTGTCAATTAAAAGAAAAAAATCACACAATACTGTTTTCTAATAATAGGAAATGTTATTGTAATTAAATTCTTTATTTAAGTAAAGTCAAATCAAAATGACTAAAAATCTATTTGAGAGAAAAATTAATTCAAAAGAACACTTTTTAGATAAAAACAATAATGTTATAAAAATTATTAACCTTATTAAATCATCATCATTTCTCAATAGATAACAAAAAAGAAAATTAGGACAACATTTTCCTATGACCTGAATTTGTAATGTAGTGTATAAAATTGGTGAAAGAGGAGGCGTTGTACTCAGTAACATTTTCCTGACATTAAGATTCTTACCTCACACGATCCACCCTCTGACACAGATTTCTGTCCCCGATGATGACGCGAAAGATTGAGTTCTCCAGAATGGGAGGATGTGGGACTGGAGTGAGAACTACTGCCCGTACTCAGAATGTCTCGCCGCCGGTAGTACTCAGAGGGGCTGAGGGGCGAGTGTCGCTCACTCACTCGGTACTGACCGTGGGTCAAATCCAATTCCAGCATCTTGGCGTGCTCAGAGCTGGGCAGACAGAGGGGTGGGGGTAGTGGAAGGTCCGACTTTGTCCTGTCTGAGGGCGAATATAGATGAGGGTCTTCCCTCTTGAATTTCTCCTCCAGAAAAGAAACCCCTCTTCCATAAATCTGTGAAAAGGCTGGGTGCATGAAGGAAGGATGAGGGGGAAATGAGGCATAGAATGGTGAAGTTTCTACAGGGGAGTGGGAACTGTCATATTTCAAACTGGACATCTTGGAAAAATCAGTCTGTGAATCTCCTAGTAACATGATACAATAAAACAGACTCCTCTTCGACTCTCCCTCTCTGATGGTCCACCAGGTTTTATTTTTTCCTTTAGTAGTTCTGTTGACAGTAGTGTTTTTTATATCTCTCTAAATTGGAACAGGAAGATAATGGTATGGACTTCCACTTTTTTCTTCCAAAATTATCCACCAGTAATTAATTGCAGGAAATGTTGATGAAACACAATATGAAGGGTAAAAAACCCAAGAACACAAGTTGACAAATTGTCCACTGCGTATAGCTTCTTCACTAAGGCATTAAGTATTTCTTCCTCTCTGCAGAGTTCAGAGCGCACTGTGCTAGTAGAGCAATTTTTTTTCCCACTCAAATTTTTTGTTGTTGCTTCAAACAATGCAAAAATAAAACTGTTTCAGAAATCAATAGTGTTTGCACGGCAACACTTTTAATTTGGAATTCCACTAAGTATTGGCAACATCCAAGTTTAGAAGAACATCAATTAAAGTAAAAAAAAAAAAATAAATAAATAAAATTACTACTAAATAACTGGTAGAATTCTATATCCAAAAAATGAAGAAGAAAGAATCCTTTTTAAAAAGTCTCAAGTGTAAGAAACAAGCGACGGCAGAAATCAGTCGGTCTGCATGTTTCCTCACAGGTGTAGAAGATGATTCTGAGAACGAAAGACTAGCAGTCCTCTATGTGACTGACAGTCGGTAAATGACTTGCTAAGTACAGCCGTCAATCACCTCCAGCTCGTAACAACAGACAAGTAAACCATGTTAGACTGACATACAATGTTATTGGAAGTTAGTCAACCGTCAGAGGTCGCAGATCAAAGGTCGGAGGCCACAGCAGACATTTCCTTCAGAGAATGCATTTGAAAGACGTTTGAAACTGTACACCTTTATTTCTTTTTACTCTTTTTTTTTTTTCAGAGTTATAAATTTTCTCAACACTGAGTTGCACATTTCTACACACCAGTAGAAATGAAAAGATTTTTTTTTAAATGCTTTCTTTACAGGGGGGCATTTAAAGACATCGGTTTATAAAGACCTCAGTAAAAATAACAGCAAGTTATAAACAAAAATATATGTACCATAAATCAATATCAAAAACCTAAATATGTATCATATTTCTTTTACAAAATTGTAAGAGTGTATCATTTGGCGTCTTCAATAAAAAAAAAAATCCCCAAAAGCCACAAATACTATAGAATGAAAAAAATAATTTTTTTTTTAATCTCCAAAGCACACAAAAATTATAATCTTGATTATTTCAACATTTTAATCCGATAAGCTTATTTTTCAGGAAATGGTTGAAGCACGTTTTGTAGATACACTAGTTCATGCATTATCTCTTAATTATTTCATGCTGTATTTGACAAACAATCTTATCATAATTTTCCCTTCATAAATGCTACGTACAACTTGAGAAACATTACACTCTGATTTTGATATCTTAATTCTATTTTTTTATTCACATCAAAGTAATATTTCTCTTTTTAAAAAAAAACAAAAAAAAAACATAATCCTAACTTTAGTAAGTTAAATGGACAGTCCGTCATCACAAAATTAGATTTCTCTCAGATCAAATGGTCATCCTTAAAATTAAAACCCAAAACACACTTTCTCAAATCCACATATAGCTGTAAACTGTCCCATCTCACTTTTCTCTTGCTAATTACCTGATCTAGGGTAGCATGCGGAAAGGGAGCTAACTTGTACAGCAACAAGCAATGCTCCAAATTCTTCTCCGACTTCGAATCCCAGTAAATGTATTAATATGTTTAAATATAATTGTTACATCTCAGTGCATGGGCAGTCAGTAAAAATAGGTGGCTATAACTGTGATGATTTAAAAATCCAAATCCAAGGTTCATTTAGGTTTGAAATACTTAGGTGGAGAGTGCAAGATCCAAATTACTACTGGTTTACAAATGTACCGACTTCTTATAAGGATTCGGTCGGGGTAAATGTGCCAGAAGGCTTGAGTGTTGGGAATCGACTCACAATTACTCTGTAAGGAAGGAAGTGTTTTCAAGTGCCCCAAAAAACAATTAAAATAAACTTTTTGTAGGAGAGGTGACTTATGGATAATCAATTACCTTTTCCGAGGAGAGTCTTCATGAATGGTCAGATGTGAGGAACTGTAGGGGAGAGGATCCAGGGAACTTCCGGGGGCTGAAAAAACAACAATCCATCAGAGAGCGTAACAAAAGCCGTCAAGTCTATCTCCACACACAGACAGTAGCAGTGACTCTCAAAGCTTCCCTCCTGACAAAATTTACATCAAATTAAAATTAATTATGATACACAGCCCACAAAGTTTAAATGTCACAATTTATCGATATTCATAATTTGTCTTTTTACTTAATGATTACAAACCACTTAATTGTAAAAATAGCTCCCATTAAAATTTGTGCATCCTTCTATCAATTTGAATTTGATGACCTGCTGAATATTATTATTTTGTGGTTGAGAATTTTTTTTTTCCTTCATTTTCCTATCGAGACATTTCATATGTGTCCCTTTTTTGAATTCTTGGTTTGTGAGACATTACAGGTTTATTTCTGTTTTACCTCTATTAAACTTACAAACTATATTCATAAAACAATCAGTCATCGGCTGGCAAAGTACAAGACACCACAAATTAACAGCAAAAGCTGTAAGAAATTCTTACATAAAAATAGGTTTACTTTAATTACAAAAACAAAAATTCTTTCCAACAATGGTGAAAAATGTAATGATATAATTAAATAAAAATATAACATTCATCGTGTACATTAGGCATATGAAAAAAAAATGTCAGGACAGTAGGAATTACATCTGCGGAAGACACGACCCCCATTTTACCATCCAATTATAAATTGGGCATTACTTATGCAAATTATTTACAGAAATACAGTGCAATTTAAGTATCTATACATGACATGAATAACAGATTATAAATTATCTTAAAATATTGAAGTACTTCATGGTTCATGACAGTATGAGACTGATAATAAACGTAACACACAGTAATTGATCCTTCATATCGCCATTAAGGGCAATTTACTTGCACGGCTTTTTAACTTATTGTCAGTGTGTTAAACGTTTTTGGTTACATTAGAGATGTAAATGTAGTACAGTATCTGATATATCTTTTATATATGTCTTTATACTTCGATCCTTAATTCACCCTCCTTTTTATTTACTTGATGCAATTATTTTTGGTTGATTCCACTTTGCACAAAAGTGCAAGTTGCCAATTTGAACTAAAAAAGAACATCTGTAAATAACACAGTCTGTGATTGAATCATTCTTACACAGTCTGCGATTAAACCATTCTTACAAAATTTGCCCTAAAAAAAGAAGTATATACCGGTAGGATTTTTGTACTTTAAAACTTGAATTTTGTTCTCTTTAGAAATTGCCTTTAAGTACACATGCTACTCAACATACATCACTGATATTTTATTTAATATAAAATATTATTGATACTTTATCTACCGGTGATATAATTAATATAAACATGCACCAATGCCTTTTTATTGGTGCTTTAACTCCAAATTTTTTGCAGATCAAGAGAGAGAGAGAGAGAGAGAGAGAGAGAGAGAGAGAGAGAGAGAGAAAGATGATAACTATTATGCAAGAACCATGTAAATATTGACCACCACATTATCGTAATCACCCAACAGTGTGCAGCCAACACATTGAGTCATGTAACACATGATGCCCAATGACCACAGACATTGAGATACTCAGACAACAGCCCTGTCACTTTAATGTCCTGGCAGTGCAGTCATTTTGCAATCTTCACACCCGTCCCTCTGCATGGTGGGGGGGAATTCCCACAGTTCCATCATAGGCCTGGCATTGTTTATGGAGACAGAAACATGTGTATGTCTTGTGTTTTATTTGGTCCGAGTGTCACCTCTGGGCTTGTCTTCGTACACCTATAGCCCAAACAATCATCAAAACACATGTTGTTCTCTCCCTTTGTGCTGACATGTGTATCATATTTATTGCATAACTTATTTGTAGACTGGTAACAATTCATTAGTTAATGATCAGGACCACTGGTATGAATCAAGGAGGGCCTGTTTTCCCTCTCCTATTTTAATGGAGCTGAACAATACAATCAATATCCTATAACTAGAGCAGAGCTCGTGGCAAAGCCACGAGTAGGTCTTCCGTTGTTGCTGCGAGTTGAAAATTTCCAAATATGATTTGGTGTCAAATGATTATAATGACTAATGACTAAAATTTCACTTCTGCTTTTGTTATAAAAACGTGTTGTGATTGAAAACCTGTATAAAGACAGGAAGAAAATGTTTTAGGAAAACTATTTGTCAAACACAGTTTGTGTAATTGTTTTGAAAACTCTTTAAGGCCCTGTCACACCAAGTTGCGTTCCCAGGGCGTGTTCACGGCGTTGTAAATTTCATGGAATCGCCGTAGGATCGCAACGAAAATTAAGAAAAAATATACAATCTTATTTAAAAATTTTACAAGTGAAAATGTCACGGCATCCTGACGGCGACTGAGGCGTTCTAACAGAGCTCCCAACTACGTTTTCACAGAGTTCTACTTGGCAATTGACTGCGCTCTCGCTGGTTATCCGCCGAGCGCTCATGACGTTCTAGGAGTTTTTACCGCGCGTCAACGGCGTGCTCTGCGGGCTGACTGCGTGCACATGCGCTGTTGGAGACTTTACGACGCTGTCACGGCGATCTTACTCCACTTCTACGGCGCGTTTATCAGAACGCAGAGCCACGGCGCGTAACTTTGTGCATGATCAAAGTGCGCGCCGTCGCATGGCGTTCTAAAATGTTCTAAAATATCCCACCGCAGCGAACGAAGATGCCGTTGCGTTGTTACGGCGCTGTAGCAGACTCTAATTCTTCTACCATGGCGTTTTACATTATTCAATGACACAGCGGGATCGCCGTGAGGATCAGGGGTTTAAACAATGAGAAGTTTAATGGCGAGTTAAATTGTTAAGGGTAGCAAGGATTGTTATATACATGTACTCATGATTCATGAAAGGAAATGTATTTTTTAAAAGAAACGAACCCGCCTTAAAAACATGTAACTTCTGTAATTAAATATTTCTAATTTTTTGAAGACTATGTGCAAGTTTGAAATTGTTGCGTGCTGTCAAAATTTGGTAAACAGTCAAAATTGATGGCATCTCTGAAAATTTCTTCAGGGCTGATATTATTTAATAATACGAGTAGACTTGAACATTCAAAATAATAATCAACTATCAAAGATCATCAAGAGAATTTATGCATAAGTGAGCGTCTAAATTTTACACCTGATATACAGACACCGCTGCTATGTAACGTAAAATTAAATAACATAATTTACAGAAATTAATATTACTTCTCTCGACGATGCAATAATATGCAAAATCCCTATTTTTATGTCAGTTTTTTCTCCTTTATCGGATCAAAAGTAATTCTCTCGGAGAAAGTTTATGTATGTATTTTGAAAAAAAAAAACCGGGAGAAACTTCAATAAAAATAAGCGAAAAATTATGGTGTTACGGTTTTTATTTTCAGTTAATTTAATTAAATGTGACAAAGGGGCATATTCGGTCGGATTTTTGGGGTAACATGTACATGAAGTAAATTTGATGCAAGTTCCATGTTTGTTTTTTGTTTGTGTGTTTGTTTGTTTGTTTGTTTTTTTTTTGCTTTTCTTTGTTTTATCATTAAGATATATCAAAAAATTACGTACATATCACAAGCAATATTTGCCTTCTTTATTTATCTTGTATTTTAATAGAAGGGATATTCATTGTTGACCTAAAATTAGTATTCCACTGGCTGTAGCTAACCTTGTAAGTAAATTAAGTTGCATGACAACCTCATACCACACAACTTCAATAAAACGTTTTATTTAAAATCAATTTTCATATAATTAGCAATAAAGAAAATTCCCAAGAACACATGTCCATCTCACTTAAGTGTAACTTTGAGAAGCGCATATATTTTTTGGAGGCAGATATGTCGCTATATTATAGTCTGTAAGTCAAGTGAACTAATCTGTCCACACTTGCAATACTTTGATGATTTCTATGGCGACCGCCTGCATAGCATAATGCATTCTCTCACCAGAGGGCGTGCTACACAAGTTTCGCTTACACCTCTGTCAACGCCCGATGTACAAGATTCTTGTACAAACTTAAACGATGGGCAAAATGTAATTAAAATCTATGTAGTTATTCCTTTTATCTATGAATATGATTATAAATAATTAAATTTTAATCTTTAACGCCTTTATTTATTTTTATTTCAACGTTACAGGGAGAACTATTTTGCGGAGGTAAAAATTTAAAATATGATCACATGATCTAGTTTGACAGATGTTTGAAAAATCAGTTTCTGTACGCTACCGATTTATCGATGATTTTACATTAATCAGCAGCAATGTCATCTCCTGTGATGTTTTTAAATGTGTCCTTAAAGTCTTGGCCCGTCGATGACTCCCCTTCAAGCTGATTGTACAGAAGAAACGAATCAACAATGCCATGTGCTTGCCATCCTTGTTTTGATCATGTGACAAACTATTTTTCCGGCGTTGACAGAGGTGTAAGCGAAACTTGTGTAGCACGCCCTCTGGTGAGAGAATGAGCATAATGTAGTCGTATTTCATAACATCTAATCCCAAGAACAAATTACCTTTGACTTAAAACTTTAAATTATAATATATATTATTCTGTTCATAACTATATAGCATAGAAGTTTAGTGTGTTCAACAGGTAAATTTATTATAGCCACGTTCTCGGATTACGATCTCGCAACTTTAATGTGAAAATGAAAGTCTTATTGTTTGATAATTGACCACTTTGAAGAAAACACCCTTCGAACTGTTGATAAATTGCATTACAATTGATAATCTGCAGCCATAAATAACATGGGGCTACATGTATATATGTTCTGAGCTGTGTGCGCTGAAGCGACTCAAAATTTTCGGTAGCACGTGGCGATTGAATTTACGCAATAAAGAAAGTTGAAATTTACAAAGACTGACCGAATAAAAAAAACGGGAGGGAAAGCGAAACACGTTCAGGAGAAAATGTTACACATGAGAAGAAGTCACTATCAAATAATTTTCGACAGATCTGGAATTTTAAAAAAAAGAGCACTTGGCAGCGGGGCGGTGGGAGGGCAACACAGAAATAAGTTCGTTTTCACAATGAAACGAACGACCATGTAGAAGCACTACAGAAGTTATTAATATGTGACCGATAGAATCTAAACAAAACTTGTTTCAAAACTCATGTAAATATTCTTTAATATAATCACCGAATGCCTCAATTCAGGGCATTCTTTTATCGTGCCAGCACCTACCGCAAACATGTAACGTGGAACTTTGATCATAATTTGATTTGATTTTTAAATTACCTTGTACGCTGTCGTATAAAGCAATGCTAAATCAACTGTACGAGTAAAATAAATTTATCTGTTCACCTTACACCAATATAATAGTTAAAAACATAATAAAAATAGTTGCGTTCGTACAAAATACCAAACATGCACGCGTGATAAGGTACATGTAGAAAATGTCCACTTGCGCGGGATCTCCTCGGCCCTGTGCGAGGGATGATCATTATTTAAAGGTTTTAATATTTGTGTTGTTTTTTTGTTGTTGATTGAAAACATTATTTGTACAGCTTTTAAAACAAGACTTACAAACCAACCATTTAAATATGTCTGACGAGTATTTCCGATTTGGAGTAATATCGCTTTTATTAATTTTCAGAACGACTTTTTATTTACTCTCCAATGTTTAATTTAAATAAATACAAAATGAACAAACTTTTATAACATAAAATTAAAACAGTGTACAGTGTATTTACGGCTATATAAACTCAAACACGTTCATATATTCATGTAAGTGTGCGGGGGCGAATATTGTGTATTAGATAACCGTTTACCGCTAGGTAGTGCAGCCGTGGCTGATTTCCTCGGCCGCGGGCGAAGGATAGATTACGTTAAGGTTTAACGCATACACACGCACAGATCAGAACCTAGAAAGATTTGAAAAGTTTGTAATTTAATGACTAAAATCTATCAAATAGGAATCCTTTTTTTTTTTTACTTAAAACCCACAATTGATCTATATATCTGATATTGCATTAGATTGAGAATGGTATTGCTTTTATTAATTAACTGAACGATTTTTTAACAATTCTTCAGTTCGCAGCTAAATTAACTCATATATGAGAGACGCAACTCTCGTGTATTAGATAACCGCTGACCGCTAGGTAGTCCAGCCGCGACCATGGTGACCGATTTTTCGGCCGCGGGCGAGGGATAGCTTACGTAATAATACGCGCACAGCTCTGATTCAAGGTGGATTTTAAATGCATGCAGTATGATAACTAAAATGTAATGCATAGGATTTTTTTTCCAAACGTATTTTGTGTTTTTCTAGAAAAAAAAGAATGTTTTGTTTTCCGATTCTCGTCTTTAAGGTTTGTGCACTATAAGAACTAAACAACAATGACTTAAACTTCTTTAAAAAAAGCATGTGTTCTAATTTTTTTTCTCATGAATTAAAGCCCCCTGTATAAACCATCATACTTTCTGTGGTAATTTTATGCCAGTTTTACGCACAAAGACCTTCGTTAACTTGCCAAATGAAAACAGGTACATGTTAACATGTAAAGCTTTTTACACTCATACTACACAAATCACTTACAAAATAACATTGTAACGACCTTTATGAGATCCCAACAAACAACTATTCCAGCGACAGCCATATCGAAATCCTAACTGTTTTTGAGTTATTAAGCAAAATCTTTTAAGGGCTACTGGCCCTTAATTTAAGGGGCCAGCCCTTTTTTATTGGTGTCGAATGAAAGCCCTTAACATTATGCACAACTTTTGTTCTATACGTATTTAGGAAATATTTCAAACTAAAAAGTTACGAAGCTAAAACATGAGAAAAATTTTGCTATTTTTAAAACATAGATTTCGATTGATTAATTCGAGTGGAATAATTGGAAAAAACTAAAATACAAAAATCAGAGGACAATATTCAAAGTGTCAATAATTAAGATTTTTAACTATAAATTATTTGCTACGGACCATTTCGGAGCCTTTGTCTGGAAACTAATGCCCCTAAAATTTTAGAAAAAGGGGAATAACTCAAAACCGGAAGTTGTGATTTCAAATTTTTTTTTAGCTCTAGAAACCTAATTCAATTTACAATATACCGTGAAAATTTGAATGAAATCGGATGACAAACAAATAAGTTATTGAGATTTTAAAAACGTCTAGAAGAAGAATAACAATAATGAAGAATTACCATCAGAATCAGTACAAGGTCTTCCGTTGGAACGGAAGACCTTAAATATGTCAAATGAGTTCATGCACAAATAGTTTATTTAAGAAAGGCAGACAATTGCTGATTTTATTTTTCATTTCTAAAGAAAAACATTTTAATGAACAAAACATTTTTTGTGAAGGGACTTTCAGATTTGTGAATTATGTTTGATATTTGGAACATGCATTAATCAGTATATATTCATCCCTTTTCTACCATCCCTCTTTGCCAACAAAGGTATATATATTCTTCAAAGTTATAATTGACTGACTCAATCTTCATTATTTTAATTCTAATCATGGATGGTTATTCTTAAGAAGACCATTAATAGTCAATCATTACCAGTACAAAATATTGTCAAGGAGTACTGGTACATAACCAGTACAAAATCTTGTCAAGGAGTACTGGTACATAACCAGTACAAAATCTTGTCAAGGAGTACTGGTACATTACCAGTACAAAATCTTGTCAAGGAGTACTGGTACATAACCAGTACAAAATCTTGTCAAGGAGTACTGCTGGTACATAACCAGTACAAAATCTTGTCAAGGAGTACTGGTACATTACCAGTACAAAATCTTGTCAAGGAGTACTGGTACATTACCAGTACAAAATCTTGTCAAGGAGTACTGGTACATAACCAGTACAAAATCTTGTCAACTACTGGAGTACTGGAACATGTAAAATTGCATTAGTACATGCTATTTTTGATTCAACTAAAATTCATGACTATATAAAGGTATACTTTCTTCTATGATCAATTATAAACACACATTAATTAAATATTTCATTAGTACTGTTGATCACATGTGTTTGTGATGTTGCAAGTAATTTTCCAATCTCTCTAGAAAGTATGTCAATGAATACCTGTAAACAAGATTCATCAAAACTTACTATTCAATTGGCTGTGCAATAAAATGTCATCACCTAGACGGGTACCAATGCAGAGTTGTCAAACTAATTAACCTAGGAAACTGGCTACAAATTATTTTAAGGTTGGTATTAAGTGAAAAACATTTAGACTATAACCACGCATGTTGCAATTAATTTTTACTAATTTGATCTGATATTAGTTTCATCAAAATTGGCTGAGGAGTTTTTGAGAAACTGCGACAGACAAAAAATTATAATAATAAAGGAAAAGAAACAAAGCAATAACAATAAGGTATTCCATTGGAAATGGAAGATCTTATTAATTAATATAATATTACATAACTGCCTATTTAGTTTTAGGGATTTACATAACTCATTGTTTCCATTCCAAAATATTGGTGTATACTGTTGTGATCGAGAGCTAGTTGTAGGACTTTGATGACAAACCCATCAATTGATGTTACCCAGAAGGGGTATTAATTATATAATGATGGATGCATGTTCAAAATTCTCAATTACCAAAATTTTATTGAGACACTGAGAGATAAATAATCATAAGTCAAGAAAGGGAAAATACCATTTAGAAGTTGCATAAACAGGGGACACAATTTCACATTGAACAAGGTTCTTAAGCTGCAGAACTGTAGCTCCTTGGGAAAATTCAGGTTCAAATGTCATGGATCTAAAGTTCCTCACAAGCAAAACACTTGTATAAATTGGCACAAAATCATGCTAAGTTATGGATTTATTAATTTCTTACTAATTTCTGAAACCATTGATTTGACATTTCTTCAGACATTTCACTACTGATGTTGCAATTGTTACTGTACTCTTTGAAAACCACATTATTAGCCCTGACTAAGATGAAGTAGTGATTAAGGTCTATTTATAGGTGAAAATGGCAACTCTTGATCTGCAAGTGAAGTAAACATTATTATATTGAACTTATAATATATGTAAACTTGCATAAACTTTTGTGACTAACATTAAGGTCCCCCATGATATACTTATTTCACTATATATATAGGGCCATACAACGTCACATTGAGGTCGCCATGATATACTTATTTCACTATTATATATATAGGGCCATACAATGTCACATTGAGGTCCCATGATATAGTTATTTCAATTTATATAGGATCATATGATATCTTTTAACAAAAAAAAACTAGAGGTTCTGTGAGCAAGCTCACAATTGTTAACCCCCCGCTAAGAAAAAATCATAACTCATGTATTTTTTTCCATTATGGAAAATATTGGATGAATCTATTTCACTGTCCATTTTCTATAAATAACAACTGCTCTATTTTTTAAAACTGTTAATGCTAATATGAATACACAAATTAAATTTTATTCTTTAAATTCCATTTTATTTCAACTTAACTGTTAATGCATGAGGACATTTGCATCCTTATGTTAACAAACATGACTGAAATCAAACGATAACCCACATGTCAAGCAGCCATTAAACATTTTGAATTTCTGGTATATCGAGGCCGATTTTTTCCTGACATTTTTTTTCCACACATTTTTTTCCCCCCAAAAAAACCAACATAGGGGCAGGCGCCATTTTCAGAGAGATGGGGATGAGAATCTACAAATTAATTTAATGTGGCCTGACACAAGCAAGCTTTGTGTCAAATTTTAGCTTCTAATTATTTCAATCAATACAAAACATGACACAAACAGGAATTACGCATTTTTTTTAAAAATGACCTTGAACTTCCTCAATTGACCTTGGGTCAAGGTCATGACACACCCTCAGGTTATAAGAAATCTTGTCCATAAGATAAGACCGGACACAAATTTTGCACTTTTTCTGCTAGTGACCTTGCCCTTGCCCAAATGACCTTGGGTTAAGATCATGACACACCCTTAGGTCATAAGCAATCTTTGTGTGAAGTAAGAACATTCAATGCTTCTCCATAAGAAAGATATGGATCGAACACAAATTTTGCACTTTTTCTGTCGGTGACCTTGACCTTGCCCGAATGACCTTGGGTCAAGGTCATGACATACCCTTAGGTAATAAGCAATCTTTGTGTGAAGTAAGAACATTCAATGCTTCTTAATAAGAAAGATATGGACCGGACACGAATTTTGCACTTTTTCTGCCAGTGACCTTGACCTTGCTCGAATGACCTTGGTCAAGGTCATGACACACCCTAAGGTCATAGGCAATCCTTGTGTGCAGTTAGAACTTCCAATGTTTCTCCATAAGAAAGATATGGACCGGACATGAATTTTGCACAGACAGACAGATGGACAGACAGACGGATGGACGGACAGACAAGGTGATTCCTATATACCCCCCCAAACTTCGTTTGCGGGGAGTATAAATATGAATAAGAAGAGAAATGGAAATGATCTACTACTTATAAAACTTATTTGAATTAAAACTGGGTGCTGAATACCAGTAATTTTCTTCTTTCACCAAACATCCTATCTATTCTACTATTCTTGACTAAATAAGTTTAAAAATAAATCAATTAGACAGACCTCCAAATCTGCTGAAATATTAACCTGATAAACACTGAAAAATTATGCCTGGTGAGAATCAAACTCTGAATGTTTGTGTTTTTTTGCCATGGGATGATATCTCTGGTTAAAAATCAATAAGTGATATTGAGATAAAACCCAGCGCAGTGCTTTGAAACAGTCAACATTGTACTTGTATGTCATTTACAAAGAAAACTAGGTAAACATGAAATGTGCAAGGACTATTTGTTGTGGGGCGATATTCTCAAGGAGACAGCCATGTTAATCTCGCACAACAGAACTTCCTGCAAATCTGCAATACCTCTCCTGTTTACTGTCATCTCTCATCCGCAAGTGGGAAGATGCCTAATATATATTTTTCATAAAATAAAATGCCCTTGCCACTTATAAATGGTACATCCTTCTTTATTTTAAGTTACATAGTAAACATTTAGTATTATCCTTTATTGTTTATGCCTGATAATGAATCTAAAGTCTTAGCATGGTTACATTCAAATTTATACTAAATACTAAATTCAAATTAATTTTATTTTCATTTTATCTTAAATGCTACTTGCATATTTTATTTATTTCACAATATATAATAGAGTTTGAAATTTGAAAAATCAACAAGACAGTTTTTTCTATTACTGGATGTTTTAGTCAACATAGACCATTAAACAATTTAAACATGACAGCTACGGGGTAATCTAACAATCTTTAACGCCAACAAAGCAGTGGCAGAGGCTTAAATTTATATGAGAAGTACAAATTAAAGATTTTTACTAAAATATAGGGAATAAAGCACACACACACCTGAGATATTGGAGAACAATTGTTGAACAGGTAAAGGGGAATAACTCTCATCATCAGGATGGAGTTTGTTAATGATTTAAATAAAACATCCAGTAAACAATGACATCATTGCACACACTGACCGCATAACACTCTGACTCTGTATGAATATATTGAAGCATTTATATGCTTAGGAAATTATCCTCATTCTGACACATTTTTCAATCTTTATTAAACACCAATAATTGTTGATATTTTTTTTTTTTGGAACCGGGGGGGGGGGGGGGGGGGGGAGGGAGGGGCGAAATTTAAATTCAAACACTGCATATACAGTCAAACTTGGTTATCTCGAACTTGATGGGATTGTTTAAAAACTTCGAGATATCAGAGTATTCGAGATATCAAGGGTAAAATACTTAAAAAATAAGTGATTGGGACTTACAAATCACTTTGACATATCCATTGTATTCGAGATATCAGTGTACGAGATATTGAAGTTCAACTGTACTTTCATTAAAAAGATTTTATTGTGGGATATAAATAACATTAATTTGCAATACTGCAGATACATGTATGTGATTTCTATTTTTACATAACAGTGTAACATATGGGTATCAATATAATATGACAAAAAGGCTACTCTTATAAACAATATCAAAAACAATTGCAATATCCTAGAAGATGACTTTTTAAACATTGAAGTCAAAAGTCAAATTTATAAATGCTATATTTCAAACCAATATGCCTGCAAAAGATATGTGGGTGAATTTCTTTCATATCTCTGTTACATATGTTACACACTAGACATATTTTATAATAGAAAACAAATCATCAAAGTTTCAATAAAATTTAATTTTAGGAAAAATTTGTCTCATCTGTTATGGTCATATTTATTCATTACACCTGGAGTCTAACTAAGTGTATATTAGGAATAATAAGCTTAATTAATCAGTATTTTTATTTCTTGATTCAAATACAGTGGTCATCAAAAGAATTAAAATGTGGGTGAATGACAATAAGTTCTCAAAGAGATGTCTCAATATAGCTTTTTATCTTGACTGATATTCCTGTGGAATATTAATACTTATTAGGTGTGTTACTGACTGACTATGGAAATATATCGGTTGATCAGTCTCATAGAAGTTGATGTGGGTTATATATTTTTTCTGCAATGTCGCTATGATATATAAACTTCCTTGACCTCCATGACAAGTACATGTATGAGGTTCTGCTGAGTTTTTTACCCGACAAAAACAGCTGGTCATAGTAAACCAACCTTTGTCAAACACTTTGGAGAAGTTACTTCAGAATCTCTATAAACATTTGAGATGCGCCATCAAATTTTTATAAACAACGGGGCATTATGGACAGATTAAATAGCAGTATGCATGACCAAAAAATAAATATATATATATTTCACCCACAAAAAAATGCTAATCATTTGAACAAGTGATATGCTTGCTGAACCCTTAAAGCACACTATAACTTAAAAATAACCCCAGAGAAAACATGTTGTCTGAGGCTTATCATCTCTTGTTTGGATTTATTCGGCCGAGTTAGTAGTTTGGCACAAAACAAACTTTTCAGGGTGGTTTTTTTTTCTCCCTAAAAAGTAAACAAATACCTTTCAAACAGGCACAAGCCCTCTCTTGACACAGGCTGGTGTTCTACGATGTGATTCAACTTGTACCTCCTTCTGCATGCATTCTGTTTGCTCAATCTAAAAAAAAAGAAGAAATCTTTGTAAATTTTCGTCGCAGTTTTTTCAAATTTTGAAAAAGCATGCATGTACACAAATGTCCTCTGTCATTGTCGTTTGTGCTCTGAATTTATGAAAGCCATGATCCATGCACCATTGTCTTTATATAAAGTTGGTATTCAAAATCATGTTCTTATGTATGGAAATTATAAAAATCTACTGGCCAATGTATCATCATTATCGGTCACTTTGTTTCCATAATTCATAATATATACTAGACATACGAGGTCAGTCTCCTTATTTGGACTAGTGACACACAATTACTGATCTGTTTCATTGCAGGACATGTTCCTAGGACATATGCATTTATATACATTATGTACTCAAAAAGTCTGAAATTAAGACTCAGACACTGGCATCTTTGATGAATTTTTGCCCACTAAATTAATATGTGACACTTTTGTTTTACAACGTAAACTGACACACACATTTCAAAAGATTTAAAAATATATATATATATATATATATATATATATATAGTTACACAATAATTAGACACTGAACTTCTAAGGTACACTGTAATTAACAAATACATGCAACTTTCAATTTTACAAGAATTTTTTTTTTTTCAAAAGCAATGAAGGACAAAAATGACTATCATAAAAAGGTAAATATTATTTAAACTGCACTTGCAAAATTAATGATTGATGACAAATGGTAAAGACAACAAACTGTTGCATAAGTATGCCTGATATTAGAAAGGGGTTATATATATAGTCACACTTTTTTCAATTTTTTTTACTGCAATAAAATTCTCAACAGCCAATGTATCTATATATAAAGCAGAAACAAGCAAGGTTAATTAGTTAGCCCATTTCCTGCACCACTATAGAAATGATCAATACAGTGTATAAATAATTATTATGCTGTTTGTGTTAGTTAATAATACATAAGCCATATACCCTCTTCCTCCCCACTATGAGTAGTCAAAACTTTCATTTGGTTATCAAAAATTTATGACCCGTTTTTGCATCAATTTCTATATAAGCTTTGAATTCAGACAATTTATCATCATTTTTGTCAATTTGGGAAACTCCAGTTATTGTAAATTAAGCTTAATAATTTTTATTAGATAGGAAATAGGAATATATTACATCAACAAGTATACACATATAATTTGATCTGGTCAATTCTTATTTCAACTCAATGTATTACATAATATATCTGCCTTTTTTTTTTTTCTTTAACCTGCATTTCTAATATTACCATGCATGGATGATCTATTATACATGTAATTTCATGCATGTACATTAACTGTGGCAGCAACAAAATTGATCCTGTTGGCTCCAGAAATGAGCAAGCCACTTGGTAAACAATAACCCATCATAAGCAACGATAACTTAAGAGAGAGAATTAATTTTTTTAGATTACCTGTAGGTCAGCTAGGTGTACCGGTATATTGGACCTGAGTAAGGAGAGTGAGGGGGTGGGGCAAAATTTGCAAACTTTACTCCGGCACCAGCTTTGAACATCGAGGAAAAAAAGAGTGATCCATTACTTCTATTATTCAGAATATTCATTTACTGCCTCCACAAATGATAATTTAAAAATCTTACATATGATTTTCCAAATCACAGGTGAAGGTGTGTTCTTTGCTAAATCTGCATTTTGTTCTCACACATTTCCCTGTTTAAAGCTGATATTTCTCATGTTTATGGGTTATTTTTAATCTAATTAATTCAAATCAATTCATCTGTCAAATCAAAATGACAAACTCTCGTATATATCAGCACTTAAATGTACATATGCATGCCCAACTCCTGAAGTTGTAGTAGTTGCCTTTATTATTAATACTGGTACTGTCAAACAATGCTATATGCTCCCATTAGTTTGTGGAGACATGCACATGTACAGTACATGAGGAATTTCTCACTAAATACTAATGTACATCAGCATTATATAAGCAATTCATGAACCTCAGGTAATGAATCTTGTGAAGAAATCAAGCTCTAAACTTCTGTCATATAATCATTTTACAATATTATATTATTAAATTTTACAATAAAAATTCACTTCCCTATTGTAGAAGCTAAAAACTGGGCATAATTGTGTAACTTAAAGTAGTGGTTTGTCATTGTGTTCAACTGCACCGAGTTTATATATACAATTGCGGGAAACACATTTTTTCAGAGAAGCCTCACGAAAGTATCGGGTTCAATGTCAGACACGAACAAACTGTACGTCCCCCAACTATATCAGTCTATAATAGTAGAGGTCAATAAAAATCAAAAACAGGTTTAGAGCAGGAATGTCACAAAGTGTGGCAGTTTGTTGTTATTTTTGTTTCAGCCATTGGTTACACAGGGTATTAATTTACTGGTGTATTTAAGGCTTTATTTACTGTTCGGTGGTATGAAGAGAGCCCACAAACGAGGCAAACTTGGCTCTATTTAAATCCTCGCCGTTAACAGTAGATCAGAAAAAAAAACTCATAATTAAAAACTTCCACATTGACAGGAATTATAGACCACGACAGTATTTTTGAATACATGTACACCCAAGATATTCCTCTCAGTATAAATGGAACATTGACAGCTAGCACATACTTAGACCAAACACAATGAATTCTTTTGATATTGATACCAAAACTGTAACTCACAAGGTATTCACAACACTGTAGTGACCTTTCTGCCCTTCTATTCAGATATATAGTTACTTTTGATTCTCTTTCGTTTTGTCAACTTTTGCACAAACTGGTCGAAAATCTTTTAAATGTAAGCTATTAAAATATGCAAGGTTTTATTTTCCATGTTAATAAAATTACCATATATTATTGATGATACCATAAAATATTATCTTTTTTTTTTCTCACCCAATTCTCTTTGTAGTTAATTGTTAATGTGAGAGAGAGTGAGAAAGGGAGCGAGATATTTTGTTAATGTTTTGTGTTTGTGTGTGTGTGTGTGTGTGTGTGAGAGAGAGAGAGAGAGAGAGAGAGAGAGAGAGAGAGAGAGAGAGAGAGAGAGAGAGAAAGTGCATGCCATGTGTTTTATGGTAGGGTGGGGGAGTATATAAATAGCCAATTGATTAATTCTTTCACCAATAAAACTTACACTTACTGACCCTCATGTATGAAACTACAAATATATAATTACTTTAAAAGTTAACATCTGTCAAATGTAGGTAAATCAGGTGTTTATTGTAATAAGATGAATGCATAATCTGGCAGTGATCTCTGGGGATATGAATGAAAGGAAAGAGCCTAATCTGTCAGAAAAATAAAATCCAAGTTTGACGACTTTTGATCTTACACAATGAAAAGTCCATTAAATTGTTAGACAAGCCCATTAAAGTACTAAAATCCATTCACAACAATCAATCATACTTTACTTATAGCAATTCGTTTCTCATTTCATACAGTGCTTCTAATTAACTTTCACTATACTGTTTAATATTGATCATTTAGTCCTCATTAGCAAGTTAAACATTCTGGCTTTATGTACATGTATGGATCCCATATTTTAGTTTTATATTCTCAATTTTTTTATTGCTTTAGATTTATCTGTCGATGAAACAATAGATTCAGATTCAGTTTCGCAAAAAGAATACACTGTCAGGTTAAAATTTTCAATCAATTACCAAATTAAACCTTTTAAATTAAAAAAATATAACATTCCAAGTTTGTAACAAGTAATATGGCTGTATACAACTGAGATTGAAAAAAGTTTGCGAGTACCTTAATAATTATATTAAACAAGCTAGACCTGTTTATTTTCATACAATACTTGTAGCTTCCTTTTTAGCTCACCTGAGCTGAAAGCTCAAGTGAGCTTTTCTGATCACCCGTTGTCCGTCGTCCGTCTGTCCGTCTGTCCGTCTGTCCGTCCGTCTGTAAACTTTTTACATTTTGAACTTCTTCTCTAAAACCACTTGGCCAAATTCAACCAAATTTAACAAAAAGTATCCTTATAAGAAGGTGAATATAAATTGCAGAAATGAAAGGCTAATCTTTATTCAAAACGGAGAAAACCTCGAAACTGTAAAAAAAGGGGGGTGCATTTTTAAAAATCTTCTTCTCAAGAACTACTGAATCAAATTTAACATAATTTAGCAAAAATAATCCTTATGGAAAGGAAAATATAAATTGCAAAAATTATGATCTAATTCAGTTTCAAATTTGAGTAATTTACGTAACTAATATTAAAGAAATAATAGCTGTCAATCAGTTTATAACTTCGGGTTCGGTATTCCATACCTCGAAAACGAAAGTTCTTTTGTTTGCAGCAGCCATTTTAAACGCATGACACACGGGTTGACAAAGATGAATTTGCTGGTTGTGCAACACTTTACGTGCGAAGAGAATATTTGAAACATGCAACATAGATTTGTGCCGATTTTGTGAAGTAAATTTAGGTTAAATATTTCAATGCGTTGACATTTGCACTTGCAACATATTATAAAATACTATACATTTTCTTGGTAATTCGGTACGATCTCTACGGAATGGTTAATTAATGCACCGTGTTTTGTTAAGATGCTAAGCATTTTCAGTATAAACGGAGATTGTTTTCGCTGCTAGAAATATATAGGTATATATGTGATGAAAAATAAATTGTGATCTTTCTTTGTTTTAGTGCACGTTTCTTCTGTTTTAATTATTGTTTACAATTTTCTATTTACTTTCCATATTCGAGTGTCAAGCTTCGAATTATAAGCAAGATACAGAGCTTTAATTGCTCACAGTTTTCTGTTTGCACACAGAGCTGAGGCCTTGCTTTTGTTCTCTTACATTTTAAATGCTGAATAGGAAATATCAAGTTTAAAAATCTAAAGTTGAATGTAATAAACTCATTTGAACAAAAAAATTGACTAAAACCTAGCAGAATTGCGAGCTCTATACATGTATCTTGCTTATAATTTTATGATTGACGCTGAAATTTTGATTGATCACTAGAAATTTCTATCTAAACGTATGAAATACGTATGAAAGTATGAAATACTTGTACAAAAAATTGAAAGAAGATATACTGTAACTACTTTCTTAATACGATGTATTATATGAAATCTACACCAACCTTGATGGTTTTCAGACACAAATATAAACGATTGCTTTAAAACATTTTCCATAGTTATGACGGGATAAACGTATTATCACTTTTAAGAAAATATTACAGCGGAAAATCATATTGGTTTGTAGTTTTGAATAAAGATGAAAATAATGGGTGGGCCGTGGTAAAAAAGAGTGATATGCCTGTCAATACATTGCAGTGGTGTCTGAAGCAAATTGAAAATGGATGGGGGAGGCTAGACTTTATCAGAAATCTTGAAAAGCATTTAAAAAAAAAGAAATGATTTTGAGTATGGCTATGTCTAACTTTGCAAAAAAAGTGGGGGGGGGGGGGCTAGCCCCCACCCACCCTGTTCCGACGCCTGTGCATTGATTATAATAGCTCTTTCACATTTCACGGGACACCATTTTTCATTCGAGTGTATTCATCGATCAAGTGAGTAAGGTTATAAAACATCACACGAATTCACGCCAGGTAAACAACACTCGTTTATAATGCGGAAGACCAATTTTTAAATTTTTTTTTTTAATTTGAGCGCATTGAGGTATGCAATATTCTTCTTTCACATGTAAGATTTTTTTTAATAAAATACAATAACTAGTAAGAAGTTGGAAGAAGCAACTGTACCTATATGCTCTCGTATATTTTGATCGCTTTATAAAGTGTGGGGAGGAGGGGGCAGAACTGAAAAGAAAGGTACTTGGAAGTTAACAGTGTACCCTTACCAAACATTTATTTTTATATCTTGCATAAGATCTTGTTTTTGGTAAAAATGGTATTTCATAAAGGTACAATGTCAAAGATTAAGTGTACGCAAAAATAAGTGTAAAATTTGGATACTTTACGGCATTCTTTTTTGTTATTCTACCGAGGGGCCATATGGCACAATATCCTTTGAACACCCATATAAATCCATTGTTGCTCAGGTGAGCGATGTGGCCCCATGGGCCTCTTGTTTAAGTTACTGATGTAATGATTCAGAAACATAGTAAATGTTTCTGAATCATTAAATACATGTGCTGTAATGCAAAGATTGCCTTCACATCGTGTCATCAATATTTTTACCAAGTATTTGCTTTTGAGCTTCTTGTTTACAACAGTGCTTGAATTCAAGATTCCCCTTGATCATTTAGTTGTGGACCTAACATTTAGAGGGCAGGGCAAATGACAGAGGTTCCATGGAAAACAATGCACATTAAAAAAAATCTACGCCTTTGAATTCAAGTGTAAAAGTAGAATTAAGATTCACTTGATAAAATTAAAGTTTGAAAATTTGATAGTTTCAAAATTTGTATAAACACCTTTCATGTATTATCACTAAAACTATGGAAGAGTTCTGAATAGACTATCTCCCTATTGTCCTATGGTGTTGTTGATTACAATTTATTAAAGTTCAAGAGTCAGTTTATAAATGTTTTTTACTTTGACTTTAATAATAAAGGGACTTGGACACGATTTGAGCTCAATTTTTTCAAAATTTATTTTTTCATTTTTAATGTCTAGAATGGTCAATATGGATGTTTTAAATGCTCTGTCAAAATTTGAAAGAAAAATATTGAGTTACAAGCGAGTTACAAAGGTTAAAATTCTTTGTTTTGTAAACAAAGCTCGAGTCCTGTTATTGTTTACATTTCTCTTGAATTGGTAAAAGTTTCAATCTAATGTTGAATTTTGTTGTTGATAAACTTATTTATGAACACATTTAATAAGTTTATATTGTTTCCACAAGTCATTTTGTCACAGAAATTGTAATTTCTTTACTTTACATTATTTGTGAACAATTATAAGACTCGAGCTTTGTTTACATAACAACGACTTCTTTCCTCTGTATCTCGCTTGTAACACGACTTCTAACATTCAGAGTTTGGTAAATCATTCAAAATACACAAGTAAACTATTTAATACATAAAAATAAAAAATAAAATTTTCATCTGAAATCGTGTCCAGGTCCCTTTAAAACTATACTTCATAATCTTTTCTCTTGTACAACTTTAATTAAAGAACTGCGGACATACAAGCTAGGGTGTGAAAATTGGGCAGATTGGTAAATATTGGAAAAGTCATTATTCATTAAAAATTAATATAATTTTGTTATCACACTATTTCATGCATAACACAAGAAGATGTAAAAGAGTACTTTGGGTATACATGCAACTTATACAGTCATAACCTTCTATATTGTAGGTAACTTAAAACCATGTACCTTCTGAGAATATGGTACCTTTTTTTTTCTTTTCTTTTTTTTTTGGGGGGGGGGGGTGAAGGAGGAGGAAATGACTTTGGAAATTGGATGCATATTGATAACTTTGATCTTTAATTTTTTCATAAGAGGATTAAGGAGTGCAATAAAATTTAAATTTAAAAAAAAAATATTTTTTGTTTCAAAATATGCATTAAGTTTTTACATCATATTTATATATGCTTACATATAATTATATGATGTGTGATGTATTAATTAATTACAATTGAATAAAGTTTTTTATTACACTGGAAGTTCTGGAATTTATTAATTCAAACTGTCTGAATTTTTTGTTATAGTTAGGCACTGTCACACCTTATTAAGAAAAGAGAGTGATGATTCATAATTGTTAGTGCCAGACAAGATACAGATTCTGACATAAAAATCTTATATATCTATAAGCATGAAAATATTCTTTCATGTAAATGTAATGTGACTGTTATATTAGAAATAAATCCATTCAGAAGTATTCAATGATTTCGTTTAGTTGCCAAGTTTCCATGTATAATAGAATAATGGGATATTGTTTGTTTGTTTGAGCCTCTGTCATAAACACATAAAATATTCATAACGCTTATCGATTTATCTTTAGATATGAACTTCATAAAGAGCTACATCATCATTTTTTTTAACTCACAACAAAATAATTCAAAATTTACTTGTCAACAAAATATTCTTTTTTTTCTCTTGAAGACGATGGCGTATTCTCCCCCGGAAGCGCACCTGCATGCTCTGTATGTTGCATGTGAACGCGGGGAACACATGTGCGCTATGTTTACATTTACTGACCAACATATTGGTGCTACGGGGTCACGACTCGTTTCATGAATGACATACTTATAAAAGAATTAACAACTCGAAATAAAAAGTTGTACATCTTAAACAGATGCAGTAAAATATTCCCTTACCTTCCGATATTCTGTGATGTTCTTTTTCACATCTGATAATGCGGTTGAATTTAGCATGCATGCAACAGAAGACTTTTTTGCCGGGGCGAATCACTATCGTAAATAAAAACATATTCATACGCCCGAACATCTGTCGGACGGAAGCTAGTTACCTACTGTCTGACTAAACGATAAATTTACATGTGCGTTTCCTTAGACTTTATGTTAGGTTTCTTCTCTCGTAATTTACAAACCAAACGACTCATTATTCACGTTTTAATTGAATTCTGAATCCATCTTTTCGCGCAAAGTCACTTTGTTATTTAAAGTAGCAACTCGGTTCGATCTAAGTGACGTCACAGCACCTGCTGGGTAAACATTGAAAAAAAAAACAAACAATGGCAGACGGATGGTTTGGTGTTTTATACTGCTTTTTTCAAATTTAAAGTTCTCCATGCAGACTTTGAATGTCTCCAAAATATAAAATTGCTTGAAACTTTGAATTTGGGAAATTTATTGTGGGCCCATATATTTCGACGGCCTAACGTTACTTTACAAATTAGATAGGCCTATATGAGCAAAAGTCTAAAAATGAATGAAACAGAACAAAGACAACGTAACACGCTAGATAATTTGCAAGCAATATTAAGTTAAATAAATGACAATTGCTAAAATGATGTTGGATAAATATAACAATACATACATATAATAAATATATATGTATGATTATTTGGAGAGAACCCGGATATTTAAAATCCGTCGACCTTTTCTAATTTAGTTTACTTTCATTTTCACTTTCCTCAATCGAAGAAATGAAAGTAGACACATTTTTTGTTGACATGTTTCATGTTTGAGAATGAAGCTGGGGTATGTAACATATAATGCACATAATAAGGGAACTTATATACTATTGATTAGTCATCGGCTAAAAATTTTGCATTAAATTTGATATGGAATCAAATTGTAACCCTGGTAGCATGCATAAACAAATTATTTTTATTGCATTGTTCATTACTTAGATTTGGTACTGTACGTACTTGCATAAGATCAATTTTTGCTAAAATCCATTATTTCTCCCCATTGCAATGATACATCACAATATTTAACACAACAAACGTTTAATAGTCAGCCCGCGGGCTGACTAATTAAGTTAGGATGAAACTTCAATTGCGCTTGCGTAAATTGGAATTCTGGGAAAGAATTAGACAATTCGTGTTAGAGAAATTCGAAGAAGTTATGAAACTGGTCAGTTTCTAGGTCAAACTGCGCATCGATTTATTGGAAGACGTCTGCAGCCACAATCCGGAGTTCCCGTATATCTTCCCGACTCTCTTAATGAGGTTGGAAAGTAAATATATTGGTAGTGGTTTGCGACGAGACCACTATGTTTGCAAAGTAACAACTTTAAGTATTGATTGTGCAGTCATACATTGTTGTACACCGCTACACGCTTATCTCCTCTCCTACATGTGCTTTGTACAGCCATAAAAATAAGGGTGCAAACTAAATGTGCCACCGCATATCTACATGTATTATTGTTCTGGAAATTATTAGCTTGTGTTTTAATAGATTGCGTATTCACTTTTGACCTTAAATGAAAATTCCGCTGGCTGACTTTCTTAGCTTTTTAAAAAGCTAACCTTGTATTAGCTACAGTATGTTCAACTGTTCATTGAGCAATTTTTAGCTCACCCAGAGAAAGTTGGGGGTAGTTTATGCTATATAACCTGGGCATTGGTATCAGTCTGATTAAAGTTTTTGGAGAAGGTATCATTTAAACAATAAAATGCTTTCTTTGGTGATTCATGCGGGATATGAAGGTGGCAACATTGCAGAAAAAAAACATAACCTGCGTTAGTGTGTTATGTAAATTTTTTCTGCAATAATTGTAAAAAGTAAGTTAAATTCACTAAACTACTGTTAAAGTACCTCAGTACGTTAGCTAAAAGAAACATCCAAATCTGAAAAGAATTTGAGTCTAACATCATCGTGATTATTTTGTGCACTCCATGATTTTTCTTAGGTCGCTGTAGGTTTCGTCCAATCAATAAATGGGGCGTGTACATTTCAGTCCTGTCAGTTTCAGTCGCTGTAGGTTTCGACCAATCGCTAAACAGGGCGTGTAGATTTCAGTCTGGCTGTTTCTATAGAGCTATGAATTAAAACTATAAGTTTTCGTAAGAAACAAAGGAAATCATACTCGGTAGATGTAAATATATCTTAGTTAAAACAGGTCCTAACTGCACCAAGCTTGTTTTGATGGTCATTTGGGTCAGGGATGGGACTTAAAAAATTGGGATGCTTAATCTGACCAATAATTTTAAAAGCCTGAAAAGATTCAAGTTTTAGAAGAGGATAAAATTTTTGGAGCAAATGAATTGCAATGTTTCATGTTGAAACCAAACAAGCCTTGAAAAAAAATGTTTGTTTCATAGAAAATCTAGGTACCTAAAGTCATCATAGATTAAAAGCCAAACATACTATAGGCCAGTTAGTGGTAACCAGGTCAGTGCTTTAAGCTGGGGTTAAATTTCTGCAAATGGTTCAATGTTGTAAGATCTACCTCTGAATATTTTAAGATTTCTATATTTTTGCAAACCAATATATAATCTATTTCATCAGATGTTGGTTCTCCTCACAAGACAAAATTTATGTGAGCCACTCATCAATATAAATTTATTTTATTATGGTTAACATGTTGTTTGATCTTCTGTTACAGGTGAAGAAGTCCATTAATCTCTAGAACCTGACCATGAGTGAGGACATGGAAGAAAAGAAGAGACTTGCAACTTTTGTCAAATCTGTTCATAAGGATCTCAGGAAGAAGTTCAAAAATGGTAAATTAAAATCTGAATGAACTTCAAAGTATTTCACCAAAAATTACTTATACATGTACGAATGTAAGTTATCATGCAATGATGACATATTTTGAGGCTGGGGCCATTCAGGCATTGAACTGGTAGGTAGCTTAATATTTTCAAGCAATAACAAAGTACAGATCAATATTCAAGCACTTATTTAGAGTGCCTCCTGGCAATTGAAAAGTTGAAACATGCACCTACTTTAATGGAAGACATAGAAAACTGTGTACTGATATGAGAGAGAGAGAGAGAGAGAGAGAGAGAGAGAGAGAGGGGGGGGGCATGTTTCTAAAGCAATATTTACCTGCAAAAACATCTTTTTTTTTTACATGATTTTCAATAGACATGTACATTCAACTCTTTCTGTGAGAGAAGTAGCTGTAAAATCTCTAAATGTACTCAAAAACACTGATATTTACTGGCCTTGGAATTTCCAGGTACTTGTACATGTACGAACAGAAATGAACAGAAATTTTTTTTTTTTACAAATAAAATGTTGAATCAAGCTGTTTTTTTTTTTTTGGTTAAAAATATCAATGTCAAGTGATTTTTTTATCGCTTTGCAATTTGCCAAAATGTTGTTTTAACATTTATATTAAAAAAAAAATATATCATTTTTAGATTAAAAAGAAAAATTTAAACTAGAGCAAAGCTTGTTGCAATGAGTGTGTCTTCCATTTATGTCAAGACTTCCAATAGGATACAGAAATCTAAATTGAGTGACTAGTATTTGAAAATAAAACTCAATTTTCAGGAAACTGAATATTTACTGGTATGACTTAACAAAAATTTGAATTATTCCTTATAAAACTTAACAAATCAACTGTTACAGTATAATCATATGAATGAATTTTCTTAACCAGAATCACGAAATCAAATTTTCAGAAAAAAATGATTATTAAACCCATTATGTTTGCAATGCATAGTACAATTTTAAAACGGATTTCAGTTTCATATTTAGCTTTGTTAACTCTATTAATGCATAAAATGAATTTAATTTGATTAAATATAATGGAATTTAAAAAATCACATCGGGTTTCGATGGTAAGTGGCAGATTACAATTTTTAGTTAAATGCTCTAAGAATATGGACAAATTTATAATCACAGAAATTTCAAGTCTCTTTGATTAACCGTTTTAGAGAAAAGCCCTGGACAAAAAACGAAGTGACGTTATCTTTCAACTTTTAAAAATGTTGAGAATTTCATGAAAATTGGCTGAATAGTTTTTGAGGTGTAAAGTTCAAAGGTGTCAGAATAAAAAAGGACGGTATTAATAAAAAGAAACCAAAGAAAAAAAAAAGAGGACGTGAACTATGTAGGTAAAAAACTTAGGTAAATTCATGCAAGTAAGACAGTACAGATATAGTACTGTAGATACATGTATATTCATACAAAACTTTATGTGTGTGACTTTTTAGCTCACCAAAGGCTCAAGTGAGCTATTTTGACAACTTAATAATTTGTCTGTTGTCATCGATATATCATCATCATTGTAGTTGTAAATTTTTCACATTTTCATCTCCTTCTCTAGAACCATTGGAACAATTTCAACCAAACTTGGCACAAAGCATTCTTGAGTAAATGGAATTCAAGTTTATTCAAATGAAGAGCCACCCACTCTTTCAAGGGGAGATAGATTAGAATTATTGAAACTGTCATTATTTTTGAAAAATCTTATTCTTAAAAGCCATTTGGCAAGAAAGGCTGAAACTTGGGTGGACTCATCCTCAGATAGTGTCGACCCAAGTTTGTGAAATCCATGATCTCTAGGGGTAGGGTGGGGCCACAATTGGGGGTTGAATTTTTACATAGGAATAAATAGAGAAAAATCTTTAAAATCTTTTCATAAACTGAAACAACAAAAGGAGCTCAATGTATGATTATGAAAGATATAATAATAAATAAACTGTACATATGTCAAATAAGTGAAGATTTTGCAGTTTTGGGATAAAAAATAAATATATAAAAAATTCAATTCAGTAAGTAACAACAAAAGCCCCTGCGGGATTCGAACTTGGGATGTACGGATCACAAGGTCGACACTTTATCCACTCGTCTATGGAGTAAGTTGCATGTTGCCGTCGATAAAATCATTTTAATAAAACGAAATGTGTCGTTTCGATCAGAGTTCAGCCATTTTGTGATGCTGTGTTATTCCACCTTAAAGACATTTTTAAGCTATACTGTTTACTGGTGTTGATTATGTTGTTCGTGATTAATGCACCAATCATTTTAACTTCATAGCAATTTATATGGAACACTCATCTTAACTGATTTTATTTACAATAGCTTTTAAAAGGTGACAATTTTTTTGTTTTTTGCGATCATTGCAAAAAAAAATTAACATAACCCACTAACTGGGGTATGTATTTTTTCTGCAATGTCGCTACCTTCAAACCCATATGAATCACCAAAGAAAGCATTTTATTGTTTAAATGAATGTGTGTGGAGGTAATATTTTCTCAATATTTACAGTTTTTTCAAATTATTTATTCTTTTTTATTCAGTTTGACCTTTTTGATCTCCCCTTAAATTCATCTACTCTCATCAGAATTTGGAGAGGTCAGTACTAGTCCTCTGTAAATATAAGAAAATCTGTAGGTCTCCTCAGTCAGCTGTTGTTTTATTGGAATTTTGGAGCTAACCTTTAATATGTCCAGGTAACTCGGTAGATTTGATGACCTTTGTAAAAACAATGATATTTTAAATCTTTTCTCAGCTGGAGAGACATTTTATTGTGCCATACCACAGTTGTATTTTATTCGGCCTAAATTCTTTTAATTTTGGTGAACTAAATGTTTGTTTGTTTTGCATCCCCAAGAAGATTTGGTAAATATGTCTTGTTATTATTCAAGTAATAATTAGGAACAATTATGTTCAACTTGTAGGATAGGATGTGGGCGAAAAAAGTTCAGACAAATTAACACCTGTTTTATATGTCAGATCCAATATCCTTATTCAGTATCAGTAGTCAGTACCGGAAAATGTTCACTCTCGTTTTACTTTTTGCCCCTTTCGCCTCGTTGTCAGTGGGCGAATTCAAGACTGAGCGAATTATAATTCAAAACAATTTTCAAATAAGTGTTAATTAGAAAGAGGGTCTATTTTTTACTGTGTCTGGGCGAATTCAAGATGGGGAGAATCCGTTTGAAAGTGTAGAGGGGCGAAAAAACACAGGGCGAAAATAACCCTGTATACAGTGAGTAAGATATTGGGAGTGGACATTGTAAGTTCATTAGCTGAATCCTACAAATTATTCCCTGTTTTAAACAAAAAATCCATTGTGTCATGTGGTTTGATATTGATAGGAGAAGTGTCATGATTCTTTTATATTTGTTTTTATATATTTTATTTGTAAAATCCATGTCACCAAAGATAAGATACTGCTTATACATGTATTTTCACAGACTTTTCAGTCCATCTACTTCACATCTTACCAGACCTATAATTTATTACCATCAAACCTTGCTAACTCATACAACCACTTTTGCTCAACTAGCTCTTACCCAGGGAACAACTGGAAAGGTTTCTGACATCCTAGAATTTATATTAAATTTATAGAATGTGAAATGTTTAGCCTTTTGCTGGTATATCGATAACAAACTTCAATATGGGATCTGGAATAACTGCAATTATTTTGCAGCTCGATCTAACATTAGTCCATAACTTACTGTGGAATCATCGTTGTTCATTGGGGACCAATGTATGTGGCTTTCGTGTGTAACCCTTGCCAACGAATTTACATCCCCATGAACCTATACATAATCATTTGTTTAATTTTTGATAAAATTATCCTGATTACACTACCAACGAAAATAGTCCCTACGAACCAGGAAAATTTTGGCTACCCACGAACATTGACCCCCCTTAAAAAAATGATTCCACAGTAGGTCCAGTGTTGCTATAAGCTGTCCTGATTAAGAACCCATCTCTATTCTTCTGTTTGGAGCATAAAGCATCATAGTTTTATATAGAACCCATTTATAGCTTGCAAAAATGAATGGTGAAAATATTGAGGTACATTATTGAAGGAAAGCAGTAGAAGCTCACTGACATATTGAAAGTTAGGTATAGGGGAAACACCAGGGTTGATAAAATGATGCGATTTCAGAGGTATGTTTTGAAAATTTTTAATTGTTTGCATGTCTTTAAAAGTAGATTGCTTAAGAGATCAAGAACTGAGTATAAAAATCAAAGTACTGAAGATACTTAAATGAACCTACACTGCAACATGCATGTGCTGCTAGTATTAAAATTGATTTTGTTAATAATGTTTGGTATGACATCAGCGGTAATCGAGCGAACAAAGATTTAATAATAAATCTCAGATTAATTGAAATGCACTTACGGTAGAATGATTTATTTTGGTTTGAACTACATGTATTAGCAATACAAAAGTAAGTAATTCTTTTCATTCTGTTTTTTAAAATTTTGAAATTTAAATTAATTCAACTTTCAAAAAGATGACATCATAACACGGACTAGATCACTGTTTTATGTACCAACTAAGACTTCAATCAGCTATGTGGTGGTCTTTTATAAGGTGTATATTAAATGAAGACATTTCAAAAGTACCAAATAGATGACCTTAAAACCCAGTGGTTAAGAAGAACTTTCACATATCAATGTTGTAACAAATTATTCAAATGATTCAATTCTCTTTACATGTCTCCCTGGAGAAAGATTCTCTGTAAATTGAAACAAAGACTCAATTTTAAAAGAAAGTGCTGAGATGAAGATCCCAATGAACTGTGATCTTCAAAATCTTTTTTAAGGTGTCATTTTTATCTTACAATCATTTAAAATTAAGTGATTTGATAAAATAAAAAATATAACATATCCATATTAAAGGGGAGAGAGATGCTAAGGATATTTGGAAGGAGCACTGTCAGAATACAGGAAAGCTGCAGGACTATGCAGAGGCCATGAACAAGTTGGCTACAGTTCACTGGGGTAACCAGCAGCAAGAGAGAGTGCAGTGGTGTAGAAAGACTCTGCTGGAGTACTTCAGGGGAGGGATGAAGAAATGCATTGAGAAAGACCAAAGAAGACTCCAAAGGTAAGCTTTATCTTTTTTTTGGTAAATTCAAAGAAATTACATGGAAACAAAATGGATACAGAGAGTATCTGTCATCTCCATTGTTGTTGATACAGCAAAATAGAATCAAAGACACAAACACTCACCCAATATTCTCCCTCCAGTATTGATGCGTTGTTTATACCAATCAAATGTTCCCAGTATTAGGCCATTGTTTTTATGCTATCCAGTATAGAAGCATTGTTAATACATGTACTCCCCTAATGTTGATCATATTATAAAGCATTGTTGATGATCACTCAATGTTGTCCAGTTTATACTCACCTTATTTGTCCAATAGTGAAGCATATCTATACTTGCCTAATGTTGTCCCGTATTGAAGCATTGTTTATACTCACCTTATTTGTCCAATAGTGAAGCATATCTATACTTGCCTAATGTTGTCCCGTATTGAAGCATTGTTTATACTCACCTTATTTGTCCAATAGTGAAGCATATCTATACTTGCCTAATGTTGTCCCATATTGAAGCATTGTTTATACTCACCTTATTTGTCAAATAGTGAAGCATTTATGATACTCTTCTAATGTTGTTCAGCACTGATGAAGCATTGTTTATACTCACTTAATGTTGCCTAGTGTTGAAGCATTCTTAATACTCACCTAATGTTCTCCCATATTGAGGCATTGTTAATACATGTATTCATCTAATATGTTTATATAGAAGCATTATTAATAATCACCTTATGTTGTCCAGTATTGAAGCAATCTTAAAAAACATGCTGTATTGTAAACTTAACTTTTTCCCTATCTTTATTACTTCTTCTGTACATATGTGATCCTTGACTGTTATTTTGTGTACATTTGTGTATACCTATATTGAATCTCAAATACCAGTGAACTGGTCTTGAGAGAATAAAGAATTGAAATTGAAGCATTGTTAATACACACCTAATTTGTCAAATAGGGAAGCATTGCTAATAATCACATTATGTTGTCAAGTACTGAAGCATTGCTAATACTCACCTAATGTTGTCTAGTATTGAAGCATTGTTAATACTCACCTAAGTTGACCAATAGTGATTAGTGAGCATTGTTAATACTTACATTATGTTGTCCAGCATTGAAGCATTGTTTATACTCACCTCATTTGTCCAATAGTGAGCATTGTTAATACTCACATTATATTGTCAAGTATTGAAGCATTGTTTATACTTACCATTTGTTTCCAGTATTGTGGCCTTGTAAATACTCACCTGATGTTATCCAGTATTAAAGCATTGTTTATACTCACCTCAAGTTGTCAAGTTTTGAAGCATTGTTAACATGCACCTAATGTTTCAGGTATTGAGGCATTGTTAATACTAACCTAATGTTATCCAGGACTGAAGCATTGCTGATACTCACCTTATGATGTCTACTGCACTTGCACTGATGTGGACACTGCTACTTGCTCATTTATTTCTCTAATTTTAAATTAGTAAATAGTATTTAAGCATTATTAGTACTCATCGTATGTTGTCCACTATTGAAACATTTTTCAGTAGGCGGGTTGGTCAGCAAATTACCCATCAAATATACTTCAAACTGTTAGATACGATTGATTAAGCTGTAAAGTACTATTTAGGAAAGAAAAATCTCATAAATTTAAACTTTTGAATTTTAGTATTTTCCTTTATCTTTATAAGGAGCTCTAGATCTTCTTCTAAAAGAGATCAAAGCAGTCACGACCATCAAGCCCTCCTAATGTTCACCTGATTTTGTCCAGTATTTTTAATACTCACCTTATGTTATCATATACTGGTAATTGCTTAATTTATACTTATGTATAAGAACTGATGTTATATCCACGCTATGTATTGTAATTGTTTCATTTTCGGTAGGGTATGCCATTAATTAAATCATTTTGTGTATTTAATGCATACCCTGCCATTTGTTTTGGTTAGCATTATATAAATAGTGCCTGTTTGGGAGGGTAACAGTTGAAATCGACACCCCGAGAAAACCATTGTCAACCGACGCGAAGCGGAGGTTGACAATCGTTTTCGAGGGGTGTCGATTTCAACTGTTACCCTCCCAAACAGGCACTATTTATTTTATTATACTGAATATCTTAATTTTAGAGAAAATTTTACTGCTTTTATATAGAAATGACGTGAATTTTACGGCGAACCGTACGCGCATAATTTACGCGCATGTAACAATTCGTTGTGTTACCCATTTGCGGTTCCGCTGAGGGTAATAGAACGGATTATCAACTGCGTCTAAACCAATCAGATTTCAGTACTTAACATGAAAGTATAATAATGTCAATTATTATATAAGAGCATAGGACCTGGTATGTAAGCTTGCTCAGTCACTTTTATTTATTATTTATTAAATAATCTATTAGGTCTTTTTGGTATCTGAAGAAGTTTATTGACTTTGATTTGCATGACATTCTTACAAGTATTTATTTAATAAACTACAAAAATGGCTGACATGGATAGGATGATTACTTTTTTGCTCACCTGAGCTGAAAGCTCAAGTGAGCTTTTCTGATCACATTTTGTCTGTCGTCCGTCTGTCTGTCTGTCCGTAAAATTTTCACGTTTTCAACGTCTTCTCCAGAACCACTGGGCCATTTCAACCAAACTTGGCACAAAGCATCCTTAGGAAAAGGGAATTCAAAGTTGTGAAAATTAAGGACCACGCCCTATTTCAAGGGGAGATAATTGGCAATTATTGAAAAATTTTGAGAAATTTTCAAAAATCTTCTTCTCAAGAACCATTTGGCCAGGAAAGCTGAAACTTATGTGGAAGCATCCTCAGATAGTGTAGAATCAAAGTTGTGAAAATCATGACCCACGGGGGAAGGGTGGGGCCACAATGGGGGGTCGAATTTTTACATAGGAATATTAAGTAAATCTTTAAAAATCTTCTTCTCAGAAACTAATCAGCCAGGAAAGCTGAAACTTATGTGGAAGCATCCTCAGCTAGTGTAGAATTAAAGTTGTGAAAATCATGACCCCCGGTGGTAGGATGGGGCCACAATGGGGGGTCGAATTTTTACATAGGAATATATAGAGTAAATCTTTAAAAATCTTCTTCTCAGAAAATAATCAGCTAGGAAAGATGAAACTTATGTGGAAGCATCCTCAGCTAGTGTAGAATCAAAGTTGTGAAAATCATGACCCCCGGGGTAGGGTGGTGCCACAATGGGGGGTCGAATTTTTACATAGAAATATATTGAGTAAATTTTTAAAAATCTTCTTCTCAGAAACTAATCAGCCAGGAAAGCTGAAACTTATGTGGAAGCATTCTCAGTAAGTGCAGATTCAAAGATGTGAAAATCATGACCCCTCGGGGTAGGGTGGGGCCACAATGGGGATCGAATTTTTACATAGGAATATATAGAGTAAATCTTTAAAATCTCTTAAACTAAGTAGCTAGGAAAGGTGAAACTTATGTGGAAGCATCCTCAGGTAAGGACTAGGTAAATTCAAGTTTGTTCAAATCATGATCCCCGGGGGTAGGATGGGGTCATTAGGGGAGGTGGGAGGGAGACAAATTTTTGACATAGGAATATATGGAGAAAAATCTTCTACAAAACCATTTGTCTAGAAAATCTGCCTATTTTTGCTCAGGTGAGCGATGTGGCCCATGAGCCTCTTGTTTTTATTTATAATTTGTAAGGATTGTCTATGAATTGTACCTTATTTCGAGAAATGTGACGACAACATTATAATTATGTTCGTACAAATCGAATAGTTTTTCATCCTTAAATTATCAGCATCAACGATATGTCTGCTGATTTTGTTCATTTTCCAATACGATTGACTCTTTTAATCTTGAGGTCAATAAATTTCCTTATTTGTGACACCTCATCCTAAGTTGGACAATCTCTTAATAGTCATTGCATTATTATAGAATAAATTGGTAGTTATATGCGGTTTAAGGCAGATACACGTCAAATACAAGATAACGACATCAAAACAATTAAAATTTAATGTATATTATGTTACATAATTATGTTCTGTATGACAATGTGTCGGGTTCTTGCAGATCTAGATCTGATGTGTAACAAACTACTCACACCAACGTATACCGAACGACTTTCTAAGACATTGATTTCTGCAACAATTAAAAGACTTAAAAGATACTCTGTCATTGGATAAGGCGTGTCACGTGATTGCTGTTTCATTAAATGACGAGTCCAAAATATAGACGACAACAGGGGCTCATGAGCAAAAATTTGAACAGTAACATTAAGAAGGCTGTATGGTCAACAAATTACTCGTTATTAGATCTACCTTAAATATTTAGAGATGATTTCTTTAAAAAAAGATATCAACAATGGTTTAGTAAAGAAAGAATCATATATTTTGGCTTTGAACTTTGAATATATAAAGATCTTTTTTTCTCCCAAATCAGAGATAGATAAAGTCTTACTCTAAAAATGACCACGACAGCTAGCCCTCATTATATTAATAGTGATTGGGCGTACTCCTTTATGAGATTATTCAAAAAAAGAAGAAAAGAACAGTATTCACTACCAGAGGGATAAATTCTGTTTAGAGCTCCAGTGTTATATGTTGGGGACCTGGGTTGATATTAAGCACCCACTTCCATCACTACCACTGATGTCACCATCACTACCACTGATGTCACCATCACTACCACTGATGCACCATCACTACCACTGATGTCACCATCACTACCACTGATGCACCATCACTCACAATGTATAATACAAAGTTTACTGACTCGGTCTGGTATCGCATTTAAGACTCACTATTAACAAATAATAAATAACGCAGCTCAGTGGGGGGATTCAGATTGAGGATAGTTACCTACGATCTCCTGATGTTTTTCCATTTGAAATTTTGCTTGTTAACAGTTTATTTATTCCTGGGTGATTATATGTTTAAATATGTATATTTAGGCGTTTCAAAGGTTTGGTAGTCAGGATAGTTTAATTGTTTCTGGGTGATAAACAAAGTAATTTTATTAATATTGTGATCACAATTTGATATGCCCTAGTTCTAGTTTAAAGACAATGTTGGATTACATTACAGTTATGGCAATGTCCTCCTTAAGCGATATCTATTGTGAATAAGAGAAACCGTTCCTAAATAGCTATTTTAGGAGGAGGTAAGGGGTGGGGGTGTGGGTGGAGGGTCAAAATCTAAAAAACCATTTCATTTCTTACTAGTTCTGTAAATTGACACCCTTGCTACACAGGTTCCAATGTTTATCATCAACAATGATGAAGATGTATTTAAAAGAAGTACACGTACATATATATCAAATTTTGAACCTTGAACTTTTTTGCGCATGTGTAATGATTACTTAGATCACAAGGCTCGATTTTTTTTTTTACCTTACTAGTATGTCATTATATTCTATTGTATTAAAACATTTAAGTGCCCTTCACAGCACGTGACTTATTCTTTAGTCTTTTATCCAAAGTTACCCTTTTTCAGTCATTTTTAAAATCTTCCACATGCTAGAATATCGTACTTTTTAAAAATAAGATTTCCAATTTGTGCCTGGTTTAGAAACCTTTCTGAAGGTGCGGAGGAATCTTTAATCATTATTATTCATTACACGTACATTGTACAAATAATGCTTAAAACGATACAAAAGAGAATGCCAATATCAAAATTCGAAACGCTGTAAATTAAATCAGCAAATTTTTAGCTACATCTGTTGGGGTTCATGCAAGCAAAAACATTTAGCAAAGTCCAAAATTCGTTGTTTCAGTATTTCAGGTAGCACAGCAAAAGTTTGGTTTTCAGCGGAACATTATATAAATAGTGCTCGTAATACTGAATGTCTTTATTACTTTACTGCTTTTATATAGGAATGACGTAAATTCTATGGCGAACCGTACGTGCATAATTTACGCGCATGTAACAATTCGTTGTGTTACCCGTTGCCAAGTGTGTTGCTAACGCTGAGGGTAGTAGAACGGATTATCAACTGCGTCTAAACCGATCAGATTTCAGTATTTAACATGAAAGTATAATAAATTAGATGATACCATGATATACTGTTCTATTTTTAATACATCTTCGCTAGCCAAGGGTTTCTGATCCGCAACGCTCCTCACCAACTCTCTGTTCGTGAGGAGCGGTGAGGATCCGAAACTCTTGGCTAGCGAAGATGTTTTTAATATAATTTTGCAAGTTTAGCCGTTTTAGTATATACAAGTACATCTATATTACATGCAAGTCGATTCCTAATAGAACATGTCCATGACGACAAGTAACTTCATGTATGGACCTAACTTCTTGCATTACAAACTGACTGGAAATCAGAGAAACAAAACAAAATCAGAATTGACAAATGTTCATTTGAGATGAGTTTAAGATGTTTCCTTTCTGATATTTTCGAAGGCTGAATAAGCAGACCGAGGTAGCAGACGACTCGTCCAACATCACTACACACCAGCATCAGCTGAAGCAGGCTGTCAGTGACAGGTATCTGGACATGTAAGTCTCAAAACTAGTTTGAAACGCTTTTAGATTCTTGTATGCCATCGCCCACTGGAACAAGAGCTATGAGGGTCGTTTTATCGAAAATTGCAACATTGTATTATAACCTAGAAAGTTTACGAAGTGGTGTAATACCCTGGTCCGCCGTAGGTGAGAATCTACCGAGGGCCCATTTTTAGACTGTATTGATCTCCTTAAGAAGAAGAGTTCTATATAAAGTTCTATATAAGAAAATGCCCAAATGAAATACATGTAATTTTTCTTTAATAAACGTCAATTTCTAGCTTAACAATCATATTTTAAATTCTCGACTAGATCTGATGGTTAATTTGTTGACCATCCAGCCTCCTTAAGGAATGAAAGGAGTCTAAGTTATCTGTACACGTGCTTCCTGTAATTATGATATTTTGTCGTTGTTTAACGTAAACACGTATAAACAGGTCATAATGACCACAGAATGTTAATAAAATCTTTGTTGAAATACCGTAGGCAGGACCCACCTGGTCTGATATCACGTGGATGTGCACGAGCCCTGGTGAGAATTCTGTAATAGTTAGCGGAAGTGTTAATGTTGTTTTTGATTTTATGTATTTTTAATGAAATCAACAGATTAACAAAGCGACCATGTTTAATAGGCATGCTTAATGGGTTTGTATCCTGAGTCAATGGAATAAAGCACGTACAGCATACATTGTACCCCAAAGAAGCATCTTTTTTTATTGTTTTTCAGGTCTTCATTTCGCTCATTGTTTTTGTCGTTTATCTCAGACTTGTAAATTAACAGGCAATAAGATATCTGATAAAATATATACACTCTACGTCCTATATGATATAGAAATCCGGGGGTTTCGACTTTTTCCTCTCCATTATTGGATTATGAATATCGCATGCGCGGATCTAGGGGGGGGGGGGGGTCGGGGGGTCCCGACCCCCCCTGGAAAATGAAAATTTATTAAATTTACATAGTAAAATTATCGCAAATATGCCTCGGACCCCCCCCCTGGAAAACACAATTACCGTTCGGACCCCCCCCCCCCCTGGAAAAATTTTCTGGATCCGCGCATGTATCGTAAAACGAGATAAGCAGCGTACCATGCGGCCGTACAGTTAACGTAAACGTAAAGTGAAACCTTCTCACTTTGGCATTAATGAAGACTGCAGAGAACTTATAAGGTTTTCTGATTAGAAATTTTAGGATGAAATTATTCTAATCATGACTTAAGTTTCATGATCCAATGCTTTTGTGTCTGTATAGTTAAAGAAGAAGAAAAAAATACCGGTATTTTGAAATGGTAGAATGCCCAGGTTGCCCGCAGAATCGGTTTTTTAAAGTGGGAAATTCAGCTGTCGGACCAATTTGCACAATATTGAAAATGTTTATATTCTCGGTCATTGTTAGAGAATGCTTTCCAGGATAGGAAGGACATCCGAACTAGGATGATTTAATGGAAGTACTGTAACAGTGTTTGTTGTAATATTTTTGAATATAGTTGTACTAGGGCTCCCTATGTCCTTGTCATCCGAAACCTACAGATATAAAACGATTTACACAAAATGGTGTAGGAGTTTTAGCGTTTGTTTTCCATCAGTCTAAGGTTGAGCTATTTGCATCTTCTTTGCTTAATTGACCGAGTAAATATACACTGTCTGGGGGAAAAATGGGTTATTGAACTTAAATGCTTCAATTCAATTCTCGCTGACCTGCAGTTAAATGTAAACGGATGCCTCTCGATCGTTGTCAGTTTGTTTGCTTGATTTCCTAAAGGCACAAACTTGCATGCTTGTGTATCATATAGTGAAAATAATCTGAATTGTTTGATTTTTTTGAAAATTATCAATTTCCGTAAGTTACTAGGGTATCCTTCCAAATAATGGAGCATTATTCGACCTTGGTCCCTTGAGTTTGGACAGGAACCAGTGAAGTTCCTTACCGAACTACTGACATTTTGTCGTCGTCTTTGATTTGATATATTGTATGATATATTTTTCGATAGAAAATGGTTGTATTTGGGTCTCTTGGGACCAAGGAGCAGACACATGCATAATGATGGAAAAGTAATATACATTGTATAAATCTACTCATTAAAATCGTTATAGATTGATAAGCGGATATCTTAGAGATCTAGAAAAAGAAGTGAAAGACATCTTAATCTGTAGTCGTTCACCTAAACCCTATGCATGAGCGTCGCACATGTAGTTAGATTTAAAAAGAATGAATGGCAATGAACAGAAATAGACTTTGCTATCATAAACCCTTACCGTATATGATAGTTGTATTGTTAAAATGCTCACTTAGGATTAAAACCGTATTAAGGTGGCTTTACATCTTGAGATAGGTTTTCAAATCAGCAGAAAATTACTTAGTAATGATAGATAGTATGACGCATGAGAAAAATATAGGTCAAATAGTCGAGCAAATATGCAATTTTGATTAAAAAGAAATATGATTTTCAAAAATTTAGTTCAGTTAATATGAACAAAAGCCACAGGCGGATTCGAACTTATCTGCGATTCATAGGCCAGAAACGTTAACCGCTGAGCTATATATGATGGAACTCAACCATGCAAAACAATTGATACAAACTATTTAACAAAACCTTTAAGGTGGCTCACTACACCTTGAAATATTTTCTCAAATCAGCAGAAAATTACTTGATTATGATAGATATCATAATGGATAAGAAGTATTTAAGTCAAATAGGCAAAAAAATGTGCAATTTTGGATGAAAAATTACATTTTCGAAAATTTAATTCAGTAAACTTGAACAAAAGCTCCAGGCGGATTCGTACTCATGATCTGCGGTTCAGAAGCCCAATACTTTAACCACTGAGCTACGACGATATACAATCGATTCAAACGATATAAACAGTTTAACAAAACATTTAAATCGCCATCTTGTGACGTAGTGCCTTAAAAAGTATAAGTCTGGGTGTAGTGAGGTACCTTAAATCGCCATCTTGTGATGTAGTGTCTTTAAAAGTATATGTTTTGATGTAGTGATGTACCTTAAGAAGTGCATAAATGTGGATTGGGGTACATGGCCGGCACATGTATTCGGTACGTTTTCCCGAAGAACATTAACATTTTATTGTACATGTACATTCATCTTTATGTTTTAGAAAAAAGGTGTCGCAGTTTCTTTGAAATCTAAGAACGCTGTGTTAAATCCCCCCTCTGAAAGTCATGTCAAGATTAGTCGAGTGGTAACGTAGTTGGAATATTTAATAGAAAGTAACCATGTCCGACATTTTTTATTGGGTTCGAATCCCGAAACAGTTGAATTTTTTTTATACATATTTCTTTTAATAGCACGAAAAGGTAATATATATAGAAAATTTAAGAATGTCGGAATAAAGTTATTTAAACGCTTCTTAATGTAATATTAAGCATGCGTGCTTATTTTTTTTTTTTCAAAATCACTTACTGCGTAAAGTCCCCGTTATAAACTTGAATTATAAGCATTTTCTTCTTAACAATTCTTAACAAAGGATTTTAAAACAATGTACGCATCAATATAAAATGGTGATTTTTTCCTTTAAAAAAAATGAAATAAAAAAGCAAAAATTCATTTTAAAAAAGTATGCATCGGCGATGAAGCAATAGGTAAATGAAAATATGTTCCATCTTTTTATCTGGACTATGCGTTTATCTAGATACTATAGAAACATGGGATGATTAAACAACTCTGACGGTTTTGAAGAGCCAGAATCAGATTAATTCATGTAGCTCCAAAGAATGATACTTTTTAAACACGCTGGACAGTTGAAATCAATTGACACACGTTAACATCAAAATACAGAATATATGGTCATCTTCCTAACTGTATTTGGTGGTTGCCGTGTTCGATAGAAATGCGCGTAAAATGGTTGTGTATCACTGTATTTTGCCTATATACGGAACATACCCGCTGTGTAAATATAGTCTTCTACGTAATGTGTCTATATTTAGATATGACTCTTCAAGGTATACGAATATATTTAAAGGTCCTTTTCACGTTAGAGAGTATTCCCGCTGTTTTCAGCACTCTTTTATTAACGTGATTATTAACATTTAATTCCGATGCGCTTATTTAATTCCGATGCGCTAATTTTATTACAATGCGCTAAAAGATGGTATTGGCCATCCAATATTGTAATTCATATTAAACCAAAATTAAAAAAAATGAGGCAAAATGCGAAATGTTTTACTTGTAAAGAAATGCCAAAAGTAACCAACATTTCATGTTTTAGAAAGAATCAAATGAAACCGAAGATCGGTTGTTTAGGCTTGAATTAATGATTACCAATTGGTACAAACAATTCATTACAATGTTTTTTTTAATGCCTAGCGTCTAGTGGATTGCTAGAGTGTGCAATCTGCCGTAGAACCCTAACTTTCTGAAACGCACCGAGAAACAGGGGCGCAGGAGTTTGCAATGTTTGCTGAATAAACAGACCCATTCAAGATGTTTATGTACAAAATCGGCAAAGAAATTGGTGCGTGGTGATTACTATGGAGACCTAGGATATTTGAGAGAAAAAAAGTATGTTTGGGCCAGCGGGTATAGTGCTCTCACTGAGTGGAGATTACTCGCCGACAGAATCCACCACAGACTGGCTTCGTGGTAATCTCGGGATTTTCAGCAGTCGGAAATGGGTGTCTTTGCAAAAAGACATCCTTTTTACCTGTCGCTCCTGCGTGAGACACTATTAATGTCTCTGGATCGTCTTCCTGTGGCCAGATGGATTTGTATCAGGTGTTCCTTGCATCTATAATAAAACTGCTGCAAAATAGAATAAGCAGTTTTTCTCTCCTCTCATTCTGTAATAACAAGTTGCCGTTGGCTCTGTTTTCTTGCTTCGGTGCTTGCTCTTGCATTTTGTTGTATTTTGCTGTCGTTATGAAATATAAACACGATTATAATTACGTCGCTGGGAGAGGAAGTCTTGATGCAACTTGAGAATATGCCCCGGCCACTCTCCTCTAAGACAGTAACCCAACTGCCACAAAACGTATTAAATTGGACAAATGTCGATCAAGCTATGTAAATTTTTAAGTTTTTAGTCCTGACTACTCGGTTAATGAGATGAACAGTTGTATTATCTGGGTCAGCAAGGCCACTATGGACGACATATGTCGGTATGTCAGACGCAACAGGGAAGGACTCTCAAACATATAGTGGGGATAGTGTCCCTCGCTCTTGTCATCTGGGGTGGATATTTTTACTTAGTTTAAGAAATATTTCTTGTGTAGAAAACTTAAAATTTTTAATTTGATGGCCTGCACAATATCAGTTGATGGACCGTATAGTTGTGTAATCTATAAGGTATAGTTACAACCAAGGTGTAACCTATATGATATATAGTTACACCCGAGGTGTAATACTATATGATATAGTTACCCAAGGTATAATCTATAAGGTATAGTTACACCCAAGATGTTGAAATTTACGAACCGAGCATATTACTTACATGTAGTATTTATTAAAGGAATAAGGAATCATTCTTTAAGTATTAAGAGGTGATAATTTCGGTCGGGGCATGATCAAATCCAATAAAGCCCTTATGATAGATTTGATCACCCCCCGACCGAAAGTATCGTCTCATAATATTCAAAGAATGATTCCTTATTACTTATATTTATATTATTTTCAGCAGTTGTACGATTAAATATTATAATATTAATTATGCAAACCCGCTTGCGTCCCCAACGAAACGTCTTTTGAATAATTTGGGCTATATAGTACAAAATCGATTCGTAGTGTTATCATAGACAGAGACACTGGAAAATGTAAATATTATCAGTTCAAAGCTGCTTCTCTTTACTATAGGTCTTTATTTATTTTTTTTATTTGTATGTGGGTCGGTTCTTTATTGTGCAGTTTCACTCTACATGACAATATGTTAATTAAAAAAAAACCCCATGAACTGAGTTTAAAAAAAAGAAATTTCTGTTCTGAAGCAGATTGTCAAAAATAAGTATTTAATACCATTTTGAATAAGTCACTTTGAATTTTTACCTACTCAATGGATATGTTCTTTTGTGATGAGCTAAATATAAACACATTGTTGGTATATGCGAATAGCATTTCTCAATGATACAAGAACAAACAATAGGCAGATCCATATTGGTTTTTTTTATTCAATGAAAACAATAATGCCCTAAGTATAGATCCTTGATAGTTAACATATTGTAACAAAGCTTCTGTAATATCCGTTTTAGTTGGTCGTTTTAGTGCCTAATTTTGCCGTATCCCCGACCGATGCCCGTGAACCCATGCAGTGAATACCAGACAAAACAGAATGCAGACACCAAAGTAAATGATTCCCCAAAACGAGCAAATTCTAATTACAGTGTATATTAGCATCCAAAATCATAACTCTGCATGGCGATACCATTTAAGAAGAGGTGTACGTAGCAGACTAGCGCCCCCTGTGATGGCGACGCTAGGGTTGTCCGCAATGTCGTCAAGAGTTCTGACAGACAAACAGGCGCCGTTATCTGCTGCTGCGTCAGAGACAAAATCAACGGGAACTACATATAAAATAGTTATTAACAAATATGGCTTATAAACATTCAACTTTCAATACACCGGTCTCCATTTCAAGACCAAATTGACTGGCAGACGTGACACTCTTGGCGCTAAAATTTGGAGGAGGTGACATGCTTCAATTAGTTTACCAATCAAAGATGCGTTTGATTTATACTGTGATTATAAATTACATGTACTAGTATTTAAGATTGGTCGTGACGTCTTAATATCTAGTCCAAAATGTCGTCTATCGGCGCGAACGCCTAGTGTGTGTTAATAGACATCATGTAGAGAAAGTATGTTGTCAACCTGAATGGAAAAGTAGAAATTAGTTCATAAAAATGCCAAACTCTTATACAACATATTTAATATAGTGGTACGAAAATAATGTTCAATTTTTCTTAATCATAAAGGAGTTTTCTAATAGGAGCAAAATTACAAGCGAAATGAATAGTCTGTTGAAAATCTCCATTTTTGTACGAAGCTATTGTGAACAAAAGGCGTATACTATATTTCAGTTCTGCAAACATAATGTTTGCGGTGTCTTTTATGCATTTTCTACAAAATGATTTTTAGGAAAGGGTTATCTGTGTTTTTGGTTTTTGTTGTTGTTGTTGTTGTTTATTTGTTTGGGTAAGTGTTTTTTTAGGGGGGGGGGGGGCTCGAAGAATAGATTATTTTGAGTATATTTAAACCTCTATGAAAAGATAATACCTTCTCTTTCACAGATTAAACACGGACTTGCTAAGCTAAGCTAAACTATGATTATTTTTTTTTTGATTAGAAAAAAATCGTTAAAAGTTGTTATGTTCGGTTTTATATTAAAAATTCTATATTTTGTTCATTTCCTCTGTCCTTTTGACACGATTTCCTCGAGATGATGGCATCGTGTTGACCAAACACGTTGTTTGATATCGTGATTGCTACATTTAAAACCAGGAAGGAAAAAAGTCAGAATAAATCTGTGATTGTGTATAGTTGATATATAGAGGCGAGGTTTTACGAAGGGACTTTTGACTGAGTAAGTTTGAAAACAACAATAAAATGTTCCAATAAAATTTAATTAAGCGACTTCCCTATTCTCTTAGTTTGGAATAATAAGCATATCATACAATTTTCTTCGTAGGCCTTTAGTATCATATGACAATTTTTAATTACATCTGCATATAAAAAGTTTTACATGTATGTTCATTTTCAAATGGAGCGTTTGTTTTCTGGGTTTGTTTTTTTTTTCCTGGCGTTTTTGTCTGCTCCTACAATGATTTATCACCTAATTTGTGACGTCACAATTGCCAGACCCTCCCCACCCTTTCCCAAGCCCAGGGAGGAAATAATGAAAAAAAAATTGTACAGAATAGCAACAATTATGAATACATGTATATGTACTAATCGATTTGAATATGTTCGAAGCATATTCAATGGGGTCAAAAGTTGGCTTGAAAGGGGTAAATGTTGGAGAACACGTACTACAAATTGATTGTTTATAACTATTGGGCTTGCGCGAGAAACTAGTAATTTTCTTTTTAAACGAGATCATTCGCTATATTTCAGATAACATAGACAAACATCTCAGTTTTCTTTACGTGTATCAGAGGTCATAAGGAACATAAAATAATTAAATGTCCATGATGACAGTATTAATTTTAAAATATAAGTCAAGTCAAACTACAGACTACGGATGTTATAAACAAGGGATAAATTAGTCTTTGGTGGTTTATGCCGCTATGAATGTAGCGAGTACTGCAGGAAGCCTGCATGAGAGGGCAAATTATATTTTTTCCCTCAATTAGGTTCACTGCCTTTAATTCCTAACCTTTATGAAATACCAAGAGAAAGTAATAAATTGTTTTACATCTCTAAATCTCTTTTCAGTTTTCCAAATAAAGTGAGATAGAGTACATAAATATTTATTAACGTTTGCTTTTTCCATTGTTTTTATCTGTGATAAACTACGAAATAAATTTGTAACGTATTGTCCAATACATTTCATTAATGTCGAAAATAGCGTAATGTGGAGCGCAAGAAGGGGTTTGCATAGTTAAACGAAATAAAAATAACGTATTAATGTCAATTATTTAATATTTGATCGTATATTTGCTAAAATAAATTAAGAATATAAGTAAGCATTTGCTAAAAAAAAAATTATGAATATAAGTAATAAGGAATCATTCTTTGAATATTACGAGGTGATAATTATGGTCGGGGCGGAATCAAATATATCATAAAGCCATTCGGGCTTTTTTGGATTTGATCACATCCCGACCAAAATTATCACCTCATAATACTGAAAGAATGATTCCTTATTCCTTGATTTCAGTCCTTGATTGTTGTATAGACGTCGTATAGAAGAAACATATAGTTCTTCAATACATTGTTAATAATATACTTCAACAACATGTATTTGAAAGTATGACGTCTGTCCGTTCAGTCTGTGCTTCAATGTAGCTAAGTTTAGATCGATCATGAAATAATAAATAGATATAACTCTGAAAAGCATGGAATTGAATAACATTTTAAATACTTTACCACATTTATTAGCCCCCTACCGGTGAAACCGGAGGACAGGGGACTCTAGTCTTTATTGCTGCCTTTCCGTCTGCATGTCTGTCTGTCTGTCTGTCGGTCATATTGTTCAAACCTTTCTTTTGTTTCGTTATGGTTCGGAAATTGAGTTGAAACTTGCCATGTAGATTTATAATGAGAAACTACATCTTATTTTTGAGTCGAGTTTAAGATGAACAGATGATGTAAACGGCTCGTTTTTATCCAATCGGGTTTGTCCTTATAAAAAAACATCTTATTTTTGAGTTGAGTTTAAAATGAACAGATGATGTAAACGGCGGCTCGTTTTTATCCAATCGGGGTTGTCCTTAAAAAAAAACATCTTTCGTCAAATTTTCTCGAAACCTATCTAAATGTAGCATATAAACATTGCGGGTGTCGGTAGGGGGCATGTATTGCTTATGCAATACACTAAGAATGCGTGATACTAAGATGTTTACTTATAAACAATTCCACTGAATTAAGTTTTAAAATGTTCAAGGATCGCGTATACTCATACATGTTAAATTCAATTGATTAAAACTGGTAAGGTCGTGATTCTATTTTGCCAGAACCAACTCTGATGTCTTAAGAAATAATGGGAGAAAATACTCAGTTAATAGAATAAACGAAATTATATCTCATACAAAAGATTTTTCGTACAATTATTATTAGAACCATTTTAACAAGGCCTTGGACTTTCAGTAGGACGTGACTATCTATTTCTTGCGTCAAAACAAGTTAAAAATGACGCTGGTTTCAAGTGAAATATACACCGATTGCGTAGTCTTTGCTCAAAAGCCAGACAAATCTTGTTGATTTCAATGAGCAATGGCTGAGTGGCCTACTATGAAATAGCCAGGATTACGTCACAATGCTGTTTGACACCAACTAGCCAAAGTCCAAGCTCTTGTTAAAATGGTTCTATATACCGCTACCATGTATATTTACAAAGAACTAAATAGTTGATGAAGCTGCATGACAACATGGTAACATTAGAAACGTGCGGATATTCAAAGAGTTTTCGCAACTCTTCGCATGACATTTTGGTATTGAAGAGGCCATGGCTGGCTTTGGCCATTTTAGTGTTTTTTCTACCTTCCGAAAAGGTAGTGTTTAAACTTTGTTCATTTTTAACAGTTTGTGTCTGTTTGTCTGGTGGAAAATTAAACACAATAACTAAATACAATGCCATTGATATTTACTGGGCCAAGATGTGTAACATGACTACACGAAGTGATGAACACGAAATAAAAGACGAAACGAACTAATTGTTTACCATCCATTCTTCTGACTGAGGAGACGTTATCCTGGACGTTTGTTGTATACGATGTATGTGACTTGTGCCTTTTGGTTGGTTGTTCAAAGTATCATCGAGAACATTAGAGTAGAAAGTACTGTTTATTTGCCACCCCCCCCCCCTTTCCCAGCCTGTGTAACCGAGTGACGTTAATGGATTCGTAAATTCTTGTTAAAACTCAATTACGATAAGTAAAAGCAATTTTTTCTATTACCAACGGTGTATTTAGAGCAATCTGAGCATTTTATTATAATGATTGGAAGTAATTTACTTCTATTGAAACAGTCATGATTTGTACTGCGAATAATGAACATTTGTAAGCTTTAGAATTGAGTTTTACGGTAAAAGTATTATGATATTTTATAAGAAGTTGGACACGATGATGACACTTATAAAAATAGTACATTGCACCAAAGGTCAGCAGGTTATAAAAAAACCCTCTAAATTCTATGGAAACTCGTTTTTAGTTTTTAGTTAACGGCTTGTAATTGATCATAACAAAGTAATGTTTAATCTTTTTCACGCTTTTCTGTAATCCCTTGTCAGGAACATTTTATTTTCTAAAAAAAAAAAAAATCCCGGAAGAATTTATTTTTTATAACTCTTGTCACGACAGTTTGTTTGTTGTTCTTCTCAGTTGCGTAGCGACTTATCTGTAGACAAGAAGGACGAAGGGAAATGGATTTGAAACTTAATTCGTAATTTGCAGAAAACAAACATTCATCTATGGAGCGCGCGGCGTTGTATTGATTTTTTTGTGTGTTTGTTTTTAGTCGCTGTTTACTCTGAGTATTTGTATGTATAGGCAGCAAATCTTGGCAATATTGATTAGCTCTTATCTTCTTTTTCAAGCATGCGTTCTGTCAATAAAACAACGAAATTTGTAGTGATGCATCCAGATCCAGGGAAAATTTACTGAAAGTAGAAAATGCTGCCAGAGACAATTTTTATATCTTTATTTACCTATATGTGATGATCATTAATAGGCGACTGCATTATTAAATTTAATTTCTGCGAAAATTCAAAATATTTAAGGTGGAATAACACATCATCGCAAAATGGCTGACCTCTGATCAAAACGACATTTTGTTTTATTAAAAAGATTTTATCGACGGCAACATGTAACGTACTCCATAGCCGAGTGGATAAAGTGTCGAGCTTGTGATCCTTACATCCCGAGTTCGAAACCCGTAGGGGCTTTTGTTACCTACTGAATTTTTTTTTTTCGATATTCATTTTTTTATCCCCAAACTGCAAATTTTTGGCTTATTTGACATATGTGCAGTTAATTTATCATTATATCTTTTATAATCAAATAATTTACTGTTAATTTGAGTGACTTTTCCCAGGTGTGTTATTCCACGATGATACGAGAGAGAAAATCCCAAATAAACGCTAAATACCCTTTTAAAAGAAAATGTTTAATATTTTGGTATTTATATTGTAAAACATGGTATAATACATTGCTCTCTGTCGTACATATATTTGATCCTCAAATAAAATAGAATATCAGCTAAACAACGCGAATAAAAGAGAATATCAGCTACATATATATATATATATATATATATATATATATATATATATATATATATATATATATATATATATATATATATATAATACGAAAAATGAGAATATAAGCTATATAATAAAAATAAAAGAGATTATTACTTATATAATACAAATAAAAGAATATCAGCTATATGGTACGAAGAAAAGAGAGAATATCAGCTGTATGATATGAAAACAGAGAATATCAGCTGCTTGCATATATTACAAATTTAAGGGGATATCAGTTATATGATACGAAGAAAAGAGAATATCAGCTGTATGATACGAAAAAAGAGAATATCAGCTACATGTATATAATACAAGTAAACAGGGTCAGCTGTAGAAAACGAATAACTAACGATGGAAACCCACACCCTTCATGTTGAGTTTTAGTGGTTGCCATGAGTTACTAGACCGTGTAGCTTATCTCGATTTGATTTTGTACCTTAAATTCATATTCTATATAAAATAAGAGATTTTACCCCCCTGAAAAGCTACAATTATTAAATTTTAAGATTGTTCACTTGATATCGTTGTAATTGTTTATCGGTATTAAAGGTTTGTGTTTACAAACAACACCCGTGGACCAGGGCGCCCAGCCAATAAACTCGTACAGAAGAGGCGGAGTTTGGTAAGCTGCTGTTAAAATCTTCGCAAAATGTAGTACAAACAAAGTCAATCAGGGTAAATGTAAATGTATGCGCATCAGGATTGGTAAGAATGTGGCTTGGTTAAAGTCAATAATCTGTCGCAGTACCCTTAAGGTTATGGCGCCGTTCCAGTGTACCTTAGGAGGTGGGGTGGGTGTTGAGTTCGATGCTCGGCCTCAATAGATCGAAGTCATTTGGATATAGTTCATCCACTGCATGTTTTTTTTTCCAGTTCGTGTATTTTTAAATACACGTAACGTTCTTTCAGCTATTGAACCCCCCCCCCCCCACCAAATCATGATCAAACCAATTGAATGAATTTGTCGTCGTATACATATATGCAATCTTTGAACTTTTTAAAACATTGTATACAATTTTTTTAGCAGTGTTAAGTGCATTTAGTGACAGAGTGTATTAAAAAAAACATTTTAAAATTTGATGTCTATTATGCATATAACTGTTTATATTTTAACCTCTATCTTAATCCTTTTTTAAATACTAAAAAATGAATAGAAGTACTTTGAAGTCTGAAGTTTCTGTGCTCCTAAGATGGCTCGACTCTTTAATATATTATTTTATTAATGAAAGATAGCAATAAACGATTGTCGTTTTCTATAGATATTCTTTTATTTAAAAAGAATAAAAATTAAAAAAAATGTTTACCTGACCATTATTTGCATAATTATATTTTCAGATAATCAGATAATTACATTATGCATAAAGCGAGAGTCTAAAATATCTTGTTTGCAGCCCAAACATTTTATTTCAGTTTTCCAGACTCCCCCCCCCCTTTAAAAAAATCGCTTAAAATTATTAAGAGTCTATATAGTCTCTTATTTGTGAAACTCAAATTTGATGGATCCATCAAAGCATATACTGGTGTGTCGGTCCACCATAAACAACCCGAAAACAGACTTATCTATACGTAACCCCCCCCCCCACCCCCTCACATGAAAACATGAAGAAAAAATATAAATGAAGTCATTATTTTTTTTTAAACTATATTAATTATTTATATAATTTTTTTTTTCAGAAGCACCTCTCTACACGAGAAACCGTGTGTTCTTGACGTTGGAAGTTGTTACAATCCCTTCAAGCAAATGGAGGAGTTCAAGGTCATTGGTATTGACCTTCACCCTGCGACAGAGGTCGGTCTATTATCATATTCAGAACATGTCCACTTCAGCAAAACTCTGGGGTTTTTTCAATACTAACCAGCATTTTCCTATTTCCACCCAATTCCAAGCAGCAAGGGGTCGTTCTTTTGAAAGTTGCTTGTGAATTTGAATATTTTTCGATCGAATTTCCAAACAAAATGTTCCATTACGTAATAAGTTTTTATCTTTTGATCAAGAAATGATCTTATCAATAAATTTGACGGCGCAAAGTCAATGGATTTGTTTGCGTTTAGTGGGCCTTTTCTTCACTCCACACGCTTTGAAAGCATCCGAGTTTTCCTCATATATTTACATTGTAAAGGAGAAAAAAATGGGTTTATTTTCTACAAGTCAAACAAACATTTAATTTTTAGGATCATGATTAAATAATATATATAATTTTTATGCAGTATATTATTTAATTATGTAATACCGAGTGCAAGCATCCATCCTATTCACAAATATGAATTGTATTTAGTTTCAAATGTTGTTCATAATTTTTTTTTTATACATTAATAAATAATTAAAGTACTTGTATATAGATGAGGTTCAAATCTAGGAAAATTTTGATTCAAACTGAACTGAAAATCGATCATAAATTTTATGTTATCCATTTCGACGTTGACTCGAGCATTTCTTTGTGTATACCCATGTACTTGTAAATGTTTCCCTAATGCTGACAAACATTTCATCGCCATTTATTTATCGAAATAATAAAAAAAAAATCTTTTTACCTAAAATCTTACTTATAAGGACAGGTTATATAATTTGCTGTGTATATGTATTGTATGATCTCCTTTTTTGTCGTGCGCTTTCTTCTGCTTTGTATCAAATTTCAAACGACTTAAACGGGCTTGCAGTTTCAAACTCCAACCATTAACTTTAATAGGATTTTGAACAGAGCATTTTTTTCCAAGGTTTTTCCAATGTTACCTTTCATTGTTGGTTTGTGTACGCCAGTTTTTATGTAATTTTTTTTTCGTCGATGATTAAGAATTTGGATGCCTTTGAAGTGAGATTGTTGAATTGCAGTAAACGATTGCAAAATATTCCAAAGACGAGAGGTCATTAACAAACTGTGGTCTTTGAAGTCCTTGAAAAGATTTTTGCTGTATGTTGATTATATTCGCCCTTCCCCTTAAAACCTCAACAATTTCATTATTTTCTTTAAAAATGGATGACAGCATATCTTTGTCATTAGTTTTTTGCTAGCAACGGCTTCCCGCTCATATAATACCGGATTAATCTGTATAGAAAATAGGAGATCTAAATAAAAGCCTACGTTTGTTTGCTCTGAAATGTCAACACATCCACAAACAATTGAAAAAAAAAGATATTAAGAGTAATATAAATTCGAGCTAGCTTGTAATCAATAAATATCAATATTTGAAATACTTCTTTTATATTGGCACGAAATTTGAGACAGTTGTGTCAACAAAGCAAGGGGGGAACTTTATTTATTTGTGTGACGGACTAAAATCTTTGTCAACACAAACGAAACACACCACCCTCTCGTTTTCGTGCCAGAAGTATATGCAGCTCTCGAGCAAACAAAAACCGGGTATTTACAAGGCCGATAGACGGTCCTGTTATCTGATCGGCAGTCTAAATAAATAATTGCAATTTATTTTTTTTTCCCCTTGAAGAGCGATTATTTTCGGCGAACATCGTGACGTGAGGAGAACACAAACGATTATACAATATCACTGAGAGAAAAGAAGCCTGTCAATTAAAAGTATTACTATTATAAATATCAAGTAGCAGAAGAATAACCCCGCTACTGGGCCAAATATTGCAAGGACTCAATTCACCCTCGTTCAGCTTCGGGGAGGTGGCTCTCTTGTTTATTTGGAGGCTTCAATTATTTATTTTTTGATAAAGATTTATGTTTTAGAACTGTTTGTGCTCCATACTCAACATTGTTTGTATTTGGTTACACAGGAGTCTTTGGTATATCGTGGCCGCGATCAATGCCTGGATTATTTATATTGCCAAATAGACATGTAACAACCCCCTTTTTTATTCTTAATGACAATGATTCCTTTCCGTTTGATGAGACGGTACTAAATTAAATTCGCTATTTTTTGGTTCCATTTTCTTTTGATGTAATTGGAATATTTCACTCTTTTTATTTTAAAGATAAGATTTAAGTTTTTACTAACCTTGCAATGCGTTGCGTTTAAGAATTAAGACAGCAATTCGATATCGCCGTTGATTTAAGATTAGATTGTACACTTAATCATCTCAGAATTTCGCAAGATGAAAATTAAGATTTTGATTTGAAATATGGGTTATTTATTTAGTGAGGTTATGCTTTTTGTCCGAATGATATTTCATTCAATTTAATTAACCCATCCATCATTTTCCTCTACAATTCACTCTTCAATATGCAATGTCGGTACGACTCATTTGGTGATTGGTCTCTAACTTTTTATCTCAGACCATCGTTTAATTGTTCCATGTAATAAGCCATATCGTATGTTTGTTTAGATAATTCGTGTTAAATATTTGAAATGGGTTAATTTTATCGCTTTCTTAAATTTAAATCATTTAAAACAGATTTAGTTTGTTAGTCAGGACTGGTTGGGGGGATGTGATGATCTGTGGCCTTTTTTCAGTATGCACATGATAAATCATTTTTCGTCCATATCACGATGAATCAACAGTTTGTCCGTTCACTTACAGAGTGTGTAGGCGATTTAAATAATTCAACAGAACTGGTTTACCAAAGAAAAAAATTATTTCCATTTTTGTAAATCATTTATGATACCCATCTTTCATCTACCCCCACTTTTTTTTTTTATACATGTACACATAAATGAATAAAAATTGCTCGATCAATTTTAGAGGAAATGACTAGTACTGTTATAATTTTACGGGGAATTGATTGCACAATGCGGTTAAATTCCGAATTCTTGAGTTAAGTGCAAAATATAGAACTTTCCGCAAAAAAAATGAAACTAAAACTGTTCAGTTTATCTTCTTGAGATTATAAAGGAATGGTACATTATAAGAAATGTATTTTCAATCTCTATGAGGTAAAGATATGGAGTCAGTAGGGGGATAGTTGGTTTGCTTCTACTTTTTGGCATTACACAATGAATGAATCATTTTCATTTGCAATTTAATTTGATTTTAACTAAATTTTATTCATCGATGAATTACTTTAAATCGGATCGTCTTACAAGTTATTCATAGCTTCATAAACGTTAAAGTGTTTAAACTTCGGAGCGAGACAAGTTGCACCTAAACTTTACTCACTGTACATGATAGATATGATTTATGTAAACCTCAATTAACAGCGATTATCTCTACAAATAGACCGAACAGTTTCAGTCGCTTTATTATTAAGTGGATGTGTTACCTTGTCCAGTAATTGACTTGGGTATTGTTTTAGAATTAGCGACCCTTTAGAATTAATGACCCTTTGGCCTGGAAACAATAGGCGCCCACGACCTGTGTGTCGAGTTTAACGACTCTCTGGTTAATGGCTCTAAAGGATCAGACAAAATATGGATCGTCCTTGCAAAGGCACATGCACTCTAAACAATAATGCCTGTAAGTAAATAACGTATGTAGCCAGTGGTCAGGGCAATACAGCCATACTTAAGGTATATTGTCTATGGATAGATTATCTTTAAAATATATAAATTCGTTCTGTTAATAATTGAGACGAACATCCCATGTCAAGTGAAATCTGCTACCATTATAGAGGTTAGAGATACAAGCTTCAATGAATCTGAGCTCTGTTTAAATCAATTTTTTTATTGGTAAAAATCCACAATTAAGCACCAATTAGGCTTTTTATGCTACACCTTAATTTATTCGAAACTCTTTGTATGCTTACTTCTATTAAACCTTGAAAAGCTGTTAATACGCCTTCGTCAAAATCCTTATTGCCGTTTTGAATGAAGACTGTCAAACAAGAGAAAATCAGCTCATATTTAATTATAGATATCTAGTAATGTAAAAACTAAATGTTCAAATCGTCATGGAGTACCTCTACGCTTTTGTTCTATAGCTTTACACCTTATGCTAAAGCTTCTCTCCCAGGTGACCAATAAGGCCCAAGGGCCTATGCTTTTGATTTTCTGTTCATCGGCGAATTTGGTGATCCCGTCTTACATTAATAAAGATGCTCGTAAAGTGGGTTTTTTAATCATGGGAATATAGAGAGATTGTTATGTACGAAACTCAAACGTAACATCATGCAGACAGATACTTTGCAGACGCAAATCATTGTGACCTAGGCAAAATTATTTAAGACGTACATCTCAACAAATCAAGCGTACGAAATGATTTCATGGTATTCATCAACGTTTTAATTGTTTCAATATGTCAGAATTCTATGTCAAGCGTCTGTAAAAAAATATCAATGTTGATAAATAGTGCGATAATATTTTTATTTAGAATAGTCTAAAATATACAAGATTATATATATATATATATATATATATATATATATATATATATATATATATATATATATATATATATATATAAACATTAAACATTCCCCATTATAAATCTCCGAAAGAAATCTATTTTCGATCCTGTGATTTTTTTTCAAGTGAAAACTGATGTGTCAATGAAGATATCTTAGAAATTTTCCCTTTCATCGAATTTAATTGCGCTTCTATTACATATATATATATATATATATATATATATATATATATATATATATATATATATATATATATATATATAAATTGAACCTTTTTAAATTGTGCATTATGGTTCGATATGTTGATTTGCAGTCCAATCTAAAGAAACAATATTCATTTTCATTTATCACCGATGGTTTTATGAAAGATAAAGGGAGAGGCAAATTTTGCACAAACATCTCAAAGAAATATTTCTGAAATATGTACGACACAATTTCCTTTTTTGCAGGATGTGTATCAGTGCGACTTTTTGTCATTGGAAGTTGAGGATCCCGTGCAGACATCGTGTCCACTCGCTAATTTACGGTCACCAATAACTCGTCTGCCGTCATGTGTGTTCAACGTCATCATATTTTGCCTACTCCTGGAGTACTTTCCTAGCTGTCATCAAAGATGGCGGTGCTGTGTACAAGCTCACAAACTTTTGGCGCCAAATGGCCTTCTGTTGGTCATCACTCCCGACTCTCACAAACAGCACCGGAACTCCGCCATGATCCGCAGCTGGATCTCCGCGATCACCTCGCTGGGGTTCTCAAAATGGAAGTACGAAAAGTTGGAACACATACATTGTATCGTGTTCCGAAAAATTCAAAATGAATGTAGTGTGAACGATGACATGGCCGACCTGATGTTTATACACCAGGATGCCCTTGAGGAGAGTTCACAAGAGGACGCTTCGACAGAAGATGGACTTGTTATAGAACGAAACGACGAACAAATAAGACAGACGATGTTAGAGTTGCCTGGGTTTGTCTCAGATTCGGAAGATTGAGGTCACGAGGAACGTTTGAATTTTAAAGAAATAAAATGGCTGCATGTATTTCTAATAAATCTGTTGATATTGATTTCAATGCTTGTAATTATCTACATAGTGATAGAAATATGTTAGGAACAATTGCAAGCAAATTGCAACATCTTGTGTTCGTCTGCTCTTTGAAAAGGCCGGGACTACTTTCAGTGGCTTTGTTTACCTAGTCCCTAGATGACCCTTTGACTTGATCAACATTTGTTTATGAATTTTGTGCCGCTAGCAGACTATTTATTTAAACGAATTCAAACTTGATAGCAGATGGCCGTATATAAACATTTTACACTGTGTTTCTCTTGGATACATTGTGTGTCAACAACACTCTAAATATCCGCCGTGTTTACCTAACATTTCCCACTCAGAGAATCAAACAAAAACCCCAAATTTCTCTTGATGGCATTAATATTTCATTTTTTCCTCGTGTTGTTAAAATGCATATATGAGAGTTTGTATAACGGATTTTACACTATAAACTCACTCAATAGATGGTCCAGGTCTTTTTCTTGGTATTTATTGGGTTTTGTTGTTTGGGTTTTTTTTTAGCTGATAAGAGAATGCTTGTCGTTTGGGCTCGTGTTAAACACAGCCGCCTCAATGAGCGCTCGAACAAACAGTTCCTGGTCCACAATTATACACGCTGGGTCCGGTGCACAGAGGGAAGTGCCCGGGGTAGTTGACTTTCTTGTCCTGATCTGACATTGCTCTCCTCATCTCCCTGTCGTCTCTGCGTTCAAGTCGCCTCTATTTAAATTCTCTTGCAATAAGTAAGGTTGTCCTACTCTCAGTTAGCTTACTATCAACTTAGGTATCTATTGTAATAGAAATATATGTTTTACAAAAGTCACAGAAATGTTTATGGAAATTACAAAGGAAATGTGATTTGTGCAAAATTTTAAGATGACGTGTGTTCACAGTTTACCACTAAGCCAAGTTCATCAATGACAACATATGATATAATAGAGCAGTATTAAGACTACTAAACATATGATTTTAAATGAAACACAATAGTAAAGTGTTATCAATTCTGAAATAGACAACGTTTTCAGTTTTATGTTGCTGTATTACTGAATTTATTTCTCCAGAAGACTTGTAATTAATACATTTCATGCACTTAACTCAACATACTTTCAGTGCAAGTCCAAGCGAGGTAACTCACTCTTGCTCTAAGATCTATATCGGGAATATATTCAATTGCATTTAACTTTTTTTATTTTTTATTAATTTTCATCTATATAATTTATATATATATATATATATATATATATATATATATATATATATATATATATATATATATATATATATATATATATATATATATATATATATATATATCCTTATTTTCATTTCAATTCCTTACATTCTACCGAAAATGTTGGGGCGGGGGGCGGGGCAGCTTCCCGATACTTCAATTTTTTATATATAAATTAAAGAAAAATATTGTTTGCTGCAAGAAAACGTTTGGTGGGGGGGGGGGGGGGCTGCCCCCCCCCCCGAAGCTATGTGCCTGATGGTAAGGTCTAACCCCCCCCCCTTGGTTCCGAAGCCTATGGAGAGAGAGAGAGAGAGAGAGAGAGAGAGAGAGAGAGAGAGAGAGAGAGAGAGAGAGAGGTTTAAAGATCACTCTAAGGCTGCGCCTTGTCGTGACCTTTATACTACATGCACAACAAGAACAAACAATTGATACAGATATGTTAAATATTTCTTCGAAAACATTTGTTCTTATAATATGTACATGTATGTTTGCTTGTTCGGGAGTTTGCCTATTCTGTATTGAGTACAATTATAAAAGCAAAGGCCTACTCATTATTCTTTTTGTTATTATTTTTTTATCTCGACATTTTAACAAGACATTACTCCTTAAATAAAATCGTGAAAAAATAATATGTGCAAATTGCGACCGAGTGCACGGGCACCACAAATTCATGTCACTTCCATATACTTGTTTATGTGTAGTTAACTATCATATAATTAAAAAAGAACTATATAACCCGTTGACGAGGGAAAGAAAATAACGTTTGAATTTATAGATAAGGTGGGTCCATACTCAACAATTTTTCGGTTAAAGCAATATGAGCTGCAATTTTTTTGTGTTGAAATTTTTTTTTACGAAAATGTTATTTTCTACTAAAATAACAAAAAATATCATGGTTTTAAAATTTCTGTTGGCCATATTTTTATGGGAAAAGCAATTAAGAAGCCTTTATTGGAGCAAAATTGAATTATTGTCGTCCTGTACAAAAATATATCTGCTATATATTTCTTAGACGAGAAATCTTTCTTCTGACAAAAATTGATGATTTTTTCTAATCTTATTTATCATAAAAGTTTAAGTTACATGCAGATTTATCACACCAGCAGGTTTTTGCAGCAAAATAAAATTCTAAAAAATACAGCTTATATGTTTTTTTCTCTTCCATTATATCATATTAGCATTATATCTTGTGTATTTAAAAAGCCCCAAAATCATGATATCTTTCTTACAAAATTCTCCACGATATTTTATTACACGGTTTCACAACGACAATTTCTATTCTATTCAATTTATTTTACAGTTCTTAATGCATTGTTCGAGCAAAACAAGTTTTAAATCTATTTTTAAAATAAAGTATTAAGTGAGAAACACAATGCAGTTGTCATTTTTATTTATTAATTAATCTCAAAGACGTTTTTACGGAAAGGATACCAAATTAAATCAAAGTATTGAAGTACTGAAAGCCGGGCTCTTCTGATGTGTCATTATGCATATTGTGTAGTAAAGACTGGCTATTTCTCTCTCTCTCTCTCTCTCTCTCTCTCTCTCTCTCTCTCTCTCTCTCTCTCTCTCTCTTGTGATTTTAATGGCGACAAAGAGCCAAAGAGCGACTAAATTTTTTAAGCGACTAAAATCAATCGCCTATTTCTCGATGTGCAACCGAATACCAAGGCTTTGTAAAGTAGTCCATTGAAATTCATGCGCATTGTATATTTGCCCAAAATGCATAGTCTTCTTTTTAAAACACAATAAGAAAAACTCGTCGCTAAATTTAATCACAAAAACCCCAATAGATCTGACAAAGCATGACTCTCTGTGTAACTATTTGGTATAGCGGAAACTTTTATTTTGACGCTGTCTGATTTTTTGTTTACTTTTGAAGCTGTGCTATTTATAGTAACATTGGCGTAATTCAGCAAAGCCCGGCTAAAAATTAAAATTATTTCTAAATTTTACTTATCTTGAAATACCTTTGTAATTTCATGAATAACTGGCATATTTTAGACTTATATCCGTTGCACTTGAGAAGCTAAGCCATACAGGGGTCAACATATGGTTATTTTCTGTCTACATATTGTCTTTTACTGATTAACAATTTTTACAATAATTTAGAGCATGTAATCAATCCCTATTTTCGCTCAATCAACTTTACCTTAGAAAAGTGTCAATAATTTTTTTTTCCGAAAATTTTTAAGTCACTTGGTTTGTATGCTCTGAAAATAGTAGATCTAAATTTTCAAGAAATTTACTCATGAGTTATATATGATCAAATCCAATAAAGCCCGAAAAACTTTATGATAGATTTGATCACGCCCGACCGAAATTATTACTAATAATATTCAAAGAATGATTTCTTATTACTTAAAATTATATACATGTAATTAGAATATTAAGTATGCAAACCCCGCTTGCGCCCCAACATGCGTCATTTACATTTATTGGACTGTATATTACAAAATAGATTCGTAGTGTTATCGCAGACAAAGACACTGTAAAATGTAAATATTTAGGTATATTAAAGATTAAACCCTCTCTTAATATGTTACCTCAGTTAATTATACATGACATGTTCATTATTTTAGCAATGTATTCTCAACACATTTCAGAAATTTTAGGGGATATTATACATGTACATGTAGTTATAAAGTTTGAAATTATACGCTTTACACCGTCAAAATAGCAGTAAAATCATTCCAAAAAGTAAAGAGATCTTTCTTCTATTTTAAGATTACGCAAGCTGGCTTCTAGTAATTAAGTTAGGATGAAACTTCAAATGCGCTTGCGTAAATTGGAATTCCTGGGAAGGAATTAGACAGTCCGTGTTTGAGAAATTCGAGTAAGTTCTGAAACTGATCAGTTTCTGTGTCAAATTGCGCATCGCCTGTCATGCTTCTGTAATGGAACACTGTTCACTGGTCTTGTCAGCAGCCACGGTCCGGAGTCCGCATACATGTCTTTTTGTCAACCGATTTTTCTAGTTAAGAAAATCCACCATACACAAAAAAACTTGTACATGATTATAATCCAATGAGTCCAAGTTTATTTGCAAAGAAAATTGAACAAATTATTGCATTAAAGGTCGTTTATTCAATGAACCACATATGTATTGATTTAAATTGAAAACAATAGAGTAAATGATAAAAAATCATTGAATAAATGACAATAATTTTTGTCTTTATCTACTAGACTCTCTTAGTGAGATTAGAGAGGATAAGCAATTGGCAGTGGTTTGCGACGAGGGACCATGTATTTCTGAGAGCAATCTTTGCAAAGTTACAATTTAATAATACAGCATGCACAGTTGCTGTAGATTACTTTATAAAGAGTACACCGTGACACGGTTGTCTCCTCACGTACAGCTATAAAATAAATATACAAACTAATTGTACACTTGCATGATTGTTCTGGAGACTATATACATTGCATGTTAAACTATAGCTTATGCATTCAATTTTGACTTAAAAATTAATATTCCGCTGGCTGACTTCCTTAGCTTTTATTTAAAAAAAGCTAACCTTATAAAGCATAACATTACTAGAGCTTCTTGCGGGTTTTGTTTATCTCGAAAATCTTTATCTTCTATGGAGATGTCGCAGTCATCAAGCACAAGTCTTTATCTTATCACTTCCTTTGTGTATGGGGGACCTTCTTATTAACGTTTCTTTTACGAACAAGAGACTTTAAAACAATACTGAAACCGAAAGCACTCATCACACAGTATCATGATAAAAACACCACGGGGAACAGACCATTCTCAACCAATCAAAATACTAACTGGTGTGTAATTGAATAACCCATAGACTGGACATAGTTTTATCATGTTAAGGAGAATTTGGTTCCTTTTTGAAAATTCTCTTCAAACTGTTTTAAATATAACTATAGTAACACGTTATTTGGACAGTTTAAAATAAAGCAGGGTGAAGGTGCACGTTGGATCATGGTGGTCCTATATTTTACATTGAATATTTAAAAATATTCCAAAATCTTAGCTAATGAATAGATTGTTTTAGATAAGTGAAGTTTTTTTAAGCTCACCGAGAAGACGTGCGGGGGCTTAGTGCTACCGGTATACCATCGGCGTCCAATTAAAATCTTTGGAGCAGGTCACATTTTTTAAGACATAACTGATCCTATATAGCTTCATCAACCTTACTTGTATGGTGAATCTGGGATACAGGGAACTAATTAACTTAATCTTAGCCATACGTTTCAGGTGCTGAAGGGGATTTCAGTTTTTGGTGCAGGTTAAAATTTGGAGCTTGTGTCCTTTTGACGAATGATGCATTTTGGGATATTGATGCACTTGACAGGCTTAGATGCTGAATCTCAGCCACAGGTTTTGATTACTGTAGGAAGTTAAGGTGTTTGGAAAATGTTTAAGGTTCTAAAGCAGGTGCCTTTTAATGATCACATCTAAGTTGTTATTTGATTTAAGTCACCAAACTGGGATGAATGATGCATTTTGAGATATCATTGTAATTGACAGGCTTAGATGCGGAATCACCATTGTTTTCAGGCAGCAATCGGTTTTTGGAACGCAGTTCGCAATTCAAAAGTGAACTGCGTTCTATAGAACGCAGTTCGCAATTCATAATTTATAATTCATATTTGGGGCCTGAAATTTTCAGGGTCATCTACTAGTGGTATACCACTTCTACTGTGAAAATATAGTAAAGTGGTAATCTCTAGTGTAATCTTCAGATTCGGGCTTAGTCGCAATTCAAAAGTGAACTGCATTATAGAACGCAGTTCGGGGTTACGATTAGGGTTAGTGGTGGCCCGTATTTCAAAACCTAGAGATGACCACATTACCATATTTTCAGAGTGGTAGTTATATACCACTAGTAGATGATCCTGAAAATTTCAGCGTCCAGATTAGGAGCTCGCGATGTTTCCAAACCCGATGTTAAAAACCCCATTAAATAAATAGTGTGCTATTAGCGGGGGTCTGAATCTAAAAAACTATAGATGACCATATTACCATATTTTCAGACTGTTAGTGGCATACCACTAGGAGATGACCCCGAAAATTCCAGCGCCCAGGGTAGGGAACCTTGATGTTTCCTAGCCCGATGTTTAAAATCCCATTATAATGAATAGTGTTCTATAAGTGGGAGTCCGAATCTCAAAAACTAGAGATGACCACTTTACCGTATTTTCACAGTGGTAGTAGTTTACCACTAATAGATGACTCTGAAAATTGTTAACCCTTAAATATGAACTATAAATTCTGAATTGCGACTCCGAATCTCAAAAAATTGCGAACTGCGTTTTATAGAATGCAGTTCACTTTTGAATTGCGAATAGCGAACTGCGAACTGATTGCTTTTAAATTTGCTTGGTTGATGCAACTATGGAGTACATTATATAGTTTGTTTTAGATACAGATAGCTTGATATATATTATTTTTGGAGCAGTTCAAAGAAGGATTGAGTGAGTGTTCGAGCTTATTGGAGAGTATTCTAGTGAATACTTGTCCTATATCCATTATGACTTACATTATTCATCTTACTTTGATAAGAAACATAATTAAGATAGCTTGATATTGATTATCAAAGATGTTTTTTTCCTAAAAAGTGACAACGAAAAGAATGTTTAAAAAACATATTGCTTCTGAAAAGAAAAATGACAACTTTTATCAATAAGGTATATTTCAATATACAATGTACTTTATAAATAGTTCAAGTGTAATATAGGATAGCCCATATGAAATGATATGACATTACATTGAAGAACTCAATTTTGTAGCAGTTCATTAATGTCAATAAATTGGATACAATATCAAATGTTATACTATGATATGGTAATATAATAAAAATTGTTAACTTTATATATAGATTACAATTTTATATTATATAAATAGTGCCTGCTTGGGAGGGTACCAGTTGAAATTGACACCCCGAGAAAACCATTGTCAACCGACGCGAAGCGGAGGTTGACAATGGTTTTCTAGGGGTGTCAATTTCAACTGGTACCCTCCCAAACAGGCACTATTTATTTTATTATACTGAATGTCTTAATTTTATAGCAAATTTTACTGCTTTTATATAGAAAATACGTCAGTTCTACGACGAACCGTACGCGCATAATTTACGCGCATGTAACAATTCGTTCTATCGGCCCGTTGCCAAGTGTGTTGCTAACGCTGAGGGTATGAGAACGGATTGTCAACTGCGTCTAAACCAATCAGATTTCAGTATTTAACATGAAAGTATAATAACATATATTGGTTTTAAATAATGCAATGATAAGAACACATTTATCGTTTAGGTTCTAAGTTAAACTGCTTGTTTAAATCATATTAATAAATATTTCAGCAAAGAGATGTCATAATATAGGTTATAATAGTCAATTAAAGTTTAAATCATATATCAAATTATAATTGAATTAAAAGATATTGACTTTGTTATGGGAAAACTGACAAATCTTAGATCGCTCACATCCATTAATCAATATGAAAAAAGGAATGCTTTATTTAAGAATGTTTTTAAGTTTCAGTTGCGTAAATAGATATTTTCTTTTTTGATTGTTTAAAAATTCTTAGATTAACAAGAATCATTTTATATCATAAATGTCGGTACAATTGTTTTGAACATGTAAAATGCCTCTGTAAATGGGTGATAAACTTTGAAAAATGTGAAATGTAACCTGCTACCAACTAACCAAAATTGTGATAGGCAAATTGAAAGCTTTGGATTTGTTTTGTTTTATTATCGAACGCTTGTCGATTAATTGCTATGTGCATTTTGACAACCAGGAAGTTCGAACTGAAACTATGAGACATTTGGTTCATGATAAAAGCTAAACAAACGCACCTCGGCCAAATCTTTCTATAGTACCTTTGCATGTTACGAGTAACTTAAACATGTGATTAAGTTTGAAAAGGTTGAAAGTTTTGTAAATTTCCCCTTATTTTTTATAATTCGTTGTAGATTTTATCTTAGCTTTTAAATTCGTATATAAATACATCTCGTCTTTACATCGATAGCTTAGCATTAGAAGAAAATATACAATACATTTCTAGTTGGGAAGGGGGCATTAAATGTTCTGAACGTTTCGGGAAGTTTTGCTGAGTGAAAGCTTTTGTATATGACAAGCTTATCTTTTAAAAAGATTGGTGAGCTAGCGCTGTAGCCATCATAAAACACAGAAGCATCGGCAATGGCATAGCTCATTGACTGTGCTTTAATCATTATGTATCTACTGTAATTTCAACTTCGAGGTGAAAATTTTCAAGAACCATTGGTACCGTTTTGTATCAATCGTATCTTCTCGGGCCTTTCCGTCAAGCTCGGAAAACATATCAGAGGTTGTTTTCCGAGCTTGAAGGTAGTTAAAATAAAGCTAGCTATTTATTATAATATTTAAAATAACTTTGCATAATAAGACCTAAGCGACTGTTACTATTTTGACATTTACAATATAACACAAAACTTCGTATGAAGATGATAAAACGAAATTCACATGGTACAGTTTATCTACAGTAGTACAGTATTCCCAGAATCCCCTACCATGGAGTCGAGCATGCGTATTCAAGTGAAAAAGACTAACGTAGTTGCTAGCGCTCGAGAGCGCTAGCAATCAGGCTGATTGTGGCTCGAAACACCGATATATTAAATGATGGATTGATAAAGAATCTATTTTGAAATATAATTCATAAACAAGAGATCTATATCGAGTTTCAGGTATTTTATATGAATTTTATTTCACTTTGTTTTTTCAGAGAACCGGGAGATAAGCTGCAAACAGGATATTTTAGAGCTAAAATTTTTATATGCATGGCAATATCCGCAATAATTTTTTAAGGTGTATCAAAAGATTTTACCAAACATCTTACCAAAAATGAATCACAAATCTTCTTCTCATCTCATATATCGTTTGAGTTTCTCTGTAATTATATTTTGGTAAAATATAGTAATTTTGTTTCCAAAACAATACAGGTCTTCCCTCGCCAACGTTTTCTCTTGCAAAAAGCGTGGATCATCTCTCTTACTACTCTTCGGATGTGTGTCATGTTGTAAATTTTGAATTTACTGGGTGGGTGTAAATACAACTTTGTCATGTTGTAAATTTTGTATTTACACCCACCCAGTAAATTCAAAATTTACAACATGACGTGTGTATGAAATGGACAAAGATACAATGCTTTTAAATATAAGCTGAAAAAGAATTTACATGTTCTTGAAAATTTTTAGCCATCAGGTTAAGAATATATCGTTATCTTTATTTGACTTATTATAAATTCGAATGTACAAAAGATTTAGCAAATTACACACTACAGGTGTAAGAACAGATTAAATATCGAAGCATAATATCTTTTGGGGAAAAGTAACACATGGATTTTTAAAAGACTTGTAACTAATAATGTGTAATAACACAATAATATTCTGTAATATTGAACAGAAGCAAAACATTAAGTACTAAAAGCCCCACAATAAGGAAGAGCATTTGTACAAATGGGTTTAAATATACTTAATGGTTATTGCTGCAATACATCATTCGTTTCAATGACAAGAGTAAATGAAAGCCAATGAATACATGTACGTTACAAGTATTAAAAGGATGTTTAATTATATGACCAATATTTATTTTTAAATGAAAATGATAAGTTAAACGTGTTACCATATTAAATTAGAATTTTATAAAATCTATTAATATTAAAAAATAATTAAAAAGCTCGAAGAAAAAAAAGGTTGCAGAGAAAACTTAGGTCAGAGATTCTCCTCAAACAACGTCAACGATGGGGGAAAAGTAAAACTGATCACAACGTTAGCAATGTACTGATGGGGGGTGTTGAACTTTTCAACAAATTAAATAAAGTTAATGAGTAACTCAGCACATCTAAAGTTATCCATATAAAATCGCTGCGCTGTTTGCGTGACTGCCTAGGCAGATTCAATTAACCCCCCCCCCCCCCCAAAAAAATGTTTTTAGTTCTGTGCATCCTTAATAGCAGTCGTAGTTTCAGTGGCAATTGATCAACTTTGCTATATAATGGTTACGTCGATAACTATTTTAAATTGAACTTGATTTTTGAAATAACGCTGATGTGAAACTTGGTATCAAATTGTTGATATGCATATTACGCCTGGGCTTAGTGCGATATTTCTTATCGCTTTTTCAATCAGATAATGTTTAACAGTCCTAAAATAAATAACTGGACACCAAATATCAAATTAAAAAAATACACCCGGTATTAAATATATGTGCACGACAAAATTACTAACAGACAACAAACAGAAAGCAATGCACTTCAATGCAGAGACATACATATATACAAATATACAGATAAAGCTTTACAGAGGCATACAAATACAAATATACAGATATATGATAAATTATCATATTTTACTAATTCACATAGAGGGCTGAATTTTAAACATCGTTAGACATCCATAGCCATACCGATATATTTAATTGATTTCCTTATCTAAATCTAGAGATAAAAGAAATGTGATTGCACGTGAGATAAAGCTAATGTCAGATCTAGGAAGAGTTTCAAAATAAAACTCCAAAGTTTGAGTTTTACTTTTGGTTTAGAAATTGTTATTATCGTACAAAGTTTAATGTATCAAAAATTCAAGTCACTGTGTCAAGACGAATTCAGACTAGTATTATTTCGTATGGAAAAATTAAAAAAAAGATATCGGACTTAGAAATTCAACCTTAATAAGAAACGAAAGGGATTATTCTCTTTTCAAAAACAAAACAGATATACTGTCAACCTGCCACTTCCTGACATGTTCTATAAGATATCTACATGTATTTTGTGTATCAATTCACATCAGAATTTAAAATTTAAAACAATTTAGTTTAAATCTAAATCAATTTTTCTTCTTTGAAAAAATGCATTGTAAATAAATAAAAACAGATACAATGTTTAAACATTTTAAAATGTTGCATTCCACCTTCACTCACCGTTGTCGTCTTACAAAGTTTAAAATTAACGATTTTTTTCCCGTTAAATGCCTTAAATACGTAGAAAAACCAAAATCACACAATCCTCATTTTTAAGCAGACATACACTAAATTGAAAATGACAATAACTTTTTAAGGAAACCCATGTGATGAACAGAAGTTATGTTACATGTATATAAAAATAACTTCAATGGATTTCAATGGAAGAAGAAAACCAGACCAGGAGTCAGTTTACTTTTATCATATTTCAAAATTTAAATTTTAATAGTTGTCATGAATCTTTTAAAGGCAGAATTACAAATTGGTCCTCCAATGAATACAAGTAAATTGATTTATTAGTTCCTGGAACATACACGGTAACCTGGACAGTGGTAATTTTACAGGGATATGCCGAGAAGTGTTATGTATATTTCTCGCACTCTGTACGTAAAGTTTAAGAGTAGTAAACGTTCAGGAAAACATAAAGCAAAACATGCCATGTCATTTACTAGTATTTGCTTAAAACGTGTAATTGCAATTGTTTTTAACATTAGATTTCTACCAAATCACAAATAACTGCAACAGGTAGAGCCTGTGCCCATCTTATTTGTCCTAAAGGTCTGTCAATGTTGCAGAACCAGTCCTCTGATAATCTCCTTGACGTATTCTTTTAAGGGGAGGTAAAAGATCGTATGTCTCACTCCACATCGCCTCATCATTGCTGGGACGAGGAAACATGATAATGTAGAACTGTGCAAAAATATTAGATAATAATCAAGCTAAAGCACCAAAGTCATAGTTGATCCTTTTTTCTAAATAAAAGCATTTGTTTGATTGAAACTTCTCTTACTGTGATAAAATCATTAACCACACTTTATCAACATACCGATTTATTAGTAATCTGCAGTATGGTATCCATTACGTAAGCTGCAACCAATCTAGCAGGAAGAGTTAAATATAGCTCATACTAAGAGTCTTGCAATGAGGAAGAGCTCTTTTGCTAGGAAGGTGTATACCTTTATATTGGATGGTAATTGCTGCAATGTACCATTCTCTTAACTGTCAGAGGCAAAGGTAAGCCAAGGGTAAGCAGTGTATAGATACTATTTTTTTTTTCTAAATATTAATTATATATATATACATACCGAACTTATTAGGAAAACAAGATAAGATTCGGATGCCACAAATGTAGAATAAGCCCACTTTGGGTTGAAGATTTCAAAAGGAAACAATAAGGGAAAGAGTTAAACTTATTCCAAACATAAATAATTCGTTGCATTTTTGTTAATTTTCAGCAAGCAAAAATCGTTTTTATAGGTGGTTTCATACTGATACATTGCTGATGACGACAACACTTATCAACAATATATCAAAGTTGAAATGGTTAATTAATAAAAGCAATCTGTCTATATTGATTATTAGATTTTTTTTAAATTTTCAGTAATATATTAAAACGTTATTTTTGGCGATTGAAGTTTTAAAGAATATATACGGTAATTAAAAATATATATTATTAACCCTACCTGTTTCCTATATTTTATTACTGTATTTAAAACGCAATCTTATTACGATAAAAAATGATGTTTTCAACTATTAGGAAGAAAGGGCTTAAACTCTTGTGTTGATTACATTTAAAATATCGGATATGAATATAAACTTAACGCTTTTTTTGTTTTCAAACAAAGATCACATTTCATCATTTACAACAGGTTAAGTCTTTACAAACATTTCTTTATTTAATATCAAATCAATATGAAATCGAAGATTATGAACATAGTAGTTATATAATTACTTAATGTTTTTGTTTCTTTTCTTGCATATACGGAATATATAATTCTACATGTACACGGCCTTAATTCTTTTTGTTGCAACTGAGTGGAAAATGATGACAATGATTTTTTTTAAACCAGTGAGTGGGTATTTAGGACGTCATATCTTTAATTTGTAAATATTTAGGTCAAATTTCACTACATTTTTTATCACTGTCCTAAATGAGAAATTTAGCTAAAAGACTAATATAAAAAAAAACAATTGGGAAGGGTGGTCAACCCCCCTCCCCCAATTTAACTTCATACATCATTTATTCATATAGACTTAAAGGGGCATGGTCACGATTTTGGTCAAATTCTATCCCTCTGTTTTTATTATTTACAATGCTTGAGTAATGCATTTCTAATGATCAAATGAAATTTGAGACTCATTTGTTGAGTTATAACGAAGATACAGTGCTCACAATTCTTTGTCATGTAAACAAGGCGTGTGCCCTGTTTTTTTTTTTTTTTACATAGGTTCAATATACCATTAAAAAATCTTTTTCAAGCTGATTTGTCTATCTTCTTATTCAATTTAAGCATAAATAAACAGTTCCTAACGTTTAACACATTCATTTTAGGTCTAAAACTGGAATTTTCACTTCAACATTCAAAATGTAAACAAAAGCTTAACTGTTTACCTAGCATTGAATTGTAAGCTCTGTAACTTGCTTATAACTCAACGAATGACACTCAAATTTTGATTTCCTATTAATATTGCCTTACAGAAGCATTGTAAACATTAAAAAAGAAAAAATAATTTTTGACCAAAATCGTGACCATGCCCCTTTAAACACAATCTGTTTCTTTTTTTACAAATTAATATCTAAGGTTTACTACAAATCTGTCGTGGTATAAAAATGCTAGTGTATGCATATTAATTTGCATTTTTTGAACCAAAGTTGTCATATCCAAAGTATTTGCCCGATGGCTAACTCGCCATACACTTTCCTCCATGGTACAAATTAGTCAAACCGCGGTCCTGGAAAATTCTTTCGATAAAAACTAAAATGATTTTTTATCGCATCAAATTGTTCCATTTTTGGGTTAACTTTTTTGTTTTTACCTTAGATGTCCCATCCAAGGTATGAACATCTGCCCGCGATACATGATGAACCCCTCCTACACTTTTCGCCATGACGTTATATAGTCAAACCGCGTTCTTGGTTACCCCGTTTAGGAAAATTCTATTCCATTCTCTCGCCAGAGGTCGCGCTTCGCTAACTTCTATTTTTCAAAGCTAATATCGCGCATTCAAGAAACGAATTGTTTTATTCAGCATTTGTCAAATCTTAACTTCAGTGTATAATCCAAATAAGTTCCTAATAATTATATTCACTGTTTACGTAATCCGCCAAAGCGTGTCCACCACCTTACTCTCATTTTTGCTATTTTGAACTGGTTTATCGAAAATGAAAGTAGGTTTTTAATTTATTTCTCAATTATTTTTTATCAGGTAAAATTTATCTATAGCTTACGGACACCATATCACACATGTTGAAATACCAAAGGTATAAGCAGTTACTCTGGTGCAGGCGGATCGTAGTTTATTGGCGAAATGTCCTAATTCATAAGTATAGATATTACTAAATGGTTTCATGTTTTAAACTGATACAAAATACAAAATATGTTGTAAATTTTCAGCAAGTGCTTATCCATATTTTGGCGGACAAAAAGTCAAAGAAGCGACATCATCAGGACCCCCCCCCCCCAAAAAAAAAACATGCTAACCGACCTCGAAAAATGAAGCATATTAATTTACGTCGAGATCGAGAGTCGCCATTTTTCCATATAAACAAACTGCACCACTTCACTTTACGGGGCTGGTGATGGTGTTTAAAAGAATATCAGAGGCAAGTAAAGTGACAATATCGGTAGTAAATTTCCTGGAAAATTTAATGGTACTAATTGTTTTCACAGAATTTGTGTGAAAATAAGGTTAATCAGTCCAAAACTAGCGCCGTTTTTTGTGCGCCGTAAATCGTAGGTTTTTACTATGGGAGGAACTGTAGCTCCCAGGTCGTCCATCCGAATTTTTTTTAGACCGGGAGCTACAGACCTGCAGCTAACTTGACCCCGTCTATTAGTTTACTGACAGTCGAAGTCTCAAACCGAAAGGCCGTAGAACACATGAATTGAGTCTACGCGTAAGAAAAGAGTGCAGAAAGTTTTCATGCATTTCAGTAAATATATATTATAAAAAAACACGCTTTAAATCTTTTTAAGTCCTCTTTGTATAAACCAAATTCTGTAAAGAAAATAAACAAATAGTTTTATTGAACGAAATATTCTTGTTCTGATTCAATAGTTGTATCGATTTGTGCAATGAGTTACCTAACTGAATGCACAACGCTTTTGACGATTCAGTTGGTGGACGAGCTCATTTGATAGAAGAGGTTGAATGTTGAATCGAAAACGCAATGTGCCATTTTTGAAAAGATGTGAATTTTATTTTTAACAATCTATCACCTGAATACTACCAAACTTCATGCGCGAGCCAAAGTTAAAATCTTAACGGGTAATACACAACTGTCTTACATATAAAATATATTCGTCATTAGCTTCCAGTCTACTTGCGGGATGACTGCTGTTCATCTCTAAAGAATCTTGTACTTAGAAAATAATAAGAAGTCTGAATTTGTCTTCTTGTTCATTGACTCTTTAGTTAACTAAACTGAATTAAAATTTTGAACAATGCATTTTAAGCAAAATCAATATAGATTATACTTTTTAGATGACCAATACATCAAACAATACATAAATCTTATCGATTGAAGAAGTTAAATATTAATGTTTATGTTGTCCGGCTTAGTTGGAATATATATATATATATATATATATATATATATATATATATATATATATATATATATATATATATATATATATATATATATGTGTGTGTGTGTGTGTGTGTGTGTGTGTGTGTGTGTGTGTGTAATTATTTTTTTACATGTTATGAGACAAAAGTTTACACTTTTTTCCATACTTTATAACGTACAATACCAGTCATTTTCATGATAAAAAAAACATTTCATCAATATCTTAATGTTTATCATCAGAAACTCAGCTAATCTTTCTCCAATCGGTAAGTATCTCACACCAATATTAAACCTTTGAATTCAGAAATAATGCATAGTTGTAATGTTTTAAATTTTTAATTTACCGTGCGGTGACGAACAGATTTATCGTGTCAGATAAGCCGGTTTTAAAAATCAAAATAGCGACCGTGACGAACCTTGTTATTGTATAGTACCTCAAATAATCTTATAGTGAAAAGAAATATTTCTTGCGTCAGCTGCCTGTGTTTGTTATCGGTATACAACTGTTACTTTGTTCGGTAATTCAGCAGTTGGAGAGTTTTCGGAGTTTTCATAAACCTTGTATGACGGATACCGACTTGTGAATTTTCCCTTTGATCACAATATTAAATAAATTTAATAATTTAAATTATCTACCTAGATATAATTGTTTTAATTTTTCCGCTTAGTTGTAGTGTTTTATTTACTTATTTTACATAAATTACCGTTTTGTCAGTTTTCTAAAGTTATGAAGGACAGTCCCGGTCGGGATTTAGTAAAGATTTTAGACAAAGTATCAGGCAAAAAGTTGAATTTTAACATAGATTGAAACACCTAATTCAAACTCATAATTTTTTAAGCATATTCGAGGAAAACGTGGACAATTACAATTGAATTGAAAATTAAAATTTTTAAGACCCTTCTTTCAGTACTCTCAGTACTTTGATTTTAAAATAAACGCAATAGTTATCTTCTTTCAAACTATAGTACTTCTACTAAAATCATCGACTTGGATTTCTGATCGTTAAAACTATCTCTGAGGAAGTACTATCTAGTGTTTAAATGAAAGCCATTAGGTACAAGTACAATGTCAGTGAGGTATAACACTTCAACTGATAAAGTATTTTCAGTTTCAATTGGTATCTTATCCCACATCGTTTATGTTCAATAATTTTAAAAATTCTTATACTGGTTGACCTAAGCCTAAAAGTAACCAGCCAGTAAGAATATGATTATAATTTATAGAAATACCTTTTGAATCTCTACAGTAAAAAAAACCCCACGATATTACATGAAAAAATATTTCAAAGTGCGTTGATTTTGACCAAATTATAACGCACTTTGAAAAAAATTTTCAAAGTGCGTTAATTTTCTCCCAAATTTAACGCACTTTGAAAAAATTTTTCAAAGTGCGTAATTTTTTCAAAGTGCGTTGCCACATAGCGTAACTAAAATTCCAACTCAGTGTTTTGTTATTATAGTAACGATAATCATCATAAATAGTTTTGTTATTTTTTGGACAGAGTAGCATCATGTTGTCGTCGTGCTTCCTGCTGTTTCTGTCGGTGTCTCCCGTGATCGGCTATACCTGCGAGAAAACTGCCAAAATATGCGAAACCTCCCTCAGTATTAAGCACTACCTAACGATGTTTAACCGCGACACACTTGCAGTGTACCCCCACAAAGGCAAGCTCTACCAGTACGACGTGACCAACACATCAAATGCAGATCCTGTACCCAAAGAGAAAATCATTACAGGGGATGGTTGGGAGGTTAGAAAACTTCTAGTTGTCGCCAATCAAAGTCTTCCCGGACCGGACATCATCGTTTACGAGGGACAGACGGTGATCATTCATGTGAAAAACCACTTACATTCCGATACAGTGACGATCCACTGGCATGGTCTTCACCAGTCGGGAACTCCATTCATGGACGGAGTCCCCTTTGTATCTCAGTGTCCTATCGAATCAGGACAAACGTTTACATACAAATTTACGGCGTACCCTCCAGGAACATTTTGGTATCATTCTCACGTAGGCTCTCAACGTGTTGACGGACTACTAGGAGCTTTTGTCGTACGTAAAAACGAACCCGATCCTCTCCCGGAACATATAATGCAAATCCAAGACTGGAATCACGACTGGGGTGGGGATATGGGTTATCAATTAATGGTTAACAGAATTATTGAGAATAGAACAAAATACATTCCTTCTCAATCCTTAGACGGTAGCTTCTTTAGTCTTTTTAAAGCTCAGTCCGGGCTCATCAACGGAAGGGGGCGGTTTTATTTTAATCTAGAGAGCGGGATTCATAACGAGGCTCCTTTAGAAGTTTTTAACGTAGAACAAAATACCTCTTATCGATTTCGTGTCATCAATGTAGGTGCTCTTTTTCCATTTAGAGTTTCAGTGGACAATCACATATTAAGTGTTATAGAATCGGATGGATACCCCATTCAACCAACTCTAGTTGAGTCATTCGTCATAAACCCAGGAGAAAGATTCGATTTTATTATTAATGCAAATCAATCCATTGGAAACTACTGGATTCGCGGAAAAACATTAGAGGTGACTCCGAGAAATACTATAGCAGAGGCAATCTTGCGATACGAGGGCGCACCCGATGTGGAACCCACAACTTCTCGAAAAGTGTGCACTGAACAAGATAAATGCGTTGTCATTAATTGTCCATTTTCTTATTTCCCAAAGAATGAGTTTACAGAGTGTATTCGGCTTGATCATCTTCGTTCGTTAGCATCCAATGATCCTGCACCACCAGTGGTCGATGGAAAATTTAAAGAATATTTTCTTAATTACGCATTTCCAGGTGTAACTACCTTTCCAAGCTCAGTCAATGGTATAGCAATGGAATTTCCCCCAGTTTCTGGAGTATCCCAGCCAAAACAAATCACGACGGCTTGCAAACAAGTTCACTGCGACGATCAGAAGCATTGTAAATGTACGAACGCCCTTTCTCTTGATCACGGCGACACAGTTCAAATGGTGTTGCTGAATATGGGCGTTGGGCGTGGATGGGCTCATCCGGTCCATATGCATGGTCATTCATTCTATGTTCTTAAAATGGGATATGCAATATACAACCAAACCACCGGTAAATTCATAGCTCAAAATCCAGACATTGATTGCAGGGGTGGGGTCCCTGTTCAGAAATCTTTTTGTAACAATGCAACATGGTCAAACCAGACCTGGCTGAATGGAAATGTCCCTGATTTGGAACTACAGAACCCGCCGCGAAAAGATACACTTATAATTCCTAGTGGCGGTTATGCTGTGATAAGAATCAGGGCAGATAACCCTGGCCTGTGGATTATGCACTGCCATATTGAGCTTCATGCCTCGGATGGAATGGCTATGCTTCTCAACGAGTCCTTTCCTTATCTTCCAAGCACCCCTAAGCATTTTCCAACTTGTGGAGACTTTAAAATCGAGGAAGAAGAAAATTTTTCTGTTATTGCTGATGTAAAATTTCATGGTAAGTACATGTGGTCCTGATGGTTTACATATAAACAAGACTAATAATTTATCGTGCTGATAATTTTAAGTCACACAGTTTTAGCTGATAAAATTTGAGATTTATATAAAAAAAAAAGATAATAGACTCTTCAACATGTTATTTTTTTTTATTTAGACACCATTTCGATGCAACAATTTTATGTAATCGTCGGGGTTATGGTAGCTGTTATTTTAATTCAGCTACTTATCATCGTCAGCTTGCGTTATTCACACCGGAGGTCGTCATCATTCAAGACAGATGGTATTCATAACTCGAATGGATTAACAAACCAAGCATTTACATTAAATTAGAATTAAAGAAAACTTTTAAAATATAGGAGGAATAAAGCAGATGGAAGTGAAAGACAATACTTACGCATGCGAGAGTCGTTTTATAGACATGATCAATATATCTGTACATGTACATCCAGCTACAAGTAGGAACCAGTACTTCTAGTGAGATATCCTGCGAAGAATGATTGTCACTTACTGAGGAGTTTTGTGACTTTATAACTTGCATCTTATCAACCGGGTATAAGCAGCGAACATGTAAATCCTATGATTCGGACAGGGTTTAGCATGCTAACTAACAAAATAAAATAAAGCGCTTTGGCCCTTTGTTTTCATCAGGTAGAATTTAATATATGTTTAAACTCACATTTGTTTGTGTTTGAAGGTACTTCAAACATCAATCTTTAACATTTGCTCTTTGTATTTTGTCAAAGTCAATCAAAACGTTATCATATACATGTATATTTTAATTTATTTATTTATATAATATTTTACGTTAATAAAACTAATTTTTACTTCTAGTTTTTATTTTCAAGCCAAATAAAATATTCATGAGTTTACGAAATAATCCACATGCCGACGTTCTTTACAGATCTCTGGCACAAAGGACTTTCCATTTGTTTTTAATTTTAATCCAGTTAAGTTCTGTATGTAATATACTCTTCTTTGATTACCCAACACTTCATCTGAAAGAAAAAACATTTCAGATGAAACGCTAGAAAAAAATGCTGCCGGAGAAAGTTTCGAGGATTGACTTAAAGCGCAGTTACATGTATATCGCAAGGTATGTGGAGATAGCTTACTTTTTAATTATACTTAACATACGATAAATATTGCAAATAAAATCCTTTACCTACTGTTGATATTTAATATTTTTCGATGTTGCTGAAAGATTGCAGTACTCTGGATTTTTTATTGTGATAAATGAAAAAAAGTCTTATTTGAATAAATTTTGCTCAAAATCAGAAAATGTCAGCAAAGTAAGTAGACAAGTTTTTTTTCAAATAAAATAATGGTACTGTCACACACACACACACACACACACACACACACACACACACACACACACACACCGTATCTTTAATTAAAAACATTTAGAAACTTGTAATAATATGTTCTTAATGCATTCAATTTAAAATAAATATTTAGAACGTTTTATCTAAATATCAGATGGACTTTCCTTTATCTTATGACGTTTACACATTTCAAGAGCTACCCACTATCAAAGGCAAATTAAACGTGTCTTGTTCCATGCTAAGTCATTGTCCCGTGCTTAACCAACGATCAAAGTCTAATGATTAAAACACAAACACCTTGAAATAATAATTGATATGATTTAAATTCTTGAAGCGACAGTACGGCGCATCTTATTAAAAAACCGACTTGAAAAAAAAATTCCGATTGGGTTCGGTATTTTGTACTACTCATAAAATGTATAAACTTCCAGAAAATTACAAATTTCTCCATGAAATAAATCTAATTATTTCATTAAAATTTATAATAACGAATAACCCATAAATATTTACATCCGAACGTGTTACGGGGTTCAGCCTTCTATACTATTAGGCATGCGTATTTACTGTAAACAAAACACGTACAGGCCTCGCGAAGATTCTCCTGGACATGTTTGTTGAAAGAAATATGTCTTTTTCACTTCTCCCAGGCAATAATTGTTCAAAGTTTTTAAAATAACCACAATTATTATTTTGTAAGAAAGTATTTTGCGTGTTTATAATAGGAGTTGCTACAACCTAAATTCATTTTTGTAAGTGAGGCCCCTTGAGGGGTTATTTGACATATTTATGTTTGTTCATTTTAAAATGAACTGAAATTGGTAAACCATTAATAAATTATCGAGAAAGTGATGATGTGTTCCGTTTAGAGAGTCCCTTTTACCTCGTATACCATGATGACCGTAGTCGGGCGAAGATCTTGTAGTTTTCAGCAAGTGTTAATTACTGTCAATCAAAATCCACGTCGTACAAATAAACGATATAAGATTATTCTAGTTTGTACGACTATTAAATTTCCGGAAGCTCATAATTACATTAATTAGGTATGTGAAAGGGATTTTCATGAACTTCATCTGTCACAATCAACGTTATTTCTTATTTCCTAGCGATACAATGGGTAAATCTAAAGTTATTCACATATGTGTTTTCAGCTGTACTGTCTCTTTAATTATATAATAAAACATCTTGTCCAATAACTAACGAAACTTGATATTTACTAGCATGACTTTTACAGAATACAGTAAGTGGCCTTGAGTTCATGTATGCTACGTACTATTATTCAAAATTACAATTTGATCGACAAAATAAAGAGACCCTGGCCTGGACACCAATGTATTAGCCCGCTTAATATAAACCAGGGGCACCGACGGAACAGACTGTAATATACGAACTAAAAATGCCCAGAAAAGAAAGTTGTAACAACTTCTGTGTTAAGAAATGATAAAATTTCAAATTTTATTTACTTTAGTCGATGATCGACGTGACCGAGCGATAAAAATCATAATCAAGTACTCGAATATTTATGGTGTTCCGATGGGGCCACTTCGACCTTCGCACTTTCGCCTTTAGGGCGAAGGCGAAGGAGCAAAAGTGCGAAGATGCAAAGGCGAAAGTGCGAAGGTGTGATGGCAAAGAAGCAATAATACTATCGCTTCTTCGCATTCGCAACTTCGCACTCTCGCCTTCGCAACTTTACGCTTTCGACTTCGCCTTTAGGGATTGCATTTAGCAAGTCTCGGTCGATTACATCGATTTATGGTGTTCCGATGGGCCATTTCGACCTTCGCAATTTCGCCTTTAAAGCGAAGATGGGAGAGGACAAAGTTGCGACTGGAAAACGCGAAGGCGAAGGAGAGAAAATTCGCACTCTCGCCTTCGCACTTTCGCCTTCGCCTTTTTATGTTTATGGAGCTCTCTTTCGGGTAAAGATAATTTTAGCTGTATAAAATGACATCAGCTGTGGCAGAATACGAAGTTTTGAGAATTTATTTTCAACAGCCTGAGCAAATCCATAATTTTTCTAGGGGGGGGGGGTCCGAGGGATAATTGAATTTGACGTGGGGGGGGGGGGGGGGTAAAATATTAATACATATTCACAGTAAGCACGATGGCCTAGCGCATGCGTACCAATAATTTATGAGATTAATCGGCAAACAATGGGCAAGTAAGGTGTCTGCATCAAGTTCTTATGGTGTTCCGATCCTTCGCACTTTCATCTTTAGGGCGAAGATGCAAGAGTGCGAAGATGCGAAGGCGAAATTGCTAAGTTGTGAAGGCGAAGGAGCGAAAGTGCGAAGGTTTGAAAGCGATAGTGCGAAGTTGCGAAAGAGCGATAGTAGTATCGCTTCTTCGTCTTCGTACCTTCGCATCTTCGCGCTTTGCCGTTGCATTTAAATTCAAAACTATCTATAACATAACATAGATTCCTCATTCTGTCAAGTCATGTCATTGTAATCCGAGCCTCTACGTAAAATTCAACGGCCGATAACTCTAATTTTGTTTACTATAAAAAAAAATCTTCATCACAAACAAATAAAGATTTCTTCGGTAAAATGATATGCCTATTTAGTGATTATTCGGACAATTATTTATAGCAAGTTTATTGTCCCCCTCGACAGCAACTGTATTTCCCCCGGCTTCGCCACGGGAGACAGTTGCTGTCTTGGAGGACAATTATGTCTGTCCCAAGATATTTTTGCAGCACATTTTTCTTCAATTTTCCATATTTATAAATAGCTCATGGTTCAAACGATGTTTGTGAAAAAATCCTACGATTCCGCTAAGTAAATCCTTTGAAACGCTCCTTCTAGCTTGTCAGGTTTCAATACACGACCAAAAATAACAAATATACGGGAATGTTGCATTGTAACAGACATGAAAGTGCCCGGATGATAATGTTAAAAAATTGTGCTAGTGACTTCCGAATGGACAAAAGATAAACATTTCCCATTATAATTCTCCGTAAGAAGTCTGTTTTCGTTCTGTGGTTTTGTGCAAAGAAAGAAAAAGTAGTTTTAATTTTTCTCATTTAAACCATGAGCGCAAGTTTATCTATTAATCTCCATTTGACTTAACTTAGATAATGCAAATATACAACTACTGTTAAACGGAGAACAATAGACAAACATGCGCTGACTATGTATGAAGTCAGTTTAAAAGTGGGCATTCTTATTATCGTATGGAAGTTCAAAAAAGCGTGATGACCCCCGCCTATGAAAACATATTCGTACTTGGTAACAACATACTTTTATTTAAAGCAAATTACGTAAAGTTGCAGTTTGGATGTTGACCATTTTTACAATTGAAAGAAAAAGTTCTTCTTTTGAAAGTTTATTTTCTCGCAAATATCGCATGTTCTTAAGGGCAGTCAACCTTTGCCTTCAGATTAATCCTTACACCTTGTATGCATAGTAATAGACTGCAAAAAAAATACATTTATCGTGACCGGGCTTATTTCAACGCTACTACTAGAGAAAACTTGTCTTGAATTGGCATTTTATTTTGAAAAATGATCCATAAATCGTGACTTGGTTTATTTATTGTTAAAACGAAACTAGAGATTTTTTCTTGAACTGCATCTGATATTTGTGAATCCAGCGGGTCATGGGAAGGTTGTACCGTACGAGATACGAGGTGCGCGTTGTGGATAAAAACGAAGGATAGATGTGTCGTATTCCCGCACGGCCATATCAAAGTGCAATTTATAATGAATAAACCAAGTGATAAAGAATTCCAATTCTCAACAATGGAAACAATTTGCCAGAATCAACAAACGTGACACCGGTAATGTCCTCCAAACTTTGACTCCTGGGGGAGTCGAACTTGATCGGGACTGGCTGTGCCTTATTCCGATCTGACGATTGATAACTATACTATATTTGACAACTATACTTGACATATTACATAATAAGTTTTATGATAATATGAAAAATGATTTTTAAAAAAGACACATGATAGAATTAATTAAAATTAATGATAGTTTCACAAATATTGGGTAGTTAAAAAAAATCAATGACTCTCTGGTGTCCTGTGGACATGAAGAATAGATAATTACACGATGTTGTTTTAATAGATTACATGTAACACTTATTGTGACACGTATGTAACGCTATGTCGCTTCATGCGCAGATTCAGATTTTTTTTTTAGGGATAATTGTGTTTTCCGGGGGGGGGGGGGGGTTGTCCGAGGAATATTTGCAATAGTTTTACTATGTATACATGAAAATTTAATAATAAATTTTCATTTTCCAGGAGGGGAGGGGGTGTCTGGACCCCCTCCCCGACCCCCTTCCCTCTATATCCGCGCATGCGCTTTATATAGACCAAGGTAGATTCAACTGCTTATGGAACAACTGTTTTATGGAACAATTAACTTCGATAATATTATGTTTTGAGAAAATATGACCAAAACATTGGTTTCTTGTTTTGCCAAAGGTACAAAATAAACATTTTTATAGAGCAGTTAATTTTACACCGTAATTGTATTATTTCATGCCATCAAAGTTAGAATATTTCGAACGCAAATGAATCGCAAACATACATAATTAATCCAGTTTTGGACATTCTGAAAAACTGACGGTAATGCAGGTTATTTATTCTGTCTCGGACTTATGTTTTATGGAGTAATCAGCTAAAGGCCCTCATGTCACTCTACATACATGTAATACATTTAATTGCAACAATCAGAAGCCTTAAGGCATGTGTTAATTAATCTTTATTTCAAAAGATTTATTTAATCCTTTTTTGTAACGTTGCGTTACGTATTTTTATGAGCTACTTCTTGACGTCTCATTTGAGTGAAATAAACGAGCCCGTGGGTTATCTAACCCCACCTACTCAATTCTAACAAAACCGACTCAATGCCCAAGACTAGCACGCGCGACACGTGTAAGAATGCACGTGAAATAGACTCTAGTTTAACAAAGTAGAAGGAATATTTACTTCAACATCATTAATTAAATTAACTTTAAGTTGAAAGCATAGTCCCGTGCCAAGTTCTATAGGACAAGGAAGTGATTTTCTGCAGGTAAACTTTTTACATCTTTAATTAAGGTTATTAAATTTTCTCTTCAAGCGTTTTGCAAACAGGCTGAAGTTTTCAATTCATTTTTAAAAATATATTAATATCTTAATAAAAAGAAAACCCTACTGTTGTATCTTCTATGGAATACAAAGGTTAAGGTCTATCATCAGTAATGGTCTTGGATCGGAGCTTTGTAAAGTTTTTGTTGAGGTTTTCAAGTTGATAAGCTGAATTTAATGAATGTAGATATTTTTTTTTTTGTAAATTACAAAGCATCTCAATATGACGTGGTATGTGGATGACGTATTCACCAAAACTACATGTAGCTATGATGTTGATATTGTTTCTTGTTTCTCCCACAGTTACTTGTAGTCATGTTTACGGTGAATGAGCCTTTTAAAAGAAAATAGAAAAAAAACATGTAACGGACATAAAAACATCAAATCAATTATTTTTCATACAAACTAACATTTCAAAATTAATTTAACTAGTTTTTGTAGATAGACACAATTTTAGGCAGAATTATTTCCCATTACCACTATATTGGACGTCAATATGCTTAATAGATTCCCTCATTATTAAACCAAATGTAACTTATTCCACTGCGATTTTTAAGTTTTCATAACTCTGTTTTTACAAAATGTATATATTTGTCTGAAATTGGTTAATCAAAGAGTTTTTTTTTTATTTTGCTTGTTCGAATTCAACGATGCTGAACTTTGAGGGAAACCGTCCTTCTGAAAAAAAAAATTAAATTCGATTTAATTTTATAATTTTTCACAAACATGATTGTGAAATTGCGAATTTTACACGTCTTAGTTTTTATACATAGTACCTGTATATTTAAGAAACATCTATCAAATTAGTTTGTGCTCAGTCGTTGTTTGTGTAAGACTATTGCTTCGGAGGTATTACAGGGGGATGGGCCCAAACCTTACCATTAGTTTTACAAGATGGCAAAAGGAGCGTGCGACTTCGTATAAGAAGTTTTTTGTTGGATAGAAGCCAAAAGTGATCAGGATTTTAAAGGCAATTTCGAAATGTAAAATAGATAAAATGTACCCAAGCAAAAGATTTTTGCTTTCTTTATAACGATGTTTATCTAGTACGGATAAATGTGATTACCACTCTCAAAATCACGTGACGCAAATCAGTTTCTGCTATTTTGATAATTTGTGTCTCCAAAATCTTACGAGAAATACTTAGTTTTTCATTTGAAAATAAGAATTACTAGCAATGAAAAAATGCCATACAAAATTATGTGGACGTACACATACATTGAATTTTTGACATCGTATTTTTATGTACACCCACGGTGCAAAATGTTGTTAACGTTGGCAGGTTTAAAGTTTATCTTTACTCCAGTAAGCTGACATTCTTCACCCGTCGTACTTCTGATGTTATAGGCATACAGTTTATATCGACATTTTGTCTTTGTAAGGTTCATTGACAAGCTTCTAAAAAGGTTGCATATTTCTGCATTCGCCTGCAAACAAAGTGGTTTTTAAATTTTGCAAGGCAGAAATGCATGTAGTGCACACAGTGAATCTACATTACGTTAACTACAAAAGCTGTCTACCGTTGTCAAGCCTCTATCTCCATTTGTTTAATACAGGTAGGGTATTTTTTTAAGAGATACTTTTTCCTCAGCGTTTTAGAGTAGTGCATAATATACTAGCTGAAAAAAGAAACTGTGCATTATTTAATATATGAAAAAACATTAACAAATTTGATTTTTTTGTAATACTGTTAACACATGTATTCGTAACAACATCTCATAACACATTAATGTCAACGTCGAATAACGTCAATTTCAGCACACTCGAAAATCACTGTTATTTGAAATTGAATTAACAAAATGAATAACGCGTGTGACAACCATTTGCGTTCACGCATGCTTGACAGCGACGCCTCATTGATGCCACTAAAGTGTTCAGAAATGCTTGAGGGATGTCGTTCCAGATGTTGGTTAAAGCCTGGCCTAAATCAGCCAATGTCACTGGCTGATTTGGTAAACGGCGTAAACGTCTTTCCATTTCATCCCAGACGTGCTCGATCGGCGGCAAATCGGAGGAAACAGCTGTCCAAGGCAAGACATCGACATTCTGTTGAACAAACAAGTCCCTGACTACATGTGCAACTTGTGGCCTTGCGTTGTCTTGCTGCAGAGTGAAGTGATTTTGATGTCTCTGTATGAAGGGTATCACATGACGCTGAATAATTTCATCTCGATAGCGTACGCCGGTGAGATTTCCATTGACAATTTGTAGAGGGGTCCTTCCACGTGCTGATATTCCACCCCACACCATAACGCTACCTCCACCAAATTGTCGACGTTGCACAACACAAGCGTCCTGGTAACGCTCCCCAACGCGACGATACACCCTACAACGGCCGTCACTGCTATCCAAATGAAATCTGGATTCATCAGTGAACAGAATATTGGCCCAGTCCTGTATTCTGAATCGCAGATGTCGTGTGCACCACGCTACGATGACGTTGAAGCAGTACTGGGCGCACCGCTGGACGTCTTGGTCTGATGTTTTGCTCGCGCAGACGATTACGCACAGTTCTTGGACTAATTGGTCGAAGCCCTGGAATGCTACGGGCAGTCAAACTTGCTGTCTGGAAACGATTTCTCAGATGCACAAGTCTAATGTGGTTTTCCTGTTGACGTGACGTCACACGAGGTCGCCCAGAGCGCGGTCGATCCTGAGTGTTGCCAGATTGTTGAAAACGTCTCCATAATGACTGGATGGTGTTCCGATGAACTCCAAAGTGTCTTGCTACAGTATTTTGTGCCATTCCAGCTTGCAGCATCCCAACAGCACGATTACGTTGGTTTTCGTTGAGTCGTGTCATGACATAGGGGTAAATTTTGTTGAAACTAAAGTGATTTCCTTAACAAAAAAAAGTTTAAACAAATCCTTTACAGTTCTTATTCCAAACAGTATTGGCCAGTAAAACTCGTGCGTACAAATTCTTCAATAAACAACAGGTGCTCACTAACCATGAAAAAGTCCGTGCACCCGGACGGTTACCATCCGATATTGTCAAAAACAATACCATTATCAATTGTTTAAATTTTATAAATACAAACAATAGATAAAGAAAAATATACTAAATTTTATAATGCACAGTTTCTTTTTCCGCTAGTATACATGTAATTGATATTTGCATTTGATATTTGCATTTGAGTACATATCTTGCAAAAATTGATGTTTGAAATACCGATACAAAACAAAACAAAATCAAATTGAAACGACAAAAATCCGAAACTAAACCAAAACGAAACGAAATGAAACCTAAAGAAACAAAATGAAATCAGATGAAAGAAAAATGAATTCAAAGTTAATTGTTATAATTTTTAATCATACTTGTATATGCAAAATCAGGGTGGTCCATGGTCTGCTATTGTCTAAATCCAAATTACATCAGATCACGCACTTTTATATGCAGTAAAATTAAAGAGGAAGACTAGCAATTTTCGAAGAAATAATATGGTAAAATTGCAACTGGTCTTCAGCAGTTTGAGATAAACTAAGTTGTCACGCTTTATAAGACAAATAGTATTCGATGCCTACCGACAGACTGCTTAATTGAAGAGACCACATCAAAGGAGAGACAAATTTCATTTTCACAGGGTCTTGAGACGTGCTTCATAATTACAGTTTTATTTTACTGTACACTGTATATTCAATTGTCATTTGATTAATGAACGGTCGCTTTTTAATCTAAACTTTCAAACATATGTGAAATAAAGCTTAGACGTACATGAAAGAAATATGAATCTTATCCAGTTAAAACTTTTTTTCTGCAAAAACTTGCTGTGCAATAAGAATCTTCATCAACAAGTCAGCTATTGATGATAATGGGTTTTTTCATAAATAAAGAATGGAAGTATTTTTACCACATTGTTTGATATAGAAATCATAAAATCAGAACTGTATTAAAATCAATGGGTTTTTAAAATTTATAACTCATATATCATATAGGAATCGTTTGACAAACATCCATGCATCTTTAAAGCAATATGTCGGAGCTGCATTTTTAAGTCGGAAATAATCTATTATGGAGTTATAATTTACTACTAAAATGACAAACACATAATGGTTTCTAAACTTCTGTAAGCCATATTTTGTAGGGAAAGCTAGTTAGCGGCCCTGGGTGAAGCTAAATTAGGTTATTGTCGTTCTGTACCAAAAAGGGGTTTGCTGTACCCCTTTCCAGAAAAATCTTTCTCTAAATAAAATGTAATGATTATCTAAATCTTATTTATCATTAAGGTTTAAGTTACATGACGATTTATCATGATAGCAGGTTACTGCATCAAAAGTTTATTATTAGAAATGTACTACTCCCTATTTTTCTTTAAAACTTGCTCACACAATTCTAGAAATCTATCTCAACATGTATCGTAACACCAGAAATAAAGATTAGCGGTGACTCTGTCGACATTTTTCTGTCCATTTAGTTAAATGTACTCATCTTTACGGTGAATGAGCCTTTTAAAATAAAACAGAAAAAAAACATGTAACGGACATAAAAAAATATCAAATCAATTATTTTTCAGACAAACTAACATTTCAAAATTAATTTAACTAGTTTTTATAGATAGACACAATTTTAGGCAGAATAATTTCACATAACCACTATATTGGACGTCAATATGCTTAATAGATTCCCTCATTATTAAATCAAATGTAACTTATTATACTACGATTTTTAAGTTTTCATAACTCTGTTTTTACAAAATGTATATATTTGTCTGAAATTGGTTAATCAAAGACTTTTTTTTT